>JBAMJV010000006.1:0-292511 GCA_037951105.1 Echinarachnius parma
ACTAACAGGCTCGAACACTTAAAAAAAAAAGAAGCAAGCTATATATTATTTTGTTGTTTAAAAGTTGTACAATTCAGTATTATTTTCATACAGGGATTATAATCACAATAGTTTACTTATTTCTGCAAAAAGATGAGAAAGAGAAAATGCAAAGAACCGTGATATCCCTTTAAAACTTCTTGGTTAAATGGCAGGCCTATTTATTGCACTGCTGATGTACTATAATGGATCGTATTACAGTATATCAAATATACATTGTATCTAAGAAAGATGTAGACACACAGCGACACTCTTCAGCGTTATACGTATGAGGATAAGAGTGGGGTGTTTGGTAAACTGGATGGAGAGGGTGGAGGGGGGGGGGGGGGGTAATGGGAGAGGAGTACCCCCCCCCCCCCCCCCCCTTTGTTCGATTGTTCAATGTACCGGTATCCATTAATTAAACCCCCTCTCTGTTATGGATGTACACTATATAAAGCAAGCTATATCATTTTGTTGTTTAAAAGTTGTACCATTTATAATTATTTTCATACAAGGATTATATTCACAATAGCTTACACATTTCTGCAAAAAAGATGAGAAAGAGAAAATAATACAAGGAACCGAGATATCCCTTTAAAACTTCTTGGTTAAACGGCAGGCCTATTTATTGCACTGCTGATGTACTATAATGGATCTTATTATAGTATATAAAATATACATTATATCTAAGTTAGATGTAGACACACAGCGACACTCTTCAGCGTTATACGTATGAGGATAGAGGTGGTGTGTTTGGCAAAACTGGGATGGAGAAGGAAGAGGGGGGGGGGGGTGGGTAATGGGAGAGGAGTACCCCCCTTTGTTCGATTGTTCAGTGTACCGGTATCCATTAATTACCCCCCCCCCCCCCCCCCCTCCCTGTTCTGGATGTACACTGAGTTATCATTCAGTTTTACTTTCAAAGGAATGGATCTAGAAGGGTTAGTTGCATGCAACCTAAGACACTTGATGCATTACATTTACTTACCCCCCCCAAAAAAAAAAAAAAAACAAACAAACAAACAAACAAACAAAAAAAAAACCCAGCAACATCATTATACTGGTATCCATCAATTATGCTAAAGCCTTACTCCCTATGCTATAATATGCGTTATCTTTCATTGATATTTTCACAGGGTTGCGTTATAGAAGGTTTAAGTTGCGTGTAACTTTACACCCAGCGTGTATGTCTGTAGTTGCTGGTAGATTCCTCAGGTTGAGTTACACCGCACCGCTCTAGTCTACACTGATCAGACACAAACAGGTTACTCTAGATATCCACTGCGCTCTTATTTCAGTATTAACCATTCAAGGACTAGCTCCATTTGTTAAGCGCCGGGGTGGGGGAACGTGGCCTCAATAATTATTAAAAATTACTCCAGGGAAACATCTTCTAAAAACTAAACAAATGCATAGACCCCCCCCCCCCCCCGGCCCTGGTGCCCCCTAATAATTTGCATGCCCCCCAATCAGTTCGACCACGCTGACTAGCATCCTACAGACACGGACATGGTTTGTAAGGATTTGCACTATAATGACTATAAACACTTTGTCTTGCTGAATGACAAATGCATTGTGCATAGACTGGTTTTAAACTCAAGATCCCACTTAGTGGAAAGTATGCACTCTACCATTCCTGCCATAAGCCACACCAGTGGAATAGCTTGGTCGGACTGATTGGGGCCCCCTATACGTATTTCTTTATTTTATAAAAGATGTTCCCCTCATGTATTTGTATTGTTTTTGTATAATTATTGGGAGACATGTCATCATGTACCCCCCCCCCCCCCCCAGCTATGCCACTGTGCCACACATTGTGTATACAGTCAAACATGTCTATAGTGACCACGAATATAGAAAGGGAAACAAGAAAAGTGGCCACTGTGGGCAGGTAACCTCTATAGACAGGTTCTATTTTGTTTCTCTCTGCAGGGGCTCACAACTGGCTGCTATTGTCAAGTGGCTACTAAGATATGTTTGACTGTTCAGTCAAACCTGTCTATAGGGGACACCAAACATGAACCTGCAGAGAAAAGCAGTGTTATGGAACCTGTCTATAGAGGTCACCCGTCTACCATGGCCACTTTACCCGTTTCTCTTGGATACACATGTTCCGACTGTGCCACCTTGTGTATACAGTCAAACAAGTCTATAGCGACAATGAATATAGAAAGGGAAACTAGAAACGTGGCCACTGTTGGCAGGTAACCTCTATAGACAGGTTCTATGTATTTTCTCTCTGCAGGGGCTCACATCTGGCTGCTATAGTCGAAGTGGCTACCAAGACATGTTTGACTGTTCAGTCCATGGGCGTGGATACTTACGTAATACCTATTCATCAGGGGGATGAATGAATAGATCATCCCCCCCTGATGAATGGGTATCAATGATAGATCGACGCCCACGGTTCAGTCAAACCTGTCTATAGCAGCCAAACTGCCTGTAGTGGACACCAAACATGATCCCATGCAGAGAAAAGCAGTGTTATGGAACCTGTCTACAGTGGCCACTTTAACCCTTTTCTCTTGGATACACATGTTTAACTGTATTAACAAGGTCATTTGCTCGATGCATCAATGGTTACCAAGTATGTTATACAAGGTCTCCTTGTTAGACTACCAGCACCTTTTGCCTGTCTGGTATATTGCTGACGCACTAATAGGTCTTATTACATGCAATATCTTCATCTAGGTTAGATGTAGACACACACTTATTACCCATCAATGTACTAGTACGTGTAGTCATGTACATATCCTATGGCTGTGACGCCAACTTGTATGTTCTTCACACGTATTAACAACATTATAAACCCATGTGGCAACTAACATGTTACAGTGACATGTATATGAAAAATAATGTTAAATTACTGACTGTAACATTCATTACATGCAAGTTACAACATGTGTTTTTTTATATAATAATAAATGATATGTGCAATATAAAAGTTAATTGAGATTGAAATACTATTTCTCAATAATAATGTTTTCTTATATGAAGTGATATGAAAGTGTCAGTTTATGAAAGATTACTTCATTCAAAACATCTTCAGCAATGTGATTAATTTTGGATCATTATCCTCAATAAAAAAAAGTTATAATAATGCACTTGAAACACATTGAACTACACACATCTACCCAACCCCCATTAAACATTATTAGCAACTATACAAACAAAGCAATACAATGATAGAAGTAGGTACTGAAATGACGAGAAAAAAACCACGAGAAAATATTTTCTTTCATTTTGTACAGTTCATGTTTATTATTCCGTCTACTATATAGGCATAATGGTACAACATAATAATTATATTTGTTCACATGATTCAAGTTTCTGAGGTGATCTTGCATCTTGCTTAAAATCTAGATTTTTTCATCTAATTGACACACATGAGTAATTAACTAACTGCAGCAGTGCACACAATACAGTCGAACCCTCTTTATAACAAGCTCTGTTATAATATGGTACCGGATAAAGCAAGGTATTTTCACAGGTCCAGGTTCTATGTAATTCATACAGTAGAACCTCTTTATAACAAGCTTTGTTATAATGTGGTACCTGATGAAGCAAGGTATTTTCAGAGGAACAGGTCCTATGTAATTTATTGTTTTTAAGCCCTGATACAACGAGGTAAATTCAATGTATACAAGATGCTCGTTATTTTCCCTCACTGTACCTAAATGTCCCTCAATGTTCAAACACCTCAGTGTGTACGTACAATACAAATGTAAATGAAAAAGAGCAAAGAAACTGGAATTCCTCCGGGATTCGAACCCGAGACCTCCGGATTGCTAGACCGGTGCTCTACCGCCGGAGCTATAGAAAACCCTTAGTGCGGTGCTCGTCCCTGAATCCCCTTTGTTTTCAATGCTCGTATGCTCGCTTTGAATTACATAACATTGTATCAAAATACTAGGGTAAGGCACATTACTATTTTAAAATGTTGCTATTCAAATGACACAATCTATCTAGGCACAAAACAAGATGGAATGTAGTGTCATAAATGGTATCATATAAGTCTGCTGAGTGACAAGGAAGCATTGGTGAACTGTATTTATGGGATACAGTTAGTTGTGGCGAAGTACTCCCCCCAAAATGATAGAAAGAAGGTACATGTACTATTTCAAAACATACGTAGATAAAATATTACTAATATTTGGCTAATAATGAGCAATATCTTATGGCTAATTATGATAAGGAATGATTCTTTCAGTGTAAACCAAATTATTTGAGAAAACAAACAAACATATGAAAGGCACATTGTAGGTTCGCTTAGACCATCATCGTTGAATGAGAGGGTGGCAAATTTGAAAGAACTCATTAATTACAAATCAGGATATGTATCATTTGGGATATTTTATCCGCCCTCATTGAATTCAGGAGGTTGCAGAGGCTTCCCTTTCTCTTTAATCCACAACAAAACTGATCCTTTAAACGATGTTCAAAATTAGCACAGGGCCACTAAAAAAATAGCTTTAGGCCACAAAATCTCAATTCCACTGGCCCGAATGGGCAACCGAATTAAACATCATGGTCATGCTTTTCTTTGATTGGGGCCAACAGATTCAGGCTAGGGGGGCACTAGAATTTGACCATTTTTGTTGCCCGACTGGGCCACAAGGGGAAACAATTTTAATTTCTAAAATTGCTTTAAATACCCTCTGGTCACCAGCAGACATACATGTATATGAATATTTCAGGCGTAATTTTACCCTCATCTCCCAACACGGGTTTAACAAAAATGCACATTTCAAGAATCTCCCAGAAATTAAAAATTGAAATCAAATTGTAATTAATATTTTCCTGAGGTTTCAAATGGAAATACATTGATACAAATGAAACATATGACTAGTTAAATGCATACATGCAGTCAAACTGTTAATGGTTCTATCATTTGTTTTCTTCCTTCACTGCTAAGTGCTAACATAAAGCAAAATTATTTTCATCAGCCCTAATGATCGTTTAGGTTTCTGGATACTATACACATGTACAATTCTGAATAAAAACAAATGCATGGCTAAGACGTTCCACAAGCAAAAATCATTAATAATGATACAACCTCTAGGCACTGAATGCTGCCATTACACAACATATGCAGAACATGCAAGACAGCACAAATGTGTATTGAAAATGAAATGTTTCTATCATAGCCTACAATGAAGAAAGAGTGATTATTGATGGACCCCAATCTGAAAATTTGAGCACAAAAATTGATCAGGAAATATCCCAACTGTACACTCCAGATATTTCAGCATTTGCAATTTTGCATCAGTCAATATACCCAATTATATGAGAGTTCGAAAAGAAAAAAATGGTAAGGAAATCTTTCAGAAGTACTCAAGATTACGCTCTCACTTCATAGTTTGCTGTTTTGCATCAGTCATTATACCCAATAATATGAGGGTTAGTGTAAAGTTTGCATAATTGGACACTTCAAAAGGAAGACTATGAACTTTTACATTTTTTGGTATAAGCGAACACGGTACAGTCTACATGTATTGTATGGATTATTTTGATTCCCTTATCTTATCGTATGAATCTACACATCATGAAATACTAAGTAAAAGATACAAAATGAAATGCTAATCAATACTAAATGGCTAATGCATGCTCAACACACATATTTACAAACATATTGTACATGTACAGCACTTGACAAATAAACGAGTCATAAAAATGATAAGAGACAAAAGAGACTTGGAATCTACATATCAAGGGTTCCACACACATTTTTTTTTGCGAGAGGTGGTGTCGGGCCAGTAAAATAATTTTCTCTCAATTGTTCAATAGCCTAAAACAAAAATGACTAGCTCACAAGTAACATTGTATAGGAAACTGCCTGCTTTTTCGAAATTTCATCCCCTTTATTTATCAAAACTGTGATTATATGCAATGCTAGTTCATTTTTGCCTTGTGGCCCAGTCGGCAAAGTAAAAACAAGATTTTTCAACTTCTAGTGGCCCAAAACCTATATCTGGTTGCCCCAAACAAAGAAAAACATTACAAATTCTGTTAATTTGCTTGCCCGATCGGGCCAGTAGAATTCAGGATCGATGAAATTTGGTGGCCCAAAACTAATTTTTAGTGGCCCCGGGCCAGCAGGCCTATGCTAATTTTGAGCACTGTTATATGAATGAGGCTTGACTTGGAAAAATACTTATTTTGTTCATTCTTTCATTGTCAGCTTAAAAAAATAAATAAATAAGAACTTGCCCAATTGATCCATCAAAATATGCTAGCCCAAATTAAAGGGACTTAGTAACATTGTCCAAATCCTCAAAATCCGATTGGAATTCTAGCTTGTATACGTATTAACAATAAAAGCATGGGACAGGTTTCGGTTTTTCAAATTTCCCTTTCGTTAAAAAGATATTTACGATTGAAGTGTTCAGATGTAAAATTATCCACTGGATCGTCAAAACCGTGTACAAAGTGAGTGCAATGTGTTAGTGAATATCACTTTGCATTTTTGCTCATTACTCGGCCATATAACGTCGATTTAACTTGAAATGTTCACACAACACCTAGTGGACATATCAGATAACAACAACACATTGTATCAACCACTCATCACTTTTTGCACATGTCAACAAAGTTACTAGATCCCTTTAATATTTTACTGGCCCTAGGCTAGCGGGCTAGTGTAAGTGTTGAGCCCTGACTCAGAGCAAATGAAAATCAAAAATTGAATTCAATTGGCAGAAACCATTAACATCTTAGATCTCTTATTACTCCTTCCTTCGTCTACTAACTACAATATACATGTATACTGATAATGGAATCACACATGATTACAAATAATGCACACACTTTATTCATGCATCCTCTTCATTAAATCAAAAGTAACGTATTGGTATGTTACAAGCCAGTTGCATTTAACAAATTACAAAAGAAAATTTAAACACTAGTCAATCAATCAATCATTAACGCTGCATATATACCACACACACACACAAATACAGTTGCAGAGATACACAAATATACATGTAAGTTTACAAAATAGAAAGGCCCATATTATCAACAGCAGATCAAATTTGACCAATTGACCTCGAGTTAAAGTTATATACTTGAGTAATTACAGATTCTTTCCATTTCCCCCCCCCCCCCCCAAGTCTTTCCCTTGGTTTTCGATCCACGGTGAAAGAACACCCATTTTGGACTTCTAAATGAGAAGAAAGAGTGCCTTAAAATTTGCATAGAGTTCAACGCAGAACAAACTTAAGAGTGTTATTTTCATGAAGGCAAGCTTAAAAAGTAGCCCCCGACAATTCAGTGTGATAAATTTGATCTTCTGATGAGAATTTTGGCCGACAAAATAATTAAGTGCGAAATGCTTTTTATTTAATTACGTTATCATACTTTTTGGTGATAACTACATTCCGACATTTATAACTGGCAACACTACAAGATAGTATACAAAGATAAAATTGATGTACATCATGGAAACATATTAATATACAAAGACAATGATACTGGTGCTGCATCCAAGTGATTTAACCACGCTGGAACTCAAGTCTTGACATTTCACAAAAAATGTGAATATAACTACTAACCTTCTCTTTGACTACATTTCATTTGGTATTTAAATGCTTATTGAAATTAAAATCAGCTGTTCATACTTAAACTAGACAAATAACAAAATACTATACAAAATGGAAGTCAAGATCATCAATATCAATTTTACAAAGTGTTCAGGAAAAAAATATATTTATAAGCACCGTTGCGACAAAATTATCATAGAATATCTCTTGAAAACTGATGGAAGCAATTTTCGAATTTCTTGGAAGTCATGATTGAGTATAAATTTATTCAAGGCACATGATTAAAAATCTTAGGCACAAAAATAGAAAGCTTGCATAAAAATAATTTTCAAGGGTCTCCCGATACTTGAAAGTGCATATATGAAGAAAAGCAATCTATTAATAAAATAATTAATTTCAAAATAATTCATCAAAGTCAACAAATTATTTATCTCTACAACTTTCTCAATCTCATTTGCTAGTTAAGGGAATAGTGTAATGAAAATGTTAATTTATATCAGCATATTCCTTTTATGAACAAGTTCTGAAAGCGCAATCTTGACATTAAGATATGTCAGATGATTCATTAAAGAAAGCATTGACAAATTAGTTGTAGCTTTGCTGTCACAAAACTTACAGAATTCTTGAAGTAAACTTCCCTTGAAACCCTGCATTAATTATAAGTAAATGTAAATTAATATGAAAATTAAATCATCTAAAATTTCCCTTGATAGATACCACATGATTATACAAATATAATGGTTGTTACATGTATATAATGTACGTGTTTGGTTAGCAAAAATAGTTCATCTGTTTCAACATGGAAAAAATATTTCTAAATATTTCTGGTCTACAATCTTCCAATTATGTTGCTATAGAAGTATTTACATGATCTTGATCATATTTTGAAGGACACAGCCCCATTACAGAATGTTGTAAAAACAAAGTCTTACTAACCGGGTTTAGAAGGCTCAGTTGATTTCCGACCACTCCATAAAGAGTGGAAAAACCATGTGATGAAGGGAAGCTCGGTGATTTTCAACCACTCCACAAAAGGAGGACTGTATTGATGGAGGGATCGGTGAATTTCAGGCTGATCCACGAAGGACATACTGCATAATGATGGGAAGCTCTGTGATTTTTACCAATCCACACAAACTAGGTAATGACGGGAGGATCAGTGGATTTCAGACGCGACACACATCTGCGCCAATCTTTCTGTCTGACCATTCCTCAAAGGGGAAAAAAAAGAAAAAGATTTTGAGCCAATACACAAAGGATGACCTGCGTAATGACGGGAGGATCAATTGACTTCAGGCCACTCCATGAAGTGACGCGACACGTGCCTGCGCCAATCCTCCTGCCCTACCAGCTCCCTATCGCAATACTCGCAGGTGAACAGCTTATCCATCGGATTCTCGATCTCCAACTCATCCAGGGTCTCGATGTCATCCATCGGCATCAGCTCTGACTCGATATCACCACTGAACTCTGTAGAAGCTTGGTCACTTTCTACAGGATTTGGCGTTGCTATGTCGGGGAGAGACGGAGCGCTTTTGTCAGAGAGGGTAGGTGTTGGAGGCATCGGAGGGGAAGGGGGCATGGTTTGCATCGATGTGGAAACCATTAGTATTAGTGGGGCGGCGGCGGCACTCTTGGCATCAGTGAGAGTGGCATCGCTCGGTTTGGGTGAATTCTGCTTCCCAACGATCTTGGTCTGTTTGCGACTCACTTCAGGGACATAGTCGTCATCATCATCATCATAATCATCGTCGTCGTCGACATCGATCATGAGTTGGTCCGGTTCAGTGCCTGGAATGGGACTAGCTTTGGGCACCTTGGACGGCATCGTGGCTGATGGGACAATTTGGAGATTTCCGGTTGGCTGCTTTTTCACTACTCCATTTGACTGCTTCTTCACGTCGTTGTTCTGTGTTTCCTTGGGGTGCCCTTCATGCCCTTCGCCCTTCTTGGTGTTGCGCAGTCGGTTCTTGACCCCCTGACGTGCCCTCATTGATGGAATGTGCCCCTTCGGGACGCGGTTGTCCTGCGTGATACCAAGCGTCTCGGTGTGGGTCAACACGTGGGTGTCAAAGATGTGCTTGAAGGGGGACTCGAAGGAGCAGTAGTTGCAATTGTAGGAGGCCTGCTGGGTGTGGATGGAGCGGTGCTGGTTGGAGTCCTCCTCCACGTTGGTCTTAAAGCTGCAGAACTTGCACGCAAAGGATTTGATCTCCTCGTGCAGGGCGATGTGGCGCTTGATGGAGAATGCCTGGCTAGAGGAGAAGGAGCAGTAGGGGCACTTGAGGGGGCGCTGCCCGTAGTGCATCTGGAGGTGCTCCCGCAGCGACTTGGGCACGGTGGAAGCAAAGGGACACTTGGGACACTTGAAGGGCTTCTCCTTGGTGTGGGTGCGGATGTGGACGTTGAGGTGGCCCTTCTGGCTGGAGGAGTAGTCGCACAGGTCGCACTTGTAGGGCTTGGCGCCGGTGTGCACGGCCAGGTGCTGGATCAGGTTGTGCTTGCGCTTGGTCACGTACTCGCACTGGTTGCACGCAAAGAACTGCATCTTCTCCTCCTCGCTCTTCATTTGTTCCTTGAGCGAAGCAAGCTGCTCGGTGACGTAAGTCCCCTTTTTGTTGCCCTCCTCCGTCGATGATGTCGTCTCTTCCTCGTCAACATGAACCCGCATGTGGACGCGCAGATGCGATGGCTGCGTGGTGGAGTAATCGCACTTCACACACCTGTATGGCTTCTGTTCGTCGTGCATCTGCATGTGGACAACGACGTGACCTCGCTGGCGGGCCCGGTATCCGCAAATCTTGCATCGGAAGGGTTTCTCACCTGCAGGAAAAAATATGAACAAATTCATTTGTTATGGCTGCAATACACTCAACATAAAAAATAAAATAATGTATTTATCATCATTATTTTGTGTTTCAGAGGCTATATTGCCCCAAGCCAATACATATTCTTTCCTGCTCTCATTAAAAAAAAATTTGTACGGCCTTTAAGAAATAAAAAATAAATTATTGAATCTATTTATTTCACTTACAGTGCTTTTTTTTTATAGGCTCTGTACATTCTTAAAGGGATCTAGTAACATTGTTGAAATGTGCAAAAAGTGATGAATGGTTGATGCAATGTATATTGTTGTTATCTCATGTCCACAGGGTATTGTGTGAAAATTTCAAGTCAAATGGACATTGTATGGCCAAGTAATGAGCGAAAATGCAAAGTGATATTCAGTAACTCACTGCACTCACTTTGTACACGGATGAAAAACTCGCCCGGAGTTTTTCTTATCTGAATACTTCAATCATACATATCTTTGTAACGAAAGGGAAATTTGAAAAACCAAAACCTGTCCAATGATTTTATTGTTAATACGAATACAACAAGGTATAAGGGAACCGCTAGAATTAACATTTTATTTTGAGGATTTGGACAATGTTACTTAGTCCCTTTAATTGCTCACCCAATTTTATTGTCAAGAGCAGCATGTGAATTTAATGAAATCATGACTTATGCAATATGATGCATGTTGATAATTTTGTATAAATAAATATATCACTTTACATCACATTTTGTTGACAAATCACAATTCAAATCAAGGCACCTAAAAATGGCAGTGTCTGTATTGCTCACCTGTGTGGATGAGGGTGTGACTGGCTACAGCACTGTAGTACGGAGAGCAGAAGACGCAGTAGGGACACTCGTACTGTCCCGTCTTATTGTTGCGCTTCATCGCAGGGAGCTTCTTATTCGGGGATAACTTCTCAAAGCGCCGCCCTGCGACCTTCTTGCCAGCATTTTCCTCATCATCCATCTCAATCTGAAAACAAACAAAACAAATGATGCAATTTATGTTATTTCTGCTTTTAAAGAAGTTAAGATAATCATAATAATCATCATAATAAAAATTCAATTTTGATATAGATTTTATGACAACTTCAGTTCTTCATTTGCAAGGGAAAGAGAAAATGGCCATGAAAATAAATTCTTGATTCATATAAAAAAAAAGAAGCAAAATAGCAAATTAAAATAATTTGTTTGACATGTGGACAAAACTCAAAAGTGATTCAGGCAGGGGCAAATTTGAAATTGATGCACTTATAGCAAAAATATCCAGCTTTAAAAAAAAAACCTCGCTATATCCACTCTGCCAACAAATTTGAAAATAATGCATTTTCTCCATGATGTAGAACTGGTCACAGTAAAATTTAATTTATATAGAGGTTTGATTA
Source organism: Echinarachnius parma (assembly GCA_037951105.1). NCBI lineage: Eukaryota > Metazoa > Echinodermata > Echinoidea > Clypeasteroida > Echinarachniidae > Echinarachnius > Echinarachnius parma. The sequence continues at coordinate 11,786 of JBAMJV010000006.1, forward strand.
ATACTATGTGATATGGGTCATTATTAATATTATTATTACAAACAAGCCATGGCCGAATCTCCTCAAAATTTAACTGATGGTTCTTATCATTCATATTCATCATACAAACAAACCTCTTCAATCTGTTCCAAGAGCTCCTCCGATAGCACTACATCCTCCCCGCCGACGCTCTCGTCCTCGTTGACCCAATTTGGGTCGTGACGTTCGTCCATGTCGTCCATGGCGAGTAGGGCCCGACTCAGCTTCCCGTTCCGTATCTTCTTCTTGTCGGTCACCGTGCCCATCTTGATCTTCAAAATGTTGTTCGAGCGCGGGGGACGCCGCGTCATCTTCTCCACTCCTCGGCTGGGCGTTTTCATCTTTGGTTTCCCCATGATGCAACTCTAATCGCAAGGCACTGGTGTAATGGAAGACTGGGATTGGTGGGGGAGAACCCTACTGTAACAGAAATTGAAGAAAGATATAAAAACATCAAAGTTTACATTTTTTTTAAAATTAAAGGTCGCCATTCCACCTATAGGTTGGGCGTTTTCATCTTTAGTTTCCCCATCCTGCGACTCTTATCACAAGGCACTGGTGTAAAGGAAGACTGGGATTGGTGGGACAGAACCCTACTGTAACAGAAATTGAAGAAAGATATGAAAACATCAAAATGTACAACAAATTGTTTAATCTTTTATTAAAGGGACTTAGTAACATTGTCCAAATCCTCAAAATAAAATTTTAATTCTAGCGGTCCCCTCATACCTTGTTGTATTCGTATTAACAATAAAATCATGGGACAGGTTTCGGTTTTTCAAATTTCCCTTTTGTTACAAAGATATGTACGATCAAATTATTCAGATAAGAAAAACTCCGGGCGAGTTTTTCATCCCTGTACAAAGTGAATGCAGTGAGTTCGTGAATATCACCCAATATCACTTTGCATTTTCGCTCATTACTTGGCCATGCAATGTCCATTTGACTTGAAATGTTCACACAATACCCTGTGAACATATGAGATAACAGCACTATACATTGCATCGGCCATTCATCACTTTTTGCACATGCCAACAAAGTTACTAGATCCCTTTAAAGGGTCGCCATTCCACTCCTTGGCTGGGTGTTATTATCTTTGGTTTCCCCATCCTGCGACTCTAATCGCAAGGCACTGGTATAAAGGAAGACTGGGATTGGTGGGGGAGAAAGCTACTGTAACAGAAATAGAAGAAAGATATATGAAAATATCAAAGTTTACAATTTATTGAGGTTTTTTAAATTAAAGGGTCGCCATTCCACCCATAGGCTGGGCGTTTTCATCTTTGGTTTCCCCATCCTGCGACTCGTTTGGCAAGGCACTGGTCAGCCATTCCGTGTAACTAGGCACCCGGGGCTCAAAATTTTAAGTTCAACCAATCAAAACAAAAATTCATGTCTGGCTAGGTATATGTTCAAAGGGTTTAAATCTGAATTTTCACCTCCTTTCACCTTCTAACAACCGAGTTACATCTCCCAGAACAGAGATCAAATTTGCTACAAAAATTAGGCCTATTTTGTACTTTTTTTAATCACACTATATAAAGCATGTTCCATTATCTGTAGATACATGATTTTTTGTATTTACTATTATTTTACATCCATTTTACCATATCAAGTTGGTTTTTACATTTTTATGCGACCAGCTTGACAATATTTTAGATTGAAAACACCCTCGAAAAGTGTCACGCGAGTCACAAAAATATGTCCATATTTTAGATTGCTAAGAAAGTAGTAGATTGTATGAACTGCAGTTGATAAATAGTAAGGAGCTTAGGGTCCCCAATCATACCAGCAAAGAAGATTTCCATACGTAAACCCCTTCATTATGAAAAACACCAGAACAATAATGTCACGCGAGTCACGCTAAGGTTTCTTAGGGTTGTCACACGAGTCACACTATTTAAAGCATGTTCTTTCATCTGCAGATACATCATTTTTTGTATCAAGTCTTATTTTACACCCATTTTACCATATCAAGTTGGTTTTTACATTTATATGTTACCAGCTTGACAATATTTCAGATTGGAAAACACCTTCAAAATGTTTCACGCGAGTCACAAAAATATGTCCATATTTTGAATTGCTTCAAAAGTAGTAGATTGTATGAATTGTAATTAATAACTTTTGAGGATCTTAGGGTCAAAGAAGATTTCCATATGTAAACCCCTTCATTATGAAAAATGCCAGAACAAAGTCATGCTAAGATTTGTAGGGTTGTCACGCGAGTCACATTTTACAAGTTTGTGAAAATAAGAGAATTTGTTTGAAAAAAATGAACTCTGCCGTTAAAATAATTTATGTAAATTATTCTAATTATCACATTGAAGGTAAATGTTATTATTTGATAAATAAAGAGATACAATACATACAATAAGTAATCTATATTTTATCTGGAATGTCAACTTCTGTTGGGCTAAGCTGATTTAACTCTAAAGTGATGTAATTTGCTCAAAGAAAACAAAACAGTTGATAATTGTTTTATTATTACACAGGCAGGCCAGTTTTTCAATTCAATAAAACATGTATTTGTTTCCGTCTTGGGTTTGTCAGTCATAGCGCTCAATATTGTTATGATATTACTATCCTAACGTGTATTATGCAGCTCTACTTACTCAAAATGTGTATTTGCCATTCAATATCAGACGATATAACCCTTCCATGGAGCTGATATTCAATCCAGCGTGGAAGTGCGCAAATTCATACGCGCGTTTATTAATGACGTATGAATGGCTCTGCGCGTGCGTAATTGTGACGTGTGAATACATAAATCGCTGCGCACCTACGTATAGTAGGCGCAAATGGCCCTTCGTGGGTTGAAAATGTTTAATCAGTAATTTGAGATTCAATACATTGGTCTTCTTCACTGAATAAGACGGAGTAACATGTATGTTTTTGTTTATTTATGTTTTGCTCTGGATAGTATGTATAATGATAATAATATTGACTGGCTTGTTCTTTCGTGATATACCACTCAAGGCCAGTCAATATTATGTAAATATCAGACATCGCAATGATAAATAAGACAGAAAAGGATTATATATGAACATTATTTGTAAGAAGAATTAGAGACTCTTAGTGCATCAAAGGGACTTTCAAGTTTCAAGAAGAACATATGGTCATGCGTCATGAGGTCGCCTCCTTTTGCGTTACATGCCGATTTGGGATTCTGCGAGACAATGTTACAGTTGAGAGCAAATATTTTCTGAAGAACTCCCCCTATCCTATCAAAAGTATACATTTTCTAAAAGGAAATTTCACAAGGAATCCAAATATATGTACTCAGAAATAATACTAGGGGTATACTTATTTTTGTATATTGACCAAAATGTGAAATTTTGTTTCCCGTTATCGAGGTCAATATTTTCCATGATAATTTTTTCTGAGGTAGCTCTAGACAACTAATGATAATGTTTTCATGCAGAGCACACTTAGACCTTTACAGCAATATAATATTGTATGGGGTTCATGATTATTTTGTGGGAGATATTTTCATTCATACTTATTGAAAAAAATACAAAAAATAATAAATCATTTTCACTATGTAAGAGTCACTATAGGCAACGCTCGAAATTAACTTTTTTTGCTGGTGGCCCGGTCGGGCCAGTAAAAATAGTATTTTTCAAATTTTGGTGGCCCGAAACCAGAATCTGCTGGCCCGAATAAATAAAGAAGAAAATGACTAGTCTCTAATTAAGTTTGTCTAGAGACTAGAGACAGAGTTGAATCTTAGACATTATTAGGTGAATTATTGAAAATGACTTGCTTAAAATCACAATCTATAACTGAATAAATGAAACCCAACATTGAATCAGTTCAGTCTCATCTTGGAGACACCAAATTATGAAATTAAGGAAGTTTTCATGTTCGATCTTGTCAACTTTTGAAACTTCATATCACTAACCAAAAAACACATGTATGGGACTGGGCTTTAAAAATCGGCAAAATAATTAATAATTGGCAAGCATAATCAATTTGTCAAGACAATATTACATGAGTAAGCACAACATTCATACCTTTTTATGATGATTCCTTCATAATATCTGTAAAAATGGACTATTATTATGGTCTGAAAAAAAAAATTACAACCCCGATCGTGCAGAAAAAAATTGCACAAAAAAAATATCGCGAGCGTGCATGTACGTATTGCTGACAACACAAACAAAAGATAAAGGGCTGAGATGCAATGGGGAAAGAGCTAGAGAGAGGGGGAGAGAGAGCTAGAGAGAGAGTTGCGTCTTTTTATTTTCTACTTGTGAAAAGTGCATGCGCTTTGCGCGATTTAACTGATTTACGATCGCTCTCTTTTCTCTTTTTGAATCACAAATCAAGAGTTGTTTGTGAGGTAACAAATTTGCAAATAGTTCACATGATTGTCTGCACAATGGTTTCAACATTTGATGGCCCGATCGGGCCAGCAAACATTGGTAATTTGATTTTTTTACTGGCCCGGCAGCAATTTTTAGTGGCCCCGGGCCATCGGGCCTGTGCTAATTTCGAGCGTTGCTATAGGAATGGAATATAAAGGGCAGGCCTAAAATGAATTGAGAAATAATAAAGTTTCATAAGTAAGCTTTAATATGATACCAAATTTGTAGTCTTACACCTTGTCTTTGTGAAGATATTAACGTTTTTTCAAAAAAATGCTCAAAATGTTTCAGTCCAGATTGTGTCCCCAAGCCCCCCATATAGTTTGTACAGGTAACGCCCAATTTTCTATGTTTGTGTTGATTTAATTTGAAAATAAACTAGGAGAAACACTATTCAATGATTAAACATTATAGTTCAATGTTTAAGCTTTCATTTGATACCAACATTGTAGTTGTACATCTAGTTTTCACAAAGTTATTGACGTTTTAGGAAAAATTGCACTTTGAGAGGCATTTTCCCATAGACTTTGTACACGGGCGCCGCTTCCTGTGCCACCCTCTTGCTCCAACCTTCAAATAGCTGTATCTCTACTTTGGAAGGAGGTATACCTTTGAAACTTTGCATACAGATAGCATTCTGGTAGTTCTTTAAAATGATACCAAATTTGTTAAGAAAGGTTTTGTAGTTGTGAAGGAAATTAAGAAAATGGTTGCAAAAAATCCCAAAATGTAACGGTGCCACCCTATTTGGGAGGCGAGTTCATGACACATGACCATATATATAAATGGACACAAATCCAAAAATTCAAGTAAACCTAAGGGAAAGTTTTACTTTGATTTTAAAATAGTTAAATAAGAAAGAAAAAGAAAATTAGCTGCAAAAGAAAGACTAATTTCCAGAACTATTAATTTAATGGGGGAAAAAAGAAGAAAAGTTCCAAGAGCTCGCATCGGAGCTTGGATTAAATAATTTGTTCATTTTAAAGATGTATGTGATGTAACTGACCATAAATGATATGTTATGTTAACAATTTGGCTCATTTTACTTTATAAAATCATGATAATTGGTTCAACTTTTAGTCCGAAATGACACTTGTCACGCGAGTCACAATCATGTGTCACGCGAGTCACATTTTCAAATGGCGATTGACATGAAACAAAAAGTCAAGGGATAATAGAATTTGGTCTTATTATTGCCTAATGTCTCAAAATGAACTCCAGAAAATTTGGTGTAAATGGGACAAGTACGAAAATCCAGTCAAGTACAGTAAGGTCAGAAACCTTCAATAGTATGGCGTCACGCGAGTCACAACAGAAAAAAAGACATATCTCCAACAAGAATGACTTAAAATCAACGATTTCTTTTTAACAATGTGTATGGTCAATACATTGATTGAAATATGTAAAAATAACAGATCTGCAAATTAAAGTTTTGAAGTACTTCACCTTAACAAGGGTGGAATTTTGTATAAATGTCACGCGAGTCACAATGGAACCCTACATGTACTGTAACAGAAATAGAAGAAAGATATATGAAAATATCAAAATGTACAATTTAGTGGAGGGTTTTTTCTTCAGTAAAAAGGTCAACATTCCACACTTAGGCTGGGCTTTTTCATCTAAGGTTTCCCATCCTGCGACTCTTATCACAAGGCACTGGTATAATGGAAGACGTGGATTTGTGGGAGGAAATTAACAGAACAAAAAGAAGAAAAACACAATTATTTGTTTTTATTTAGTTCAGGTTGTCATGCCATCTTGTCTTCTCCTTGTGCTGGTTTAAAAAAAATTATTTTGGGCTTTCCCATCTTGCGACTATTACACTAAAGCAAGTATATCCATTAACTTTGTTTTACTTTAGCTACTTGCTCAGTCGGGCAAGGAAATCAATGTAAAAAAAAATAAAAATTGTGGTTATCGTGCTTAGGAAGCTCGATGTACTTGGCAAATTTTTAGTTTTTGTTCGATATACACGTAAGAAATTATACATTTCTCATTACGTTGAACAGAATTATAGAAATGTTAGTTGCCCGTTTGGGCAACCAATCTAGACCATTTATGACATTCTACTTGCCCTCCCCAAACTTTTTGCTCGAATTGCTTGAATTTACTTGTCAAAATGGGCAAGTAGAAAAAAGTGAGTGTGGAGGCTTGGGTTAGGGATATCATAAACACTACACTAGACACAATACAATATTGAGCAATGAATCAACCACCCCAAAATTGCAGCATCACTATTATCACTAATGTACATACAAAATATCCTTTTAACAAATGTGACGGTCTGACTGTCACTATTAATTGCACTTAAAATTTCCACACACTGTACATATGTGTACCCAGGGAAATGGGAGTCTAACTTAGTCCCTTAGAGGCTTCGGATAGTAAAGGCAAGTACACTAAAATCACAACCAGGAAGTGGTATAATTGGCTTGAAATGGCTCAAAATGAAACACTTCCTGGCACATACATTATAATGAAATTGCTATGCTGCTATCACAAGCCTCCACACTTACTTTTTTTCAGGCAACTAAAATCATAACTTTTAAAATGTTACTTGCCCGCACAGAAATATAACTTGCCCGCTTAATTCTAGATGAGATTTAAACCAAGGGCAAGGCTTGACACTTTGCACTGGCCCAGGGCCAGCAGAGTTTCAATCCGAAATTGACAAAATTTGAAAAATCTTGTTTTCTTCCATGGATGTCAATGCTTCATCTACATGTACATGTATAATCAATCACAAGTTTGATCAAGAAAGAGAATACAAATTTTGAATAGTAAAAAGTTTACTCATGAAATAAAATTTTCGGCCAGTACATTTTTTCTTTGGGCCACCAGAAACGGGGAAGAAATTATTTCACAGGCCCGGACTGGGCCACTGACAAAAAATGTAAGTGTGAAGCTCTGCCTAAGGAATTATATTTTTCTTTCATAGTTGACCAATAATTTAGTTGCCCGATAGGGGCAACCAAACTAGGCCATTTATGACATTTTACTTGCCTGACACCAATTTTCACTTGACATTTTCGCGTGACATGCCTATAGCGAAATCAACAAATGGATAAATTTCGGGTACCCGGGACTCGCCCGAAAAATTATCGCGAGTCCCGGGTAGTAAATATACCCGAAATCGACAGCCTTACTGCTCATTCATATTCACTCTAAACAGTATTATCACCTGATGATGTGGGGGTTGGGGGGCAGGGTGGGGCTGATTTAGCTCCCTCCCTCCCAATCCATGATCACTTTTAAACAAAAGGAATAAACTATACAAAAATAATACATTAGACAATGTGAATTCTTATGCATTTTTGTTTTTCATACTTTTGATGAGCATTGATTACTCAATTTGTGAAAAATATTTAGCAATTACAAATCATTTTTTAGAAAACATGTGTGCAGGGATGCCCATATTTTTGCTAAATCAAAATAATAATTACAGACAAAAATGAAATTAACATACAAGTCTGTATAATTGATAAGCTCTAATTTAATTTAATTGTAAAAATGTTTTAATTCAATTACAATATTCAATTTATGTTAACAAAAAACATGGAGGAGAGCAAGACTAGGGCTATGTTGCAGAAAGAGATTGTAAGTTACAATTAATTGTAAGTCAGAACATTTACGCATTTCAACCAAATGAATATATCACAGTATCTTTCCAGATGAAAATTTCAGCCTTTTGAGTGCTCCTCCGGACAAACTGTAATGCGATGCGATCTACCAATATTTCTGCATCCTATAATTTATTCCGAAATAGTTTGTAAAGTTTTTCAATACTAACGCATCTAGGACACATACAAATGTCAAATTAGCACAACGTATTTGACCAGGACTACCTTTTAGATGGTGGTTTTAACTAATAATAATATTAATTAACAATTTTTATATAGCGCATAACACATAGTTTTTAAACCCTATGCCAGCGCTCGAAATTAACTTTTTTTGCTGGTGGCCCGGTCGGGCCAGTAAAATTAGTATTTTTCCAATTTTGGTGGCCCGAAACCAAAATCTACTGGCCCGAAGAAAATAAAGAAAAACAAGAAAAAAGGAGAAAATTCATAGCACATTCAAAACTGTGGAAAAGTGGGAAATTCACTGTTATTATACAAATTTGACCTCAACATTCGGTGTAAATGTCATGTAAAATAACATGTTTTTAAATTGTGGTATTTTAAGCTAATAATTTGAAGTCAAAAAGCCCAATTCTTTGTAAACATCGGCTGCAAACTTGACAAGTCACCGATCATACTGCACTGTATCCGATTTCGAATACGGCGAACATAATTTGTTGAGTTTGACATGCATGACAAATGTGATTGATAAAGGAAATTTGTACTTATATATCAGTCTTTTAATCTCACAATTCCGTAGAATATTGTTTTGAAACCTGTCCTGAATGACACATTTTTCAAATTGTGGTGCTATATTTGTAAAACAGTCAAACATTTATAAATTCTTCGTAAACTTATGGACACAGACATGTAGACAAGACGAAACCCCGACAAGACGTAGACAATGCAGACACAACATGAACATGGGCGGCTATGTTGAATTTTACATGCGAACCAAATTTGATCGATTATTAAAATATCCTCTCACATTTCAGACTTTAAACCTCACTTTTCGATGGATTATTGTTTATAAACCTCACAAAAATTAAATATTTTCAAATTGTGGGTTTCTGTTGTTGAAATTTTGGTGTCAAACATTGATGAATTGATCGTAAACATTCTCGATCTCACTGCCGAAGCACATTCCATATATGGAAATTGGAATGCTCCATTCACAAAACGGGGGTGTGGGAATAAACAGAATGGAAAACAACACAAATTAAACTTTTACAAATCTGACATTTCTCTAAATTTATTTCCGCAAGTACTATAGCAAATATTATTCTTGATACTTCCTATCATTTATTCAAGTTTTATATACAAACTGAACTGATAACAGAATTAATTTGATACCCTTCTACCTATCCCAAGTGGAACATGCTGTATGGGGGCAGGGCAGAAACAATGCTAATTATAATAATTTGCGTCTTTTCTGAGCTAGCTGTCTGCAGAAGAAGAAAAAATCGCACAAAACTGATCATTATTGAGCTCTCTTTCCTTTCTTTTTAAACCACAAATCAAGTATTTTCTGTGAGGTATCAAATTTGCAATAAGTACCATAATATTGTGCTCAATTGTTTCAAACATTTGGAGGCCCGATCGGGCCAGCAAACATTGGAAATATGAGTTTTTTACTGGCCCGACAACAATTTTTGGTGGCCCCGGGCCATCGGGCCTGTGCTAATTTCGAGCGTTGCCTATGCGCTATCTAGGTTTACTCAATTTTGTCCATGTCTTTTTTTTTTACTTGCAGGGGTGAGCACAATGAAGTAGCCAGTGTACCATAAAGTGTAACGCAAGTTACCATGGAAATGCCCACATGATCTGACTTGCAATTAATTGCAACTTTACGATCGATTACGATCTCTTTCTGCAACGGGGCCATAAACTAATATTAATCATTCAAGGATTTTGTATCAGATTGTTAGTTTATTTCCTGCCTATTTCCCCCCATTTAAAAGCAATCACACTTTCTGTGATAATTCCAGACCACCAAAAACTGATGTAGAATAATACTTTCCTAAATTTTGACTTTTCATTCAACATTTTCCTTATTTTGGCTAACTATTTTTTTGTTATGGGTAAGAAAGTGTTTCTCTTCTACTTAAAGGGGTATTCCGGGCCTGAAAAAACCATTCGTTATTTGAATAAGCAGAATAAGAGGCATAATTGGTGAAAATTTGATCAAAATCGGACAAGAAACACGGGAGTTATACCTATTTTAACATCATGTAGTAATGAGCGATCGTTTCAAAATTGCCGCCATATGCAACATCATTGACGAGCAACTCGCCATGGCTTTAGTACATGAAAATACACTTATTTCTCATTTTTGTTGCTAAAAATTAATTTTTCTCTGCTTGTTTTCACGAATTCATATAGAATATCGATGGGCCAACCTCTTTGGAATTTGTAAGCTCATAAATTTGCTTTGTTATGAAGAAAATTTAAATTTTGTAAAATTTCCATGTAGAAGTCAAAATGGCTGCAGCTCGCAAGTGACGTCACGATCGATAGCAATTGCGAACGATACTAAACATCGGAGCAAAGTTCATCCTGTCATAACTTTTTTATTGCTCTACCGTTTTGGCTCAGATTTTTTATCAAGATTCTTCATATTCACTTCATTTTATAGCAAACATCACATTTCTGGGGTGGAATTCCCCTTTAATCTAATCTACTTCAGAATATAACAATTACACTTCTAAAGTTTGAGAGAAAGTGACATTAAATCTCAGATAAATTAGAAATATAATGATTTAAAAAAAAATTCCAACTTTGGAAAAAACAAATTGGCAAAAATGCAAAACGAAAAAGGAAGAAAAAATGATTTAAAAAGCAATCTAAATTGCACCAGCATTTGGCTAAAGATGTCAAGCCCAGGCAATGACAGATAGAGAAAGTTCATCAAAAAATTGATTTCTTAATACTTGCATCACATGATTTAGTTGGCCGACATGCAGAAATCTAAACGGTATGCTAAATTCCCCCAATATTTTAGCTAAATATATTTTCATTTGTTGGGACTTGCAAATAAATTACTAACTTTTTAGTTTTGGAATAGCTCAGAAAATCTAATAATAGTAATAAATACAAATAATTACAAGTGAAACAATTGTGAAGAGCAAAAGTACATAAAAAGACCTTTATATTATATACAAAGGGAGCAGAACTCTTCCCCTCTGCAAAGAACTATCCCAAAATCAAAATCCTCCCTGCTGTCTGCATTACAAGTATGCAGGGGCGTAAGGTCAACAGGTTGTTTGGCACAAAATGGCTTACCCCCTACGAGGCAACGTCACTACTCGTCTCATATCTTGCATAGATATCAATCATCAGCACTCGAAAAAGTCACAAAATCACGCAAAAAAGTACTTAATTACCATCGATACTATCACCAAATAATGTCCCGAGTTACAGTTGAACTATAGATACCCGATTCTGGAGGGGAAATTTAAGATAAATCGTTGGAAACTCGAGATTTGCCCGAAGTTTTCGTCACAATTTCCTGCAGTCTACTCACGATATCAAACTACTATTCAGCGGCACTCACTCAACCACACACAGCTTACACACATAAACCCATACGAGACACACAGAAGTTCACCTCGTGTTTGAACTTTTACAACTTGACAAACTTCACATTTGCAATCACGAAACAACACGATCGAATGATTTCCAAGGACAGTGACATAGATCATACCTTTGAGCCTGTTCTGTTAAAAGTTCAATGCCTTGGCACCTCCAGAATTGCAAAATGTAGGTTGTTTCCTGGGGGTTTAGCGACCGACAGGAGAGCGCTTCGTCAGGTGTCCCCGCCAGATAAGCTATTATGGTACGGTAAGCTCGTGCTATGAAAATGCATTGAATTGAATGCGGCTATGCAATATGCAGGAGCCGTGGACCGCACGTAGGTACGTACAGTCTGTGTTTATAATGTAAACAGCATGCAATGCACTGTATACCGCGCGGTTCAAGGGGCACACTAGCTATGTGCTGTGTGTTTTGGGTCCTAATTCTCGCGCAACTGAATGGGGGCAATCATGATACATGTAGGCCTACACAACCAATACATTCCTATAGTTATTACACGTCGTACACACACGTCCGGATCCGATCGTAAATCACTCACAAACCAAACAAACTTTACAATGTCAAGGGGCTAGGCTACGAAATTACCAGTGTTTATTTTCAACAGAACTCTTCAAAAATAGATAATGCGTATCAAAGTAGCAAGTCCTATCTTATAGTACTATTTTTTTGACCGATACCGAACAACTGTCGGTCTCTATTTGGGTTGCTCCAATTTATTTACCGCTCTCCAGAGTTATAAGTCAGATTAATACATTATAAAAGAAAACTCCATATAAGTAGGCCTATAGAGTCGGAACAGTCGGTTATTTCCATCGATATAAAGATTCCAAGGGAAATAATCCTAATACTTATTTTCATGAATAAAATGTTTATATTTCGTGAAAAAAAAGTATAATACATGTAGTTCTTTTTTTATCAAGAAACATTTAAACAAAATATTAATTTGCATTTTCGATCATTATATTACTTGGTCATATGCAATATTATACCATTGAATTTTCACATACATCATTATAATGTGGAGTTGTGGACATACTATAGTATCACAGAAATACACATTTCACCGATCGTCAGTTTTTGCACAATCATGTCAACAAAGTTTTGATTTGTCTTTGTAATCTGCAAACATAACATATCTTACAGAATGTATTGAATGATTCGATGTGATAACGTCACTTACAAAATAAACAATCTCCTAATATTTCGTATGATTTAAACTTATGCCAACAATTTGATAACTTGATGAAAATAATGTCCTCGATATATAGCCTGATCTAGTACATGCAAAACTGATAAGGGGCTAATAAAATGTGCATCACTGTATTCTGTAGGTATGTCGTGCTTAGACTATTAGAAAAAATGGGCTATACCCAACATTTACCCATCCCTTAACTCACTGGCGTAAATCTGTCCGGAAAACACAATGCATTGGGGGGTCGAGCAATTGTTCACAAACGGTTTGTGAACAATTGCTCGACCCCCCAATGCATTGTGCTTTCCGAACAGATTTACGCCAGTGCCTTAACTATTGGGTAAACTTTACCCATGCATCCACAATTTGCCGTTTTGTTGATGGGCAATTTCAATTACCCATTCATTTACCCACTTGTATACCCATCAGTCAGATGCCCAACTGCTACCCTGTTACCCAACAAATGGGTTTATGATTTTACCCCGGAAGATTGCCAACAATATACTTTGGTACAATAAGTTGGGTATTATAAAATGAAGTTTTGATGTAAAAACACTATTATGTGAGTGTATTGCATTGTTCATGTTCATCTACGCATATACTCGTATTTATTTCACCCACTCATATTCATATTGCATACACCTACTTCCTGAATACGATTATACTCAATTACAATTCGATTTCGATCTCTATAATTATATATCACACATGCTGTATTATTATTTTAAAAATGATTAATACCTTCAAAACTTAAATAACTGAGTTACTGAGTATTAAAGGGACAGTTCCTCTTTTACAAAACGTCTGAACAGTTTCCAGTTGACGGATGGGGATGAATGTAACACACAAACACACACAATCAGTTCGAACAGCCCTGCATGTAATTTGGATTCTACGAATTAAAAACGAATGCGTCCCTCCATCAAACTATATATCGGTCAATAAAGGAGTTTAACTGATTTAGCATAATATTATACAACAATATTGTACTTATTCTTGTAAAGGTATTGTGAAGCCGACATTTGTAAAGGTATGTCACGGAAAAAGATCTAAAAAATGAAGAATATATAATTACATAGTCAGTTGTAAGCGAGGTTTGGTTATTTTGTTTAGTAATCGCTTACCCATTGTATTTGTGCGCGGGTCACGTAGCTAGCGCGGGTCACATAGTTGTCACGCATAGCGCTGTGGCACTCCGTGCAGTCCGTGAGCGAACTTTCTCGACGGGTGAATACACGTATAATGCACAATTAACCGTTGGACGATGGTTTATTAGATTTAGGTCTATATATAGCTTCACGAAAAAGAGATTTCAAGCCCTAATTTGTTCAGGCATGCTATTAAATGACATTTTATTTCATATAAGACAATAACCTAGCAACTTTTGAAATTTTTTTTTTTTTTTTTTTTTTTTTCCCCCTCCACAGGGCATTTATTGGTATAAGTAAAACAAAATTAAACATAGCATGACATTTACAAGCATATCATAACAATAACAATAAATGAACCATAAATGAACTGTCGTATAATTTATTTGTATAAATATAACTAATTAAACAATATCAGAAAACATACTTCTCAAGGAAAACCATTTTTTATCAAAGTATTTACCATGACCTTTCAAACTAAATATATATTTTTCATTTTTATAATATGAAATTGAAGCTGATTTAAACTGAGAAAATACAGGTATTTTATTTGAAATTTGGCTTTTGAAATTTGACTTTTATTTGAAATTTGACTTTTGAAATTTGGCTTGCAAAAGAGGAACTGTCCCTTTAACTTCCAAATCAAATTACTTATTTACATTAAGTATAATTATAGTTTATGATATAATTTATTTACAACAACAAACATAACAACAAACATCGATATAAATAATCAAACAAATGAGTTGAAAATTTAATTTGCAATACAATAAATAGAGTCTTATCGATCATGAATTATGACGAAAATAATTAACCAGGTGTTGCGTAAAATTTGCCCAACACGGAATTCATAATGTATGACTAAAATGCTTGTACCCATCTGTTTTTTCCGTTTCTTTGGAATTATAGTAAATGATTGACATTCGGTATATCTTTACCCATCGTCCCGTGCTTTTATATATATTTTATCAGCGTTTCTCCAATATTGATTAATATATAAGAGCACACATGTTGGGTATGTATGCCACAAAGCAAATTGTATGCCACAAAGCAAACAACACGCTGGCCTTTCTGCGACGGAATCTTAGAATCAACCATCCAACCCTAAAGGCGACTGCATATAAGGCTCTAGTGCGTCCACTGGTGGAGTACAGCGCTACAGTTTGGGATCCGACTAGCGCCAATAGTGTACACCAATTGGAGATGGTTCAAAGGAGAGCAGCACGTTTCGTATTGAACCGTTATCATTACACGTCAAGTGTAGACAACATGCTGAGGGAGCTCGAATGGCCTACCCTACAGCAAAGAAGGGAAGACATGAGGCTGACCATGATGTACAAACTACACAACAATGTAGTTCCCTTCCCGACCCAAACCTACATCACACCGGTAATCGGATCTACTCGTGTCCACTCAGGAGGATACCAAGTCCCTTACTCTCGTCTCGAGGACCACAAACAATCATTCTTCCCGAGGACTGTGAGAGCATGGAACACTCTACCCGAGAGTATCGCCTCTGCCCCGTCTACAGATGCCTTCCGTCGCCATCTGCTGGAAAGTCGTGGCTAAGATTGTCCTGAATACAGTCCTTTCTGAACTTGTATATACGTTAATTTTGTTTTATTTATTTTATTTGTTTTTGTTTATAAATGAGTTTGGACTTGCAAGTAAGAATATGAACTATGCACGTCGCGTATACACACACACACACACAGTTTGCAAGAATCTTCAAGTTGAAGGAGGCAGACTATACAAGAAGAAGAAGAAGAAGGTATAAATTAATGCAGCAGCAAACCAGTTGGGATAATCTTACCAAATGTTTTCAAGTTGTTATAGTTTACCCTTTTTTCATTTTGCTTTGTGATTTTCACATAATTGAGTAAATCAATACTTAATCTGTGTTGGGCAAATGCATGTAGCCCCAATGCATTAGTTGGGGACAATTTTGCCCAACTTTTCCCAGTTTTCATAGTTTACCCAATTTAGATACCTCTTTTCACTTTGCTCAGTGATGTTCACTTAATTGGGTACCAATATTTACCCTGTGTTGGGCAAATGCATGTAGCAAAAGAGTTGGGAAAATTTTGCCCAACCTTTACCCAATCCTCATTTACCCAGTATACAGTTTACACATGTTTCTTAATAATTAAAGGGATAGTTGAAATTTGGTCAAACTTAATTTTAGTAACCAAAACCTGCACAATTGCGGTACAAAACTAATAAGTTATAACTCCACCATGCTCGAAAGGTATACTTTTACAAACGACTATACCGGTAAGTAAAAACCCTTTTTGTTTTGTTTTCAATGACATGTCTTCATCATTATATACATACAAACAATAACAAAGTAATAAATACATAAAATAATCATCAGATTAACATAATATACAGCAAGTGATTTTACATTCAGATCAACTACAAATTAACCTTTACATCAAATAGAGGTATATATTATATGACCATTTAAATTATTTAAAAAATCATTGACAATTACAGATCAGCATTAATGAAGAAAGCATGCATGTATATACACATATAAAAGGGGGGGGGGGGGGCGGGTGAAAGGAGGGGAAAATAAAAGGGGACCCTGTTATTCAAAAAGAGCAGTTACAACTCAAGAGGGCGCTCTCTAAAAACTCATTAGTTTTAACCATTTTCCCAACAAAATTGTGCATGTGATGTTAACAAAAAAAATGATTAAATAGAGATATCATCAACAACTATTTAAAAACCTATTTTGATTTTTTTTAAAGAAGTCTATATAAGCATTTGTTGTATTTTTTTTTTAAAGTCAAGATGTCCCCCTGCAGGGTAAACTTATAAATACAATATTTTGAAATCAAATTGTATAACTATATGAGAGCATTCGAAAGGGAATGATTCTCATTTCATATGTTTTATTCAATGAAACTTCAAATGGAATTAAAACCAACCAATTTAGTGTCAAGGGGCATTTCAGGAAGTACCAATACCCAAGTGTATAGGCTACAATAAATTGTTTAAATTGCACCCAAACCTTTTAATATATAATTTAAGCAAATTGACTTGGAATTGTATCGATAGAAACAAAAACAACGTAAGTACCGATGTTCATTAGTATTCACAGCAAATTCAATAATATTCATGTGTTATTCAATATCTTTTTCTTCAATTCTAAAATATTTAAAAATTATACTCAATAACGTGAAAATGCTATAATACTCAATAACGTGAAAATGTATAATTTTTGAATATTTTTTTGTATTCAAAGACAATATTAAATTAAAACATCAATGTATTTGACTAGATATTCCGGATCATTTTGACTAGAATAGTGCAGGTGCCCGGCTGACTAGGTTTCTGGTCATTTTGACTAGTTATTTTTTAGAGTGTATACATGCATGCAAATTCAGCTTGTAAGCCTTGTAGAGCTTGCGAATGTGATATTTTGTTCGTTGAATGAATACCATTATAATATATCTGACCTTATTTAAGAAATGCAAATTAGCTAATTATCTTTATAATTCAAATAAAAAAACAAATGAAAATTTCGAAAATTTCGTTTTGTCCAACTTTCAAGTTTTACATTGATGGAAAAGGTATACATATATAGGCCTATACAGGGAGGCCCCCCCCCCCCCCCAAAAAAAAAAAGGAACGGGGCACTTCCCAAACTATAGACAAGTAACAAACATTAATGATGTCCATCGGATACGTCTTTTCCAATGAAAAGCGATACGAAGAAAAGTAATTTTTGTCGTGTAGTTTTTGTTTTAGGGCGCTATGAGTGACACCATTTCAGTTCCCGGCATATAGTGTCAATATTTTTACCAAGTCAGTGCCTGATAAATCGTACTTCGTGCCCGTCATAGCACCAAACAACTATACGTCCATTCTCCCGGGCACACAGCTGAAAGCACACTAACAATGGCGCGCGTATTGCTCGTTGTTCGACGCTATATATTATGACGGGCAGTAAGTGTGAGTTTATCAGGCACTAACTTGGTAAAAATTGACAAAAATGGGAACCCGACATGGTGTCACTCCCAGCGCCCTAAACCCTATCAAGCCCAAGCTATTTTGGCGATCCCAGGCCCAAGGGGGGGGGGGGGGGGGGGGGGGGCTCATAGGGCCCCCTCTCTAATTCCTATATTATTTGATCGACCACTTTCATATTTGGCAGTTGGCACACATGCCTAGCAGGTATATAATGGAATAATTGGAATAATTTATAGAATAATTTACCGAATATAATCAAATCATGCCTGACCCTTTATTCTTTTAAAGCAACACTAAAGCGTCACCTTGTATCACTATACAGAGTCGTAACTCACTAAATATTGTCTCTTATATTTAAATTTAAAAATATATATACTTTACTTTTTAGTTAAATCCCAAACTTATCATAACCGGAATCCTATTTTCATGCACTCCCACTTGCACATGCACTTGCACTGCACCCATCTGATCAAAGTCATGCATAAATGTATACTATACACAAAAGCATTAGTTTGTGTCGCTGATTGTCCCCAAGAGGCCGCCATCGATTTCAAGCTTACAGCTCATGATGCATGGCGGTCTCCTGCGTTTATGTGATTTATTTATTACTTCAAATTGATAATTATTATTTTTTCATTATTCTTTATGTATAATTATCACTTGTAATTCTATTGTAAATACTCGAAACACGTTTTGTACAATTATGATTATGTATTGTTTTGAAAAAAATGCAGGAATAAAACAAACAAACAAACAAACAAATATAAAGCTCTACAATTTTTTTTTTCAATGGATTTATTTTCTTCATTGCTTTTTACAAATAATAACAAAATAATCAGTACATAGAATAATCTGCATAATTATGATTGAATATGATTTTACATTCACATCCAGGGGCGTAGACAACGGGGGGATGAGGGGGATGCATCCCCCCACCTCACAAGGTGGAGGGGGGGGGGGGGGGGGGGGTGACATGTACAATCATCCCCCCCCCCCAGGTTTTAGGGAAGGATATATATTTTGTGTGTGTATCTGTATACGAGTGGGAAAGAAAACATTAGTTGTATGAGCTAAGACTTGTTAATTCTAACGTTAAAATGTAATTTATACATCCACTTTCAATTTTCGCTGCGCGCTTCGCGCGCGAACAGAGTTTGTTGAGTAACTTGCGTATGGTCTGGGGTGAGCATAGTGAGTATTTTTTCTGTATACCGGGCCACGTAGTTCGAGTGTAGGCTGGCATTGCTCTGGCTGCTTATGTGACGTGCACCAAATTGCTCCATTTCAAGTATACAGTGCGAGTAAAAAAAAAACGAAACCCAACTTTGATAGCTTATAAATCCACAAATATTAAAGTATATATGTTGATATAGGTATCATGTTCAAGCTTGGGAAATCTCCTTTAAAATTATATATCATACACTCTGATCTATTCACGCTTCACCGAACACGATCTAATTATCCAAAGGCATGCACAAACTACCCGTGTCCAAGTTTGCAGTGTTTTTGTTTTGTGAATGATTGCATCTGTTGTTTGATTTTCAAAGATAACTTCATCTTGCATGTCCTATTCAGGGGCCCCTGCCTCCAAACAGTGTGGTTACTGATGTGAGGACAGTGTGTGATCCCCTTCCACCCTGATTAACATGAAATTACTGGCAACCACCTGATATTCACCAAAGAATATTCTTGAAATGTTCATTAAAAAAAAAAAAACGTAAACAGACGCATTCATTCATGATAACACAACAAAAAACCAAAGTCCCCCTAATCAAAATAGCGTAAAAACGAACAGGTTTTTCGCAAAATAACTTGGCAGGATTGTTCCTACACTGATTGACTAACTTCACTGTGAAAATGAGATTGATCCGCCATGTCATGCATGAGTGAGCACACATTAAAGGCAAAATTGTTACTTTTCAAAAGTCCCAAGAGTCCAAAAGTGACAAGTTTGCCTTTAATGTGTGCTCACTCATGCATGACTCGATGGACAAATTCTATTTTCACACATAAGTTATTTGATAAATGTATGAACAATCCTGCCAAGTTATTTTGATCAAAATTGTTTTCTTTAAATGTTATGCCATTTTGATTAGGGGGACTTATTTTTGTCTGTTGTGTTTAGAACAAGACGACGGCAAACTTGGACACGGGTAGTTTCTGCATGACTTTGGATGATAAGGTCGTGCTCAATGATGCGTAAAGTGATCAAATGTGTGATGTATCATTTTAAAGGCAATTTCCCAAGCTTTAACATGATACCAATATCAACATATATTATTTTTGTAATTGTGGATTTATAAGCTATCAAAGTCCGGTTTCGTTTTTTTTGACTCGCACTGTATATGCAAAATCTTCTCCGTAGGAGAGGGATACCCCCTCCCAAACCCTCCCTATTTGGCTCTGCTCCAGCCCTCGGTAGCTTCGCCCCTCGGGACTCATTCTTGGCAATAGGCTATGTTGTTGGAGCATACATAATGTGGCATAATTATGGTGATGTTGGAACAGTGTATGACGCTAAATATAAGTACAATATTTGTGTGTGTGTTGGGGTGCATATTTATCAGTGTGTCAATTATTTTTTTTCTTCGTGAAAATATATTTTAAATTTCTGGTCGATCAAATCATAACACGCTTTCCCAGATACAGTCAATGTTAAGCCCGAATTTCCTATCTAGGTAAGCACCAGATTGCACAATTTCAAGTCCAAAAATGCAAAAGCTCCCTACCGTCAGACCGTGGGAGGGGGACACCCCCTACCACACCCTCCCCCCGCTCAGTCAATTCGCTCCCTGTGTTGGGGTGCATATTTATTAGTGTGTCAATAATTTGTTTTCTTCTTGAAAATATATTTAAAATTTCTGGTCGATCAAATCATAACACACTTTCCCAGATACAGTCAGTGTTAAACCTGAATTTCCGATCTAGGTAAGCACCAGATTGCACAATTTCAAGTCCAACCAGAACGTCAATGACGTAGCGCTCATCCGGCATCTCGCAACATCAAATATCGCAAATTTCATGTGGTACACTTTTCAACTGGTCAAAAAATAAAAATTTGATGCCCTGGAAGGGACATAAAAATAAAAAATAAAAAATTAGAGTGAAAAAAAATATAAATTTGACGCCCCGGAAGGGACATGGGAAAAAAAAAAATAAAAAATAAAAAATAAAACAAAACAAAAAAAATAAAAATAAAAAAAATTAAAAAAATAAAAAAATTAAAAATTACCATAATTAATGAATGGAGACAAATTTCAAAATTCTGTGTAGAAGTTTAGTGTACAAAAGTTAGCTCTACCAGATAAAGCAAACCAAATTAAAATCGGTCGAGAAATGAAGAAGAAGCATTTTTTGTGATTTCGAATAAGTTTGCATAAATTACCATAGATAATGAATTTCACGATTCTGTGTAGAAGTTTTAAATCCCCCTCCTTGCCCTATCTTACGAAACAATCAGAATCAAAATCGGTTGAAAAATAACGAAGAAGAAGCATTTTGAAAACTGTGGACGGACGGACGGACGGACAGACGAAAGGACGGAAGGACGGACGGACGGATCGGACGGACGCCGAACGCAACGGCATGGCATAAGCTCATCATGCCCTTCGGGCCGGATGAGCTAAAAATGCAAAAGCTCCCTACCGTGGGAGGGTGGAAACCCCCCTCCCACACCCTCCCCCCTCCCCGCTCAGTCACTTCGCTCCTTGCAATGTCTCACTCTCACAGTCATCTGGCTCAAAGTTGGCAGCACTGTGAGTGTGCTTGGGCATGAGCCCCTACACACACAAAATCGTGAGCCCTCATAGGTTTTGCCCCCCCCCCCCCCCACCCCAATCCAAAAACTGCTTCCGGCTCGCCTATTCACGACCATCTTAACATCTAACCCCCCCCCCCCCCCCCCCCCTCCCCCCAACTGAGAGGACTTTCAAGCAATTTCCTTGGTCTTGAAAATTGTTGGCAGGCGGTCTCGGGCGCGAAAAGATTGGTCATGGTCAGGTGAACGGCACATCATCCCCCCCCCCCCCCCCCCAGGTGTAAGAACCTGTCTACGCCACTGTTCACATCTAAATAATACAAATGAACTTTTACATCAAATAAAGCATGAAACATGCATCGGGCATGAAGAAAGCATGAACTTGAATATTTTGCAATCATCACATTTTCTTCCGGTCACCATATGAGGGCGCTATTTACGATATGATACACAGAAATACAATATAGAAATAAAAATGATAACAAACATAGAAAATGCGGCTATATCTTCGGAGACGTGCCCAGGGCACATCGTGATTTACGTGAATAAATTACTCCGCCATGTGATGCGGTCATGTCGAAGTACAGACTTGCTCATTTAATTACTTGGTGTGCATCCGCGTTATAAAATAGTCCCCGTAAACACCATCGACATCACGAAATAACTAGTTCACGGTAAAACACAGGACGGGAATTATTTTTCCACTCGAACTTTTTGTAAGATTTTAGACTTTGTTCTGAGTGAAAATTGTACATGATACATTCACTATTTCAATTAACCACTACTCACCAGCTATTGGCAAAAGAAAAGTAGAGTCATAAGAGAGAGGAATCGAACCCATGACACCAAGTATCGAAGTCCACAGCGTGACCAATAGGCCATGTAAACTGCTGATGGTCAGTATGGTCTCATTGTTATCATATACGTACAGCCCACATCGGTGATTATGAATAATTCATTAGCGCACCTATACGACTTGGTAGCAGACTAAAAGAATCGACATATACTATATCCATAAGTATGGCAATAGTGCATAGAACATCAGTTATGTTAGTAATAATTATGCCAAGTCGTCATGATCGGTTCATGTGTACTATATATACCTACACTACAAGGGGTGTCTTTGACTAGCATCGGTAATATTCATGCAATCAAATTCGTGCATGGGCAGCCGGTGATTGGGGTGTTTATAAAGGGTGTAAATCGGGTGTAAATCGCGTGTGATTGGGATTTAATATATTTATTTGCATAATAACATCAGTTCTTTTAGTCGTGTACATGCCAATTCTTAACCCCCCCCCCCCCCCGGGGGGGGGGGGGGGGCGGTGGGGTATCATGCGTGACCAAGGACTTGCCAAAAGCACCCTAAACAAGTATTTGCGTGGTGCAAAAAATACACCTTAAAGGTAAAGACCAGTTTTGGAAACGCCCCCCTCTCAAAAAAATGAAATGGAAGCTCTTATTACCAATAATGTGAAATAATATTATTATACTAATATAGGATCATCCAAATTTTGCCAAGAAACTGCCTACTAATTTATATATTTGCAAAATTATATATCTGTCCCAATGGGACAGATATGTCGCCCATACGCTATGTGTATTACGACCAGCGGTTTTCTTCCGATATTTCTGTATTTAATGATGCTGAGGTTCTGATTTTACCACACAAGCCGTATTTCAATACATATTCAACAATAATGATCAATATAGATGTATTCGGCTACTTTCCCAAAACTGGTCTTGGGCTTTAACTAAGTATGCATGATAATCATTATCGCTTATTAAGTAATACATTTTTTTGTAAACCCCTAAGTAAGTTACAACTATTTTTGATACCCTAAGCAAGTAATCAATACTTTGTAAATCCCTAAGCAGGTTATGACTATTTTGATACCCTGACCAACTAATCAATTGTGTACACCCCTAAGCAAGTTATAACTATTTTTTTATAACCTAAGCACCTTAAAACGGTGACTAAAACTTGTTCTAGTATTGAATGAACCCTATAAGCAAATAAGCTGAATTTATGAGACCCTTGAAACGAGTAATTTATCAGCCTAAAAAGGATGCAACTTTTTCCTGATTTTTGGTGATTCTGAGACCCTATTCAAAATATGTATTTTACGTAACTTGCCTGATCGTAAAAAGCAGTAAAAACAACTATTATTTTTAAATTTTGACAATTCTGAAAAAGTGTTTTTATGACGCATCATGGCTTCTGTACTCTATTGAGTTCGACTATAATTATGAACATTCCTGTAATAATTGTGGACAAATGAACATTCCTGTAATAATTGTGGACAAATCAGCCCATCTATAATCTAAACACACATTCTAAAAACGGAAATAAAGGAACCGCGTGTATAATCAGTATTACGATGAGTATAAAGAGCGAGCTTTCGAGACAAATTAATAGTTGGAAAACACGTTTTTATCGATGAACGATGAAATGATTTTAACGAGTCGGTAAACATGTATACAGCTCTCGAAAATATAATGCGTGCCTTCTCTAACACGTCGCATCGTGTATATAAAGAGGTATACATGTTATTCTTTGCAATCTAATTAGAGTACTTTGGAATAAAATTAGAGTACATATAGAAGATGATCACAATTCGTTGGAACAGATACTCTGACCAAAGTGTGACCACAACATGTGGGTTTGTTTTGTCATCCCATATTTCTCATTCACCCTCTGTTTCTCCGACTCTTTATGTAAGTTACATCTATTCAGATATTTTCGTGTACCGTTAACTCCACTCTCCTAGTACAATATGCCATGGTTGGTGAACCAGGGATATGCATCTGACGCCCGTATACCTGAACTAATCTGTTAATTCCTCATTTCTTGCGGTCTTGAATTTCGGCCCTCCCTCCTAATCTCACTATATGAATAACGGAGGCCAAATGCGAGGTCTAATGTCGATTACATAAAGAATAGAAAACGAAATATGAACACCATACGAATTTGCTGAAACAGATCAGACCATCTTGAAAATAATATCCGATTTTGCTACCAAAGCGTGATTAAAATAACAGATCTATTTTATCTGTACCTGTGCATCCGTTCTTTTATTCCAACAAAGTACAATACATGAAAGAGATGACTGTAATAAACATAATATGCTGATATAGTTGAAGATGGAATGGTTAGCGGTAATGAATATAATAAGGGTTGACACATAGACGCCGGAAGTGGGGGGGGGGGGGGGGGCAGGGGGGCCGCCCCCCCCCCCCCCCCCCCCCCCCATCCAAAACTGCTTCCGGCGCGCCTGGGTTGACACAATAAAATGAACTGAACTAAATACCAAGGCAATAGTATACTTTATATAACAAAGCTAACTAAACAATGATACACGTCAAAAATACCAGTCTATTATAAACAAAATAAACACACCATAAACAAAACAAATAATACTTTATGAAAGCTTGCCAGGTGTAGTCTTCAACTCTTCATCGACAGGACTAATGATTTTGTTTTGTTTATGTCAAACTGTTTAATAAACTTGAATTGCCATTGCCCAATCAACCTGAAAAGCATGTAACTGTACTTATATTAGTTTAATTAAATCCGTTTTCGACATCTTGGTACAACATCTTGGTAAAACACCACGGACTTATTTAATTTGAGTGGAACTCTTTTTTAATATGTCGGTAGTGCACGTCCAATAATCTATCAAACGGCTTGATATACATGACTAAAAGAACCGATGATCTATACACATTTGCATAGAGGATCGGTTCTTTTAGTCATCATGCCAAATCACGGGCACGCTATTTATGATATCGAATGCCCCCGCGGACCATATATGAGCTGAGCCCACTGAATTAGACAGGGCTTGGTCAGTACATAAATCAGATGCCCATTGAGTTCGACTATTATTGTGAACATTCAAATTGTGGACAAACCAGCTTATAATCTAATTAACCCCTAAACACATATTCTGATAACAGAAATAAAGGACCCGCGTGTATAAGATCAGTATAAAGAGCGAGCTTTCGAGACAAAAGCTGCTCTCTCAGTGTATTATTAGTTGAAAAACACGTATTTATCGGTGAACGATGAAATGATTTAAACGAGTCGATAAACTTACAACTCTCGAAAATATAATGCGTGCCTTCTCTTTGATTGCCTAGCACGTCGCATTGTGTATAAAGGTTAACATGTTAACATTTGGAATTGAATAGAAGATGAACCCAATTCGCTCAAGTGGAACAGATACTCTTACCAAAGTGTGACCACAACATGCGGGTTTGTTTGGTCATCCCATTTTTTTCATTCACCCACTATTTCTCCGACGTTACTCTTTGGTTACATCTATTCAGATATTTTCGTGTACCGTTAAAATCCACGTACTCTCCTTGCCATGGTTGGTGAACCAGGGATATGCATCCAACGCCCGTGTATCTGAACTAATCTGTTAATTCCTCCTTTATTGCGTTCTTGAATTTCAGCTCTCCCTCCCTATATGAATGACAGAGGCCAAATGCGAGGTCTTTGGAATACACGAAATAAGAACACCATAGTTACGAATTTGCTGAAACAGATCAGACCATCTTCTACTATCCGATTTGTATACCAAAGCGTGATTTAACGACTGCAATTATGCATGACTAAAAGAACAGATCTATTTTATGTGTATAGTGCATCCGTTCTTTTGCTCCAACAAAGTACAAGACATGAACGGGATAATGTGATTAACAGATGCTGATATAGTTGAAGATGGAATGGTTAGCGGTAATGAATATAATACGGGTTGGTAACTATATAAAATGAACTGAACTAGATACCAAGGCAATAAGATACTATACATTTGAGTAAATATAACAAAGCTAAATAAACAAGGAAACATAATATACGTCAATATCACCATTCACTGGTCTATATACTATAAACAAAAAGAACACACCATAAACAAAAATAATAATTCATGAAAGCTTGCCAGGTGTACATAGTCTTTAACTTCTCATCGACACGGCTAATGTTTTTTGTTTTGTTTTATGTCAAACGGTTTAATCAAATTTAATTGCCTTTGCCCAATCAACATGAAACGCATAAAACTGTTCTTATATATCTGTACAAAATTAGCGCACCTACGACTTGGTAGCAGACTAAAAGAATCGAATACGGGTTGAAACTACATTAGTGTTGACCTAATTGATGCACCATTATATATTAAGTGCGTTTTTAAAATTTACCTCTGAATGGGAACATGTGCCCAAATGCAATGCATTACATGTGCGATGGGCACATGTGCGACGAAAAAGAGAAGAGCCCATCACACATGTAATGCATTGCATTGGGCACTCGTTCCCCCACTGAGAAACATTTTCAAAATCAATAGTTTCAACTTTCAACCCCTATCTCCCCTATGTATTCAAGATAGGCCATGGTATCCCTTTCCTATCTGGGCTGAGGATCTCGGATTCCCAAATCCCTTCTGATTTATTTATAAGCAGTGATAGGCCACGCACAGAATCAATTCCTTAGTGAAAATGCGCATCATACATTTACTCAAAGAACCACTGCGCACCTACGACTTCGTAGCAGACTATTCGTCGATAGTCATACGTGGACAATCGTGTGGACGTTTTGGTACATTTCCAAAAAAATAACTGATGCACATAACAAACGCAACCAACATTCATACCCATCCTCAAACAGTCATTAACTGAGAGTATTCCCTAAATCGCACTACTAAACTAACACGTGCCCACTATGTCCCAGAGAGATCGGTATGGGCACATGTCCGTGTGTGTGCCCAACATGTACATAATGGATCGATTTGGGCACGGGTTTGTTATCAAGAGTTTCCTACGATTACAATGGATTAGGGTAGCATGATATATATATATACAATGAGCCCACTTTCACCATCAGCGGGTTACATAGCCTATTGGTAACGTTACGATGTGGACTTGATATCAACACTTGGTATCATGGGTTCGAATCCGCTCCGATGCCGCTAAAATTTTCTTTTATCATATAAGACATGGTGAGTAGCGGTTCTTTTAGTAAATGTATCATGCGCATTTTCACTAAGGAATTAAATCTGTGGCCTACATCACTACTTCTAAATAAATCAGAAGGGATTTGCTAAATCGTTTGGGAAACCCAGATCGTCCGCCCAGATATATAGGATTAACGGTTTAAAGGGATACCATGGCCTATCTTGAATAAATAGGGGAGATAGGGGTTGAAAGTTGAAACTCTTAAGTGCGATTTTTAAAATGTATCTCAGTGGGGGAACGAGTGCCCAATGCATTGCATTAAGTGTGCATTGGGCACTTGTTCTACTTGATCCCATCATACATGTAATGCATAGCATTGGGCACGTGTTTCCACACTAAGGTAAATTCCCATTTTGGCACTAAAAGGTCTTGCAAGTCAACACTAATGTAGTTTCAACCCCTATTTCCCCTCTACCTTCAATTATCAGCCACGCTAGCCTTCTTTAGACAGTATCCTATCCGGGCTTCCAGCCAAACACGCATTAAGAATGTTCAATATTAATTACAGCTCTAGGAAACTCTCTTAATATAGTACACTAATACGTGCCCAATATGTATTTAAGAGATGGGTTAGGGCACCTGTTGGTGTACTAGTTATATAGTACACGAACAGGTGCCCTAACCCATCTCTTAAATACATATTGGGCACGTATTAGTGTACTATATTAAGAGAGTTTCCTAGAGCTGTAATAAATATTGAACATTCTTATGCGTGTTTGGCTGGAAGCCCGGATAGGATACTCTCTTAAGAAGGCTAGCGTGGCTGATAATTGAAGATAGAGGGGAAATAGGGGTTGAAACTACATTAGTGTTGACTTGCAGGTCCTTTTAGTGCCAAAATGGGAATTTACCTTAGTGTGGAAACACGTGCCCAATGCTATGCATTACATGTATGATGGGATCAAGTAGCACAAGTGCCCAATGCACACTAAATGCAATGCGTTGGGCACGCGAACGTATTTTTATCAA
Organism: Echinarachnius parma; assembly: GCA_037951105.1. Lineage (NCBI taxonomy): Eukaryota > Metazoa > Echinodermata > Echinoidea > Clypeasteroida > Echinarachniidae > Echinarachnius > Echinarachnius parma. Next base: position 40,444 of record JBAMJV010000006.1, read on the forward strand.
TACTTTGTCCCTCAATGTATACCCAGGTCGAAAAAACAGTTGAAAATGAGTTACCAACTGGTACCATTTGATACCAGTTGGGATTAATCAGTCCAGTACTCTCTAACTCTCTCCCCTATTTATTCCAGATAAGCCATGGTATCCCTTTTAACAGTTAATCCTATCTGGGCGGAGGATCTCGGTTTCCCAAACGATTTAGCAAATCCCTTCTGATTTATTTATAAGCAGTGATAGGCCACATAATTAATTCCTTAGTGAAAATGCGCATCATACATTTACTCAAAGAACCACTGCGCTCACGACTTCGTATATAGCAGACTATTCGTCGATGGTATATATTTGTTCTATTATAGTCATACGTGGACAATCGTGTGGACGTTTTGGTACATTTCCAAAAAAATAAACTGATGCACATAACAAACGCAACCAACATTCATATCCTCAAACAGTCACTAACTGACAGTATTCCCTAAATCGCACTACTAAACTAACACGTGCCCACTATGTCCCAGAGAGATCGGTATGGGCACATGTCCGTGTGTGTGCCCAACATGTACATAATGGATCGATTTGGGCACGCGTTTGTTATCAAGAGTTTCCTACGATTACAATGGATTAGGGTAGCATGATATATATATATACAATGAGCCCACTTTCACCATCAGCGGGTTACATAGCCTATTGGTAACGTTACGATGTGGACTTGATATCAACACTTGGTATCATGGGTTCGAATCCGCTCTGATGCCGCTAAAATTTTCTTTTATCATATAAGACATGGTGAGTAGCGGTTCTTTTAGTAAATGTATCATGCGCATTTTCACTAAGGAATTAAATCTGTGGCCTACATCACTACTTCTAAATAAATCAGAAGGGATTTGCTAAATTGTTTGGGAAACCCAGATCGTCCGCCCAGATATAGGATTAACGGTTGAAAGGGATACCATGGCCTATCTTGAATAAATAGGGGAGATAGGGGTTGAAAGTTGAAACTCTTAAGTGCGATTTTTAAAATGTATCTCAGTGGGGGAACGAGTGCCCAATGCATTGCATTAAGTGTGCATTGGGCACTTGTTCTACTTGATCCCATCATACATGTAATGCATAGCATTGGGCACGTGTTTCCACACTAAGGTAAATTCCCATTTTGGCACTAAAAGGTCTTGCAAGTCAACACTAATGTAGTTTCAACCCCTATTTCCCCTCTACCTTCAATTATCAGCCACGCTAGCCTTCTTTAGACAGTATCCTATCCGGGCTTCCAGCCAAACACGCATTAAGAATGTTCAATATTAATTACAGCTCTAGGAAACTCTCTTAATATAGTACACTAATACGTGCCCAATATGTATTTAAGAGATGGGTTAGGGCACCTGTTAGTGTACTAGTTATATAGTACACTAACAGGTGCCCTAACCCATCTCTTAAATACATAATGGGCACGTAATAGTGTACTATATTAAGAGAGTTTACTAGTGTTGAAATATATATATTGAACATTCTTAATGCGTGTTTGGCTGGAAGCCCGGACAGGATACTGCTAGTAGTATATTACAGATATATAATACATGTACTTAGTGTATAACAGTTATATACTACTAGTAGTATATACTGTGTTACGCCGGAACTACTTTCGCCAAACTCAAAATCGAATATGTGCCCGGGGCACGCATTGGAAGATATAGCCATATAGCTCTGAATTCCAACATTATTGAGCTGTTTTCACCAGATGGACTGATTTATGTAGGCAAATTGAATTTGTTAGCATAATTATGCAAGATTACATATTCTAGAACATAGATCATGACATTTCTATGGTATAATTATGATGGGTTTTAGGGGCTCATTATGTCCGCAAAGTAATTGTGGAGATGACCTTCAGATGAGTTAGCAAACACATTTCAGTACGATAAGTGCGTATATTTCCCCCCCCCCCCCCCAATATTTCAGGTGGGGGAATGGCCTCTATTATCATCCCCCCCAATATTTGGGGTTCAAAAATATATAATAACATTAAAATTAAGGAGCATTGCCCCCTCTCATGAATGGAAGTTGATACTATAGTCTTCTTTAAACCACTTTTTGATAATGCTAAACTGCCCAAATCCAAAATCTTCCGGGGCTGCGCCCCTGGAACCCCCATTAAGGTTATTTGACCCAGTACCAGCCATGTACTCATTAAATTGTTTTATTCAGGACTTCTCTCTTGGCAAACTTTCAGGCGATCCTGGCCCACTGTGCGTTTGCGCTTCGCTCACTAAAATTGAGCTAACTATTCAATAGTTAATTGTATTTCTGGATATTACAAATCCCAAAGCTTCCGGGGGCTTCGCCCCCTGGACCCCCAATAGGCTTTCCAATGTGGGTATCCCTTGACTTATTCTATTCAGGGTTCCATCAGGATGATTGCAATCGACAGTATTTATCTATCAGGCTAAAATTCATCCATATACTTGGACAGTGCCCATATCATAACAGGATGCTTGCAATGTGCACTTAATAATCTTCCAATCTCTAAACAGCTAATTCAAAAGCCAATTAACTAAAGGATAGTTAACTCTATATTTACATATAGACAACATCTTTATATCTGGATATTACAAATCCCAAAGCTTCCGGGTGCTCCGCCCCCTGGACCCCAATAAGCTTCCCAATGTGGGTATCCCATGACTGATGCTATTTAGGGTTCCATCAGAATGCTTGCAATATACGTATCTATCAGGCTAAAGTTCATATTGGACAAAGCCCAGCTCATAACATGATGCTTGCAATGTGCACTTAATAATATTCTAATTTCTAAACAGCTGAATTCAAAAGCTTTGCCCCCCCCCCCCCCCCCTCAGCCATAAAAAAAACCGGGCACGCTGCTGGGTTGTCGCTTCGCTCCCTCGCCATGAGGAGATGGTCATCAAACTGACGAATCATCCCCCCAATGGCGAGAAGAAATCGACGCCCTTGGTGTGGCCCCAACGGACTCTTTTCCGGGTCAGTCTGACCCGGGTGTTTTTATATCTAAAAGATATCATAAAAATAAATCAAAACCTGATTTGTTATAATTCTTATTATTTTCATTGTTTTGCGCCATTTTGTCTTTAAAAACAAAGAAAAACAAAATAATACTCAGGGAAATTAATTTCTGTTCATGAGAACTTGTTAATAATAATTGTTATGAAATTTGACTGGAAAAATCACAAACTTCCTTTGAACATAATCATGTTGTTACTATATTTTGGGAAGTGCCCCGTTCCATTTTGTTTGGGCCACCCTGTATAAAATTATAGGCCTATGTATTTTGTTTCACACTGCCGGGTGCTAAGTTTTTTCCCAATGCTATAGTGTTGGCGCCGCCATCAGCCCATCAGCGATACCGTGCAAGATAAGATAAGATTGTATATTGGTCTTCAAACAGATAAAGTTCTATAAAGAAATGTGTCATAAATTATATCCACTGGCAAATGGAAAAGAAGGCCCGATAATAACAATAATTAACAAAAATGAAAACAATGGGCATTATAATATGACTACTATGATTTGATATCACTTTATTGTAAATTCAACAAAGGAACAAGAGTAAAAGTGAACAGACTCTTACATAGCCCAGGACATGACGCATAACTGTCAATGCAGGGCTTAAGCGTGATACAATATTAATATAATAAATTACGTAACAATTTACTGAATAAAATGAATTCAATCATCCTGTTAAATACATGTATTTCTACCTCAAAAGACACATCAGGAATAAAGAAGTCATATCCTTAAGCACCAACAACAACAATAATTGCTAAATATCAAATACCATTTTAAAACAATTTAAGTATCATACTAATTTAAATTTCAATGTGAAACCTAGTGAAAATACTATAATGAATTATGAATGCATGCCAAATCTCGGGCCATTTAAATATCCAATACTCCAAATCAGTCTTTCAAATAATTATAAAACTAGCATCTCAATATAATTAACATTAAGCGAACAAAATGCAAAAAGTAAACCTACAGCGACTTTACTCAATATCGGGATTCTTACTTTAACATTCCTATTTAATAAATTGAATGCTTGTCGTGAACGTTCGTTTGAGCGTATTGTGTAATTGCAATATAAAAACTAGCATATTCCAATATAATAGAATACAACAGACAAAGTACAATTTATTTCACCGGACATAATCATAATTCCATATCAAATACCATTTTAAAACAATTTGAGTGTTATACTAATTTAAATTTCGATGTGAAACCTAGTCAAATAATTACTATAATGAATTATGAATGCACGCCAAATCTTGGGCCATTTATATCCAATACTCCAAATCAGTCTTCCAAATAATTATTATTCAAATTAATTACAATGTAAAACTAGCATCTCAATATATTAACATTAAGCGGACTAAATGCAAAAAGTAAACTTACAGCGACTTTACTCAATATCGAGATTCTTACCCCGTTCGTTTTAGCATATTGTATAATTGCAATACCTATAGAAACTAGCATATTCCAATATAATAAAATACAACAAAGTACAAATCCTTTTTACGCCAAATGGACTAAGCAATACACTATTATGAAGCAATACACGACATTATACCACCAATCTGATATGACACAGTATGTTTCGTTTTTTCCCTTCTTTATCGTGACCACCGGAGCAATTGTCATAATTTAAGAGCAAGTGTCGCCGGATCAACACCATCGATATCAAAACGCAATGATGGCCACGTGCTGATATGATGATCATGATCCATCGAGCGAGTTCCGTATTCCTTGAATGGACATGCGCTTCGCTTGATTGATGATTCTTTCAGAATGAGTCAACCGCTGCTATTCGTTGGTGTCCTTAGATACTTTAAAACCCATATGGTTACACGTGTAGTGATGCTACAGCGAAACACATGTCATACACGCCCTCGACGGATAACCCCCTTTGCTGTCAATTAATTCGAATATATGAAAACTATTCCGATATACCTGCATATACAAACATTGGAAATGAATATGGTTTATTGATATCTGTCTTCGAAATTTCAAATGATATGTTAATTCATCACAAAAGGAAAAATACATGCTCAAATTAAAACTATATTTCATCCACGCGGAATGATATCAAGAAAGAAAAACGCATGCGCAATTTCGCAATCGAATTTGCTCTTTCTCTCTCTCTCTCTCTTTGCCTACACAGACAGTGGTAGAGGGCAAAAAACTGTCGTGCACAGTTTTTCATTTTTTGCGTTCAAAAAATAAAAAAATACAAAAAAAAATACAAAAGCATTGAAAAAGAAATAAAAATATTGTTTTTAGCGTCGTCTCCTGTCAAACTTCTTGATATCTTGCCGTAGATTTCGAGTTCTTCCATCGTCTATTTCATCGCCATACTGTTCCAACATCGTCATCGTGTGTGCACTCTTGCTGAAGTCACCGTTGAGATTGTGAAGTGAAATTTTGAAGTCCATATCTTCAATTATCTTGTCAAATTTAGCATCAAGAAACCATCAAAATGCAGCAGCAGCAAGGTCAGAATTATCCGATGAACTCTCTCTATGTTGGAGATCTTCACTTTGATGTCACAGAAGCCTTACTTTTTGAGAAGTTCTCAACCGCCGGACCTATTTTGTCCATTCGAGTATGTCGCGATATGATCACACGTCGTTCATTGGGCTATGCCTATGTGAACTTTCAGCAACCTGCAGACGGTGAGATTTTGAAATTAATCAAAATTAACATGACATGAGTAAAAATAAATGAAAGCACATGTAAATGACTATAAAATTATATGAGATATGTAACTAGAATTCTGTTAAATCCCAAGGTAAAAGAAATTAAATTGGAACGGTGGGACTGGAGTGGGACTCGAAATAACGCAAATGAAATTGAAAACAAAAAAATGTAATTCTGTGACTGTTGTGTGGTCCAACTAATTAGCACGAACAGGGAGGTGGTATTTAGACTCCCCATTTCCCTGGATGGAATAAGCGGGAACAAATTTACTGCGAACGAGAACAGGATTTATCGCAGTAAATCCCGTATGGCGTATGCGCTTGTTCGCAGTTAATGCTAAATACTATTTACTGCGAACGGGAAATTTTGTTTGCACTTTTTCGCACTTCTTGATAAAGGACCTGTGTGGTGGTGTGTGATGTGGATTTTGGGGAAGGGGACCGGGATCCGATAGGTCGGGTTCGTGCTGACAAGGGCGTCGACAGCTTCTCGAAAGTGGGGGGGACATCGGCGAGGGAGCGAAGCGACCGAGCGGGTGTGGGAGGGGGTGTCCCCCTCCCACAGTAAGGAGCTTTTGCACTTATAACCTAACCAGGCGCCGTCCGTAGGACGGCGCCTGGCATTCTGAGCTGTGTATACCGTGATGGTAACACTTTATAGGCTTTAACGGCAAACACACTTCTACAAAACCATACAATATCATACTTTAAATAACATATCTCGGTTCATACTTACAAATTATGTTATGCATGGACATCAATGATCCAAATCTGATGCTCCATTCGTTTTATTTATACTGAAATTTACTATAAAACTGGCAAGATTACAGAAGTGACGAAAATGGTTTCCGAATTTGTTCGCTGCATGCAATATCAGGTGATCAAAAACTTGTCGGCAATGCACCCCTGTACTATCGCCCCGCGCATGCGCTATGCATTGCCGACGAGTTTTCGGTCACCTGACATTGCATGCAGCGAACAAAGACGAAGGAAATAACACTCATCATCATCATCATCATCATCAATTTGAGGTAAGTTATCATTCTTTTGCAACAAATTAAATATCAAGCAAGGTAGGTTGAATGTTTAATTCATGTCTAGAACTAAAAAAAAAATAATAATAATAGATGGAAAGTTCTTGAAACCACCCGTCGCAAAATTTCCTCAAAATTTGTTAACGTCTCGTCTTCACAGCGCCGTCCTACGAACGGCGCTGATCACAGTTATTGCACTTATTGCCTTTGGCTTGAAATTGTGCGATTTGGTGCATATCTGAGACAGAAATTTCACATATACATGTATGTCAGAGTGAAATCTATGAAATCTATGGATTAAACATACATAATGAATGTATACACTTACGAAAAAGTGGGGGGGACAATCCCCTCCACTTTCAAAAGTGGGGGTACATGTCCCGTCCCCCGCCTGTTGACGCCGGAAGGAAAGACTAAAGACAAAGTCTAAACAAACATTCTCGACTAGTCTAGTCACTTGCACCTGTGGCCTGGCATTGTCTTTGAGATTGAAGAGTTGAAGTTGAATTTGAAAATGATGAATGTTTGGTCCATGGTGCGGAGCTGGAGGGGGGTTGAGACGTTTGAACCCGTCTCATAATCAATAATTCATTAATTGTCTAGCCATGCCCTGGCATTGATGAATTAAAGTGAAGTCATGAAGATGCAAAGTGCAATTTCATCCTAATTAGAGGCTGACTAAGACCGTGAACGAAGAGCAGAAGACAAGAGTAAGAAGGGGTGGGGAGGGGGGGGGGGGGGGGTCTTTAGTCAACTTAAGGCCCCACCACTCCCCGCCATTGCCAATTTTGTGAAATGCCTTCTCCAAATTTACAAAACATGAGTCTCTTCTTGTTGCTTTGACATTTGTGAATGTTTGCTATATATTTTAAAACCAATTTCCATTAATATTGTTTTTCCCCATCAGCTGAACGTGCCTTAGACACAATGAACTTCGACACGCTGAAGGGTAGGCCCATCCGCATCATGTGGTCTCAGCGCGACCCTTCCCTGCGAAAGTCTGGTGTGGGCAACGTCTTCATCAAGAACTTGGACAAGTCCATCGACAACAAAGCCATGTACGACACATTCTCAGCCTTCGGTCACATCTTGTCCTGTAAGGTATGTATGCATCAGATCAAGGCCGAACTGATAATTAAAAAGGAAAAACGTTCGGCGCTAGAGGAGAAGTGTGCCAGGAAAAATGGCGCCATTGAGGGCCCTAAATATAACCATAACCACCAAATCTAACAATGAAATCAAATTTAGGGTTAGGGTTATGTTTTTCTGGCCATAGGTACGCTACTACACTAGTGCCAAACGTTCTCTACTGGACATTTTTAATATTTAAACATGTATTTTAGGTTAGAAGTATCTAATCTATCTATTATTTTTTGGAGGGGAGAGTGGGTAATGACAGAGTGGGTGGGGGAACTGGGGTACAAAAGAGGGAAAACAACTTGTCCGTGGTGAAAGAAATTAAATTGTAATGTCCCTTCCTCATTCCTGCTCCCTGGGTTTGAGGGAGGGGATATTTAATTTCTTCTCCCTCATTTCTGAAGTAGTGTGACAGGAGGAACGTTTATTTTATCAATTGCCAACGGGTACTTGGTGGATCCTGTATAAACTCCATGGGAATCACAAAATCTAGTGGGGGAGGGGGGGGGGGGGAGCAGGAGCCTTGTGGCTGGGTGAACTCTTTTTGGCATAGCAGATAAACATGCGTTGATTGTGGCAAGTATGCTCTGCAGGGAATTGAGAAGGTATTCAGGAAAATTCTGTATGTGTGAACTTTTTCTCAATGACCAGGATAATATTGCATGTTTTTGTGTCTAAAAAGCTTTTCTGATAATCGGTCATGATGGAGCGCTATATGAATAAAAACACGGTTATTACAAATTTTAAAAAAACATATGTTTTCTTCTCGAATCGATGTGCAGGTTGTAACAGACGAACATGGTGTCAACAAGGGCTATGGATTTGTGCACTTCGAAACTCAGGAGGCAGCCAACAAAGCTATTGAGAAAGTCAATGGCATGTTGCTGAACGGCAAGAAAGTGTAAGCATTAACGAACTACAGACTTACTGGAACAGAAATAGGACTGTTCCAACTCGTACAGACATAACCATTCTGCTGTTTGTCGTAGGCACTGTATAGACGATGCATGGCCAGCATTTAACTCTCGACTTGCTAACACATGCATTGTCTATGTACACTCTATGAACTGTAAATTGTGTGTTTGGCGTGTAAATGGTCATACTTGTAAAACCCTTTACATTGTAGATAGGACTGTTTGCACACATAAATAATATGCCTGCACACTTAAAGGGATAGTTGAGTTTTGGTAGAGAGGGCGCTAGACTACTTATTTTTTTTTTGAGGTAATGAAAAACTGAGTGTAAAAAGTTTGAAAGAGCATAATATTTAAATAATAAAATCATCTTTGTTTGATCAAAATCGGTTCAGAGACGGCTGAAATATCCATAAATATAACAATTTGTAATAAAGCTGGGGCCCCGGGTTTATTAGAGTTTTGAACCAGCCGATAAAAATTCAAAAAAATGCTTCCTCTTTTCAAAAAGTTACAAAATAGGTATTTAAATAGTTGTTGGTTATTTCTCTATCTAATCACTATTTCAACAAAACATCACATGCACAATATTTTATTCAAAATGGTTGAAACCGATGAGTGTTTAGAGAGCGCCCTCTTACGTTTTAATGGCTCTTTTTGAATGATAACATGATCTTTACTACGTCATTTGTAATTTTGTGTTCCTTTCTAGTTATAACTATTAGTTTGTAATGTAATGATGCAGGTTTTGGTTACTAAAATTCAGTTTCACCAAAACTGTACTCTCCTTACCAGAACTCAACTATTCCTTTAACTGTTTTCTCTCCTGGCCCGTTTGGGCAAGGAGATCATAACTTATTACATTTATTTGCCCGATTGGGCAACCAAACTAGGTTATTTATGACATTTTCCTTGCCCAACATCAACTTTCACTTGCCCCGGGCAATTGGGCAAATAAATGCAAGTGACGAGCCCCAACTACAGGTCCCATTTCATAAAACTTTTCAAATTCTTGTAAATGTCCAATTGTTGTAACTACTGTGTTAACAGCCAATCAACATGGAGCACTGCTCTTGTTGCCATAGTAACTACAATAAGTGGACACTTACAACAGTTGGAAAGGTTTTTTTAAACGAGGGACATGTTATATCTCGGTGCATCTCAACAATCTTATACATCACAGATAAGGAAGTATGTATCTGAAGATGCATGTCATGTGATTCGCAGCCATGTTCTTTCCCGATTGGATTATTGTAACGGGCTGCTTACATAAGTTCCCCAAAAATATAAGGAGACTTCAAAGTTTGCAGAACTGGGCTGCTCGTAAAATTACTTAAAACATAGTTATTTCCTACTTTATTCGCTATTATTTTGTTTTCTTTGGTTTGTCAATTTTGTTTATGATTTGTTGTTATACTGCATATTATTGTAAGCGCTGTGAGCCTGTGATATAGTTTACTATTAAATAGCGTAGCTAAATGCCTGATAATAATAATAATGTAAAAAGAAAGAAAAAAAGTAATCAATTATTTGTTACTACCACCACAGGTACGTAGGTTACTTCATCCCGCGCAAGGAGCGCATCATGCAGATGGGCGACCAGCAGAGGCAGTTCACCAACGTCTTCCTCAAGAACCTGCCGGAGGACATCGACGACGGCAAGCTGGCGGAGATGGGCGGCCAGTACGGCCCCTGCCTCTCGGCCAAGATCATGTTCGACGAGTTCTCCAAGAGCAAGGGCTTTGGCTTCATCAGCTTTGATTGCCACGAGGCTGCTTCAGATGTAAGTCACTGCCGCATCTACTTTGTAAATGGTCATGACCATGGTATGACCATTTACTACAAGCCTGACATGCAATATTAGCTCGGCAACCGGTGTATACTTAATGCATGGGTGCCCTGCGTTGCTGACATGGGCCCCGCACATTATCAGTGTAATGCACGCTGAACAGTACAGTATTGTAATGTGTGTATGTGTGGTCACTGCCACTTACATGTACATTATCATTCTGTTGTGTGCCCTAAGCAATGCTTAGACAGCGCATGGTAGGTCTTTGATCATTGACTGCCAACACCGCGCATTGTCCTTGTAACCGCTGTACGGCAGGGAACAAATTTGTTTACATTTATTTATTCATTATGGTCATAAGCTTGTTTGACCATTACATCGTAGATGCTGTCATTGCTACCTGGTGGCTTGGTCGGGCCAGTGTAATAGAGGCATATCAAATTTATTTGGCCCGAGCCAGAAATGGGTGGCCAAAAAAAGAAGGTCAAATGTTATATGTCTCTTATACTGATGTTATATTCACAAGTTGTAAACAATTGTAATTAAAGCATGTCCTCGATCCTTACCTATTGAATATTGCAGATGGTGAAGGAACTCAATGGTACTGAGATGAAAGGTAGGACGGTGTATGCTGGACGAGCCCAGAAGAAGGCAGAGAGAGCAGCTGAACTCAAGGCCAGATTCGAAGCCTTGAAGCAGGTAAATTATATGTACGAGTAACAGTAGCAATCTAGTAGGAATTAAATCTTTGGAAGATATACTTGAGCAGCATTCTCGCAAGAAAATAAATAACGCCACTTGGTGCGGTGGGGGGGGGGGGGTGGTTAGTCAGGGAGCAGGGAAGATTAACACTAGACCCAAGTCTTCGCAAATATTGAGTGAGGGTAATGGATCTTTTCACAAATTAACGATTTGGCTATTGGCGGACTGGAGCAAACTGCTGAAGCTCGGAGAAAAGAGTACATGCACCAATACTGGCAAAAATGAAGTGTTTTGGGGCTAAAACTATCTTATATTATATGCAAATAGTAACAAAAATGATGATTGGATGGATTAACATATATCAATCTTTATGGAAATATAATTAAAAGATATTCAAAATTACCTCTGCTTCAAAGGAAAAATGATATTTTCTGAAGTAAATTGGAATTAGAATTCGCCACTGTTCTTGGCTTGATTTTTGCCAGCTTGCTCCAATTTTCCCTGATTGCTGTTCGAAACCTCCCTGAATTAGACATGTATGTGAATGATGGCACTTCAATTTAATTTCAAAGTTGGGATTAATTGCAAGTAGACCCGAGGTTAATCACTAATAGTAATATGCTAGCATTGCTAGATATCTTTCATTCTGTTGCATCTATCCATACTTATTCTTCTATCCCTCTTTTCGTTTGTTTGCAGGAACGTAGCACACGCTACCAGGGAGTCAACCTGTACATCAAAAACCTTGACGATGAAATTGACGATGAGAGACTGAGGAAGGAGTTCGCTAGATACGGTACCATCACAAGTGCGAAGGTGAGTAGACTTAACCTGTTCCCTTCAAGATTATAAAATCCCTAGATAGACTTTGTTCATAGCCCACCCGGTTCTCGTAAGCAATGGGTTGGGTTAAGCCCTCCGCAAACGGGTGACTCGGTCCAATCTGACCCGACTGGGCTTCAGTAAGGCTAGAATCGGTTTCGCTCAGTCGTAGCAATTCAATATGCTGAATCGGCCTTGAATGATCTCCAACTGGCTTCTTTACCGGCAAAACAGGAGTCCTGAGGCAACGTATACTGAGCTGAACCGACTGAAAACCAGTCGGATCCGGTCGGGTCGGCTCAGTGTGCGTAGGGCTATAAAAAAGAAATTATAATCTTAGTTTGCATATTGAGCCCAAAGTTGCAAAGGAATTACTTTGTTGTTTATTATTGGTAAGCAATATGCCAGCATATTTGGTTATGAAACCAACAACTGACCATTCATTTGTAATAGGAACCTCGATACTATTAGTTATTAATTGAAATTAAAAATTATATTTTGGGGCTTTTTTTCAAGCTTGTCTGCATGAAAATGGTACTCTAAAAGTTGTTTGCACTGGATTTGATTTACGGGGATCTTATATATTTTTCAGGGGCTCATTTTAGGGGTTAAATCGCCAAGAACCCTGTTTTTTTTTTTTACTGTTCAGTGATTTATGCCTTAATTTTTTACTTTACTAGGTGATGAGCGATGACAAGGCAAACTCCAAGGGCTTTGGTTTCGTCTGCTTCTCTTCGCCAGAGGAGGCCACCAAGGCCGTGACGGAGATGAACGGCCGTATCCTCGTTGCCAAGCCCCTCTACGTCGCCCTCGCTCAGCGCAAGGACGAGAGGCGTGCGCAGCTGGCGTCGCAGTACATGCAGCGTGTCGCTCCACAAGTCCGAGTCGGGGTATGTATTACAATAGTTATCAAAGTTTTGGGGCGACCCAGAACAGAACGGTATACTTTCCCAACACATGGGAACAAAATGACTAGTGTTACCAAGGAAAATAACACCAAGATCAACAATTCTGGTTATGTAGTTCACATTCTAGAGCCAATCGAGGGACACAATGTTGGGTTTCAAACTTAGTCCAAACTTGGCCTAGCCCACGGCCACCTACCACTTCTCTGCGTTATGACCATAGAGAACAATTTTCAGGAACGTTGACTGGGGTAAAATTGTTTTATTTATTTTATTATTTTTATTTTTTTTGGGGGGGGGGGGGGGGGAGGAGTTGCTGCTGCACAGTGAATGAATCATTCATCCCCACTCCATTTACCTTTCAACAAGTGTAGAACCAAAAGGTGCTAAATCCACTTTTTCAACTTCCGAGGAAAACGGGTTTCTTTGTCCCACTTTGTACATGTGCCTATGGGAATATGAAAATTTAACTTTATTTTGATTTTGAGTGAGTTATTTGGCGTAAAATGTGGATTCCTAGATAGCTACGTACATCATGCATGTAGATATATCGTTAACTCAATTTTTATGGAAAGTGGATTTAGCGCCTTTTGGAAGTGAGCTCTATTATGTAGAGCAATACTTGCCATTATTGATTTTGTTAATTTTATGCTGTGACAGGCTAGTCTGCAGGTGAACACAGTCTACCCAAAGTCCACCTACCACTTCAGATAGGCAGAAACTTCAATTGCTAGGGGGGGGGGGGGGGGGGGGGGTGTTAATGAAATTGATTACAGAGCTACACTTGTGATGTATTACCATGTCTTTACTTATACTTTACTTCTAACAATACTTATCATTAATGATCTTGTTTCGTTGTATGCTTTTAGCAAGCGGCTAGCCAGCAGGTGAACCCGGTCTACCCAATGGCCGCCTACCACTACGCCGCCATGCCCCAGGCCCAGAGAAACATGTTCCCTGCCGGCCAGCTGGCCCAGGTCAGACATCCACGCTGGGGACAACAGCCGCAGCAGACCAGAACAGGTACGCACAAGAACATGACTAATAACACTTTGCTTTTGAACCAGTCCCAAGTATGTTCATCCATACAAGAACAGTACTTGGTCTTATTTGCTTCCAAACTAGTCCCATGCATAGTAATTTGTGTGCCTGATGGTCAGCATCTGTGCTGCTATGCCCCAGGCCCAGAGGAACATGTTCCCTACAGGTCAGACATCCACGCTGGTGACAGCAGCCACAGCAGACACAAACTGTACTAATTGGACTTTGCTTTTATACAAGTCCCATTTATAGTAATTTGTGTACCCCATGGTTAGCATCTCCATGATTTAGTTTAGGCATTCTCGATTCTGGTAATGAACATACCAAAGGACCTGATGCATGCGCAAAACATCGAAATGGTGTCATGCTCCACCAGTTCGTCTGTTGATTCGACAAATGAAAGGCCTGTAATATTTTGCAGAAACAATTTCTCCAATGTATTTAAAGGGGCTCTAGCAAAAAGATATTTCTTGCTTGCCCAGTTGGGCAAGTGAATCACACATTTACTTGACTGACCGAAAAGAAAAAAAACAATTGCCCAATTTTCCGATATAAATGCCATCGAGCATTTTAATGTTCACTCATATTGATTAAAAAAACAAGTAGGATTGTAGAGGCATGGTATTCATACATGCATGAATTAATTTGTTACTCACGAGATGTCATCTTGATATAACATCTTTGTTGCTTATTTTTTGTACAGCTGCCCAGGCCAACTTCCAGGCCATGCCAGGTGCTGCAACCCGCCAGTTTGGCGCCCCGAGGGCAGGCACAGCCACTGCACAGGTCCGACAGCCCATGCCAACTACTCGCGTCCCAGTGCAAGGCACACCGGCTGCTCAGCGTGTTGGAGGTATGTCTGCTTCATCTTCTGTGAAATTCAGTTTGGTTCAGAATGATCGAAGTACAGTCAATTAGTCAAACCAAAGTATAGTGACCACCCAAGGGAAACGAGCGAAGTGGCCACTCTACACAGGTGACCTTTCCGGGGGAACATGTTTGGTGGCAACTATAGCCATGTTTTGGCTGCTTCAGATAGGTGGCCACTAAGACAGGTTTGACGGTATCGGGTAGATACGCTATCCCAAAATCAAGAGCTTTCACATTTCTCTTGTACCTTGTTGTTTGGCGTATGGTAAGGGAAGAATGAAATGTATTGGGTTTTGATAATTTTATTGTCTCCCTATCCCAATCTGAACTTTCACGATTCTCTTGTACCTTACAGGATTTGATTTGTGAAATGTCTCCCTAATTATGAATATATTTATGATTGGAACACGTTACCATTGTAGTGTAAATCAATAAGACAGTAGGTGATATCTGACATAAATTTTCACTTATTCACCTGGCAAACAGTGTTCTTTATAATTATGAAACTTGTACTCATCATTTGGAAGAACCTGATGATTATATTAGACTAGTGCATGATTGAAGTCTCAAATGTCAATTTTGGAAGAATCTTCTGAATTGAATGGATCACTTGTAGCTTTGTGTAAACATTTGCTCTCTTTTTTTTAATTGTCCACAGCGATGGCAACTCCCGCCCAGCAGCAGATGCGCCTTGGAGCCGGTGCCCAGATGGCTGGCGTCAACCCTAAGCAGTACCCCAAGTATGCCGTGCCCAGGCAAGGAATGCCGGGAGCCATGCCAGCTGTAAGTACCCAAAACGTTTGCCCTGGTCCCACATGTTTATTTATGTGTTGAGTTTTTGTCTCCTATCTAACATCGACTCTAAGCAGTACGCAAATATGCCGTGCCCAAGCAAGGAATGCTGGGAGCCATGCCCGCTGCAAGTACCCAAAATGTTTACCATGGTCCCACGTGTTCATTTATATGTAGAGGAATGCAGGGACCCATGCCAGCTATAACTACCTGTAAGCCTATAACCTATAAGCAACATTTGGAGAAAAAAACAACTTCTTTGTAGTACATGGGTTTTGAAACTTTCTGATTTATAATTTGAATTTTGAGCCGCTGCCGCCTCCGCTCAGCCCCAGGAGCAGAAACAGATGTTCAATTCTGTTTGTTATTGTCTATTTTCTTGTTATTTGATAAATAATCAAATATTTTCTCCACGGTTCTCCAGCAGGAGGTTCAGCCGGTGCAGGCGCTCCACGTGCCCGGCCAGGAGCCGCTGACCGCCGCTATGTTGGCCTCCGCCCAGCCCATGATCACAAGCAGATGTTGTATTCTGTTTATTTGTTATTTTCTTGTTATTTGATAAATAATCAAATATTTTCTCCACGGTTCTCCAGCAGGAGGTTCAGCCAGTGCAGGCGCTCCACGTGCCCGGCCAGGAGCCGCTGACCGCCGCTATGTTGGCCTCCGCCCAGCCCCAGGAGCAGAAGCAGATGTTGGGCGAGCGTCTCTTCTCCATCATCTCCGAGACCCACAAGGACCTGGCCGGCAAGATCACAGGCATGCTGCTGGAGATTGACAACTCTGAGTTGCTCCACATGTTGGAGTCTCAAGAGTCGCTCGAGAAGAAGGTGAGAGCTAGTCCTTTCATGTCATTTCCATTATTAAACCTTGCATTAAATAATTTAAATATTTCTTTTGATTATTGTGTACTACAGGGCTGGTATTGAATTCAATACTTGCTAGACTGACTGAGAACATATCTTTGATTAAAATAGTTGTTATGCTATTACTTCAGTTTAAAAAAATCTAAATATTTGAAAACATTATGGCATAAAAATGTTGGTAAGATTTTCAGTTTATGAATTCATTGAATCCCAACTTTGGCTAAGTAAGTTACTTTAGCCAAATACTAATTAAACAGCTTAAATTTTGACTGAACAAGTAAAATCATACAAAGGGAAGCATGATAAACAGGCATGGAGCTAGAGATTGACAACAGAGGTGCTTCACATGTTAATTCATCACAAATTGCTCAAGAAGATGTGCTAGTCGGTCATGTATTTCTATTTGAAATGTGGTTATTTTGTCTATTTGTTCTATATTAATGGATATGTCTCATTTTCACTCGATACAAGTAACTACCACAGACCTAATCTTTAAATACTGTTTACGAAATCATGAACAGGGAGGGGCCGGGGCAAAAGAAATATAAGTATAATTAAGAATATGTATGATCCGATGAACATATACTAAATGCGTCCTTTTCTTGTATTTTCCCCTCAGGTTGATGAAGCTGTACAGGTGCTGATGAACCACCAGAAGGAGGGTACCAAGCCCGCCACTGGAGCCCAGTAGAACCACCAGTCTCACCGCTGCACCCCCACCTCCACCCCTCTCCCCTCTTAGGCACCCACCATCTGACCCCACCCTCGTCCCACTACTGATAACATGAATAATAATAATGATAGGTTCAATTTATGTTGCGCCTCGTACGATACATTATCATCTCTAAGCGCTCTCCCCCTGTCGTAGGATACAAATTGTGTACACCATTTCCACTGTAA
The DNA here is from genome assembly GCA_037951105.1 of Echinarachnius parma. Lineage (NCBI taxonomy): Eukaryota > Metazoa > Echinodermata > Echinoidea > Clypeasteroida > Echinarachniidae > Echinarachnius > Echinarachnius parma. The sequence continues at coordinate 57,927 of JBAMJV010000006.1, forward strand.
TGAAAAATTTGATTAGATTCTGGTATGGTTCCACCATAATTCTCCACCTCGGACCCACCATCGGTAACATCGCTGCATATTGCAGTAGTTCTCCTCTTGTTGATATATCTATCATCTTGCAGGATGAACGATTATGGTATCATTGCGAAAAGAAATACATGGTGTTGACATAATTTCACTCACCGTTTATACCACTGACTTGTGCAGTAGTTCACAAATTTGTTTGGTGCAAAAACCAACTGAATTATTAATTCAGTCTTCAAATTAAAAATCGGTTAAGTACTGAAATGTCCCAAATGGCAGTGCTTAGTTTGCCCTATGAATGATGACTTTGGAAGAAGTGCTCCTAAAAGTAAAATTGCCCAGCTAATTCTTACCATAAAAACCATACTAGCTATTTTTAAATCCCCTTTTATCTGACATTTTCTAAGAAAATAATGGAAAAAAATAAGAAAAATAGGGATGTGAACTTTCACGTCGTGATATTCGAAGAAAAAAAAATTGAAAAATAAATTATAGCAGGTCTAGATACGGTATACTAAAAAAAAAGGAGAGCCGAGTAACAGTACTTGGTAACTCGCAACGAAACAATGAACGCAAAAAATGATGCTCTGCCATCCAAAAATACAAAAAAATTGGAAAAATATTGAAAAAGATGCAAGCGGAAGGTGTTGAAAAATTGTAACGCTCTCTCGAAGATGTTTCATGCTTTTGCCATGAAATAAAAAATATTGAAAAAATAAAAAAAATTGTAAAAAATATAAAAAGTTGTCAACTTACTATCTGGTTTGATGAAGTGGACAAATGAGTCCCTTTTGCCTCATTTTGTTTGTTGTGAAAAATGTTTTTTTTTCTGTTTTTCTCTGATAAATTTTGACTCGTTTCTTTTTTCCAAGTTGTAAAATAGAGAAAATTGTCATGTTAAGTCTAAATGAGCTGAGAAATAACTTCCATCAGAGCAGTTTATCTGTTCATCAAATTTCTCTCATTACATTTCTGTAAATAGTTGGTAGTATTACGAGTAGATTAAGGTTGCTTACGTTTTTGTTTTTCATTTCTTTTCTTTTTCAACTTTTATTTGATTTTTTTTTTCTCTAAAAAACTTTAGTGCATGTAGTTTCTTTATCAAGGGTTCAGCTTAGATTAATTATCAGAAGAAAAAAAAAGGGGGGTAGAGGAATTACAAATAAAGAAAATGTTAAGAAATTTAACAGTTGGTACTTTTTTGGACAAGGATATTTGACTTGTATAAGCATCACCAGAACTAGAAGAAATGTTGACAGACACATAAAAAATCTCTAAAAAAATACAAATATGAAAAATCTGTGAAACACTCGCTGGGTTGGTTTGGGTTCATGTTTTTTATCACAAAAGTCAATTGTGGACTACTTTCTCTGGCCGCGTGTTTCATAAAAACTATAAAATAAAACAAATCTCATCCGAAACTTTTCTGTGTGCGATGTATTTATTGGTATGTGTATTCTAGCTCGGGGAAATGAGCTTCCAATAATTGTGATTGCCTCTGTGTGATTGGGTGTATCCCGTTGCTGCTCGGATTTGTAATCTTGTGCATATGTGTCCTCGGTAGGGATCTAGTAACTTTGCTGACATGTGCATGAAGTGATGAATGGTTGATCAAATGCAAAGTGACATTTGCTAACTCATTTGCACTGACTTTGTGCACAGTTTTAACTATCCAGTAGATGGTTATATATCTGAACCCTTCAATCGTACATATCTTTATAACGGAAGAGAAACGGAAAAACCAAAGCTGTTGGATGCTTTCTATAATTGGTAATACAAATAAAATGATGTAGGCCTATGTGAGAACCGCTCAAGTTCCAAGTAAGTTACAAGGATTTTTACAATGTTGAGAGATCCATGTAAGTTTAATTTCAGTTGCCATATTCAAATTCAAATTTATTTAACACTTCAATAAAACATTCAAAACAATTTCAGAATCATGGTCGGGATACACCTTAAAGGGGTAGTTAAGTTTTGGTATAGAGGGCGCTGCACAAAATAATTTGTTTGTGAGATAATGAAAGAGCATACAATTTTAATTACAGAATAAACTTTATTTGATACAAATCGGTTCAGAAACTCCTGAAATATCAATAAATATATCCGATCGGAATAAATCTGGGGCCCAGATTTATTCAACGATAAAAAAAAAAAAAAAAAATGCTTAGGTACACTTTTTCAGAAATGTTCAAAAGAGGTTTATTTAATTATCATTTCAACAAAAAATTACATGCATAATTTTGTATGAAAAATGGTTTGAACCAATGCTTTTTTGGAGAGTGCCCTCTTGTGTTTAATGGCTCTTATTGAATGATAACGGGCTTTTTACTTATTTGTTTGAAATTTTGGTTACTAAAGCTCAGCCTTAGCAAAACTGTCCTACCCCTTTAGGATTGATAAGAGGTGTGCCAAACGCTGGCAGTTTGCTTACTTTTACTGGTAAGTGCATAATTCCTGTCACTTCTATATTTCCTCTTGGATATCACTAATAATGGAAATACCATCGTCCGTTTGACTGAAAACGAAGGCTGCCATGTTTTCCAACTACTATATGAAACGTTAAAGCACATTGCATAACCCGCTTCTGTTCGTGCACACTCGGATGATTTTGCGCATTGTACAATTGGAAAACCTGGCAGCCTCCAGTGGTCAGTCAAAAGATATGATAGTGGTCTTAAAAATGATTATTTCCAGTAGTAGTGGTATCCAAGATCAAATCGTACAATTAAGTGACGGGAATTACGCACATACCTGAAACGGTAGGCGAAATTGCCAGCATTTAGCTTCCCTTTAGTTTCTGTGTACCAAAGTACCAGTTAAAGGGATAGTTGAGTTTTGGTCAAACTGAAATTTATTAACCAAAACCTGCACCATAGAGTACAGAAGCCATGACGTCATAAAAACACTTTTTTAGAATTTTCAAATTTGGACTTCATTTTCAGAAAGAGCATAACAAATTATGTCCAAATACCGAAAATCAAAGGAATAGGTTACGTATTGGCTGAGATATGCCCATCCGAATGAATTTTACTTCAATGGGCAATCAGTGTTATAATGCACTGGTTCCTAAATTTAGGAACCAGTGCACTTGATTGCCCATTGACCAAAAAAATAATTCGGATGGGCATATCTCGGCCAATACGTAACCTATTCCTTTGATTTTCGGTATTTGGACATTGTTATGCTCTTTCTGAAAATGAAGTCCAAATTTGAAAATTCAAAAAAAAATGTTTATGACATCACACTTCACCACTCTATTACAGTACAAACTAATAGTTATGACTCCACCATGGACAAAAGGTATAGAAAATTATAAACGACTATGTAAAAACCCGGTTATCATTACAAAATAGCTGTTACAACTCAAGAGGGCACTTTCTAAAAAATCATTGGTTTCAACCATTTTTCATACAAAATTGTCCATGTGATGTTTTATTGAAATAATAATTAAATAGAGATATCAACAACTATTTAAAAACCTCTTTCGAATTTTTTTTGAAAGAAGTGTATAAACATTTTATGTATTTAAAAAAAAAAGTCAAGATATCGTTTGGCTAGACGATATATAAATAAAATATTTTGAAATTGAATTTTACAACTAGAAGAGCATTTGAAAGGGAATAATTTTCATTTCACATATTTAATTCAATGAACTTTCAAATGGAATTAAAACCAACCAATTTAGTGTCATGGGGCATTTTGGGAAGTACCAATACTCGAGTGTACCTTTAACCTAGCTAAAACCGGGTTATAACCTTGTTTCCCTTTAACCCATTGCCCGGGTGGGCAGTATACAAAGTGAATGGGGATTTTAGAATCTCGTAGAAAACGGGTTAAAATACCGTAGAACACCATCGTCAAGCACCCCCCAAGCACCTATACGCATCTTGCTTTTAAAGACGTTTCCATGAGATTCACCTCCATTATTATCCTCATGAATATTCCTCACCATTATTTGCATTCTTGATTAAAGTTTCCCGTTTAGACAGAGAGCGGGCGCTCTTTAAAAGCAAGATGCATATAGGTGATTGGGGGGTGCTTGACGATGGTGTTCTACGGTACATGGTATCGTGTAAATATGAATCACTAAAACTAACATGGACACATGATGACATAAACGGTACCCCGGGGTACCAGACGAAAATCCGCCATTTTGTTTAATTATTTATTTAATTTTTAGGGCTGTACTGTGGGTATAGCGTGCATACAATCGCGCGCTGCACTGCATGCACAACGCAATAGCTGCGGTACGGTTGGACGCAAGATGGCGCTACACAACGCGGTACCCCGGGGTACAACGGTACCCCGGGGTACCGCGTGTGTCATCACATACCATCAATCACCAATCACTTAAACATGCAACAAAAAGCTAAAAAAAGTTGAGAATAAGAACAAGTTCCAAAGATATAATATAGGCATCTTATTATTACAAGGTGATAATTGGATTAAGAAGACACAGGAAGTAATAAGGAATGCATAGTGATGAAATATAGAAAATAGAATCATTTCAAAATGAACAAGATCACCTGCTAGAAACATTTATGAGATAGATGTGTAAATGTGTACACATACATGACAAATGTTTTATCAGTAAGTGAGCAATTTGAAGAGACAAATCGGTTCAGTATTGAGAAAAAAAGTATCACAATTATTAAACACATTATAAAACACTTATTAAACACCTCGCCATTGTGTCAGATACATACTATCAGTATAATCTAATAACACACACCATTTATGACATTTATGTGTTTCTTAATGTGAAGTTTCAATATGATAAAAGCTCTTTCAATATAATGTACTATTGTCATATGCATATATTTTTATGTCTACAATAAACTATAAATGCGTTTTGGATGGATTTGTTTCGAAATAACAATGCATAGACTAGTGCAGTCAAAGTAACAAGCTATTAATGGACGGACATATACACATCGTTCTGAACTATTGTCATGTTAGTATAAATGCTAAACACATTTACCAGTAGTTCTAATAATGGTGTTAAATTTTACACTTCTTTGCAAACTATTTGGATGGAGGTATAAAACAAAAAAGGCAACCAAAATTGAATGAGCAATAATACAAAACTATAAAATTAATTTCACATGAAGCCAGAAGGCAATATATCAAAAGGTTTGCTTTACTTCAAAGAAATAATCTTGACAAGGCACAGTAAGGACGGAAAAAAACGTGTCAGAAAATTGGGGGGAATGTGAATTCTGAACGCCAAATTTCCAACAAATGTGGTGAAAGACTCGAGAATGATTTGTAGAAAAAATGACATGACTAAAGACATGTTGATTATTGGATCTTCATAAACAAAAAATCATGAAATTTGAAATGTATTCTCCTTTAAAAAGAAAAATTAGTATGATGTAATTTTAGGAAGGAAGGAGATATATATGATGTCATTTTAAAAGAGAAGACATATATATGATGTAATAAATAATCTACTTTTATCTCAAAATGTAAGAAAGTATGATCACTGAAGTAGTACGTTTTCCCCAACAGATCATATAAGATAAGACACAACTGTATGATTTCAACAGTGAAGACAATGGTCAAACTTTCTTTAATTGAAGGACTATATATATGTTCATTTGATTTAATCTACTTCCTACAATGTACAAAGATTGTATTTACATATTATCTAGAATTCTTGTCCTTTATATAATACAAGTCCTGTACATATGTCCACGGTCCTCACGAAATGTGTCGCAATCGCTGTCACAGTCCCCCGATGTTGGCCTTTCCCTACTTCTTGTTAGGAGCGATTATGCCTTCAAGTTGTGTCTAGAAGGATAAAGGAAAAAGAAGAAAAAAAAGAAGAAATACATGAACCAGAATTAGGAATATTCTTTTGACTGCTTTCTTGTAAATAAGACATTCTACTTAAGAGTTAATACATGTAACAGCAGGTCCCCCTCCCTGCAGTAGGTTAGTTACCCTTTTCATTATCGGATGAGAGTGAGAGGGCGTTTAAGGGATCTAGTAACTTTGTTGACATGTGCAAAAAGTGATGAATGGTTGATAAAAATGTGTTTTTGTGATCTGATATGCGAAAATTCAAATGGATGTTATATGGCCGAGCAATGAGCGAAAATGCAAAGTGATTTTCGCTAACTCATTGCACTCACTTTGTACACAGGATAATTTTCCAGTGGATAATTAACAAGAGCCCCAGGGGGGCACGACGCTCACCTGAGGTCAATCAATTCACATCTGGCGCATGTTCTCTCTGGCACCCTCAGAAGATATGAAATCAGTTGAAATCATGCCAAAATCTATAATGTGATGTACTATTTAATCAATAACTTTTGATCCCCTGTACCTAACATTATGATTTACCATAATGTTTGGGTGAATCATAAAAAAAGACAGACACACATATAAGACAAAGCTTAACACATTTCACCAGCCACTGACCACTTCAGCATATTAACCCCACTCACATAGGGACCCTATGGGGCCATTCTGCGATGGCCTGTCATACTTCTGGATCTTAAGAAGATATTTAAAATTAACATATTTTTTACACTTGGTGCCCTCCCCCAGGGCCCCCCTGAGGGCCACGCCCACCATTTTAGCAACTTCGATTCCTCTACCCCTAAGGATGATTCCTGCCATGTTTGGTTGGAATCTAATCATTGGTTCTGGAGAAGAAGATGAAAATGTATATTTCCTATGGTAGGGCCCCAAAAAAAACTGTTACGCCCACAGGGCCCTTGTGGGGCCACCCACAAAAATCTTGTGAACAACTTTCATTCTTCATCAATAGAGGCATCTACATATGAAATATCAGGTCTGTCATACTTCTGGATCTTGAGAAGAAGATGTTTAAAATTTACATATTTTTTACACTTGGTGCCCTCCTCCAGGGCCCCCCTGAGGGCCACGCCCACCATTTTAGCAACTTTGGTTCCTCTACCCCTAAAGATGATTCCTGCCATGTTTGGTTGGAATCTAATCATTGATTCTGGAGAAGAAGATGAAAATGTATATTTCCTATGGTAGGGCCCCCCAAAAAACTGTTACGCCCACAGGGCCCTTATGGGACCACCCACAAAAATCTTGTGAACAACTTTCATTCTTCATCAATAGAGGCATCTAAATATGAAATATCAGGTCTGTCATACTTCTGGATCTTGAGAAGAAGATGTTTAAAATTTACATATTTTTTACATTTGGTGCCCTCCCCCAGGGCCCCCCTGGGGGCCACGCCCACCATTTTAGCAACTTTGGTTCCTCTACCCCTAAATATGATTCCTGCCAAGTTTGGTTGGAATCCGATCATTGGTTCTGGAGAAGAAGATGAAAATGTAAAAAGTTTACGGACGACGGACGACGCACGACGCACGACGCACGACGCACGACGCACGACGGACGACGGACGACGGACGACGGACGACGGACGAAAAGCGATCACAATAGCTCACTTGAGCCTTTGGCTCAGGTGAGCTAAAAATCTGAACACTTCTATCGTAAATATCTTTATAACAAAAGAGAAATTCAGAAATCCAAAACATAGCTGTCCAGTATGTGAGATCCGCTAGAGTTCTAGGTAAGTTTTGTGGATTTTGACAACGTTACTAAAAGAAAATGGTCGGAATTCACAAAGGAGGTTTGTAGGAGGTTTGTACAAACCATGGTTTGACGATGGTCTACATCTATGGAATGCTGCTCGTATACAAGTAAATTGTACATCCACATTGTTAACAAGTAAGGAGTTTACATTCCTTCTCCATCAGTTTACAAATGGCATTCCATAGATGTAAACCATCGTCAAACCATGGTTTGTACAAACCTCCTACAAACCTCCTTTGTGAATTCCACCCTATGTGTTTAACCCTAAAAAGACTGGGCTATTTTGAACCTTGAAAAAACTGGGGGGGGGGGGGGGGGGGCTAAAAGGGCCCCCCCCTAAGATCTCGGCAACCGAAACTCCGATCGACTCCAAATTTGGCAACGTGATAGATGTCCATAAATTCTACAATATTGCGTAGTTGAAAAAAATTTTAAAATTAGAATATGCTAATTAGAGCTAATTAATTATGCGAAAATTGTATTTTTTTGTAGTTTTCGTAGTTTTCTCGGCAATCGAAACTCCAATCAACTCCAAATTTGGCATGGTGATAGATGTCCATGAGCCATACAATACTGCATAGTTACATTTTTTGTTCTAATTATAATATGCTAATTAGAGCTAATTAATTATGCGAAAATTGCATTTCTTATGTATTTCTTTGTTTGTTTTACTTATGTTTTTTATTGTTTTTTCAATGAAAATAATTATTGACCATTATTCAACCATTTTTAGCCCAAAATTAAATGATTGCAGTGATTAGAATGAAAAATAATGAAGATTTTGTCTTTTCTAGGAAAAAAATCAATTTCCATAGGATTTGTACACAAATCACAAAATTTAGCGATTTTCGGCCCGACGCTCACTTACAAAAGGTCACGTGACTTTTGAACGGTATACCCGGTCGTCGCAAATTTGGTCTCAAAAGTTGCGCAAGACTTTAATGAAAAAACTCATGAAGTCGCGCGACAATATCTGCGCGCGTTGCGGAATTATCGCGAAAATAGAGGAGGGGGGGGCTAAATCAGCCCCCCCCCCAGTCTTTTTAGGGTTAAAGGCCTACCTTCAGTTGTTGGTTGGTCCTCTTGAGGAACTGGATCTCCTCTGCGTGCTTCTTCTCTTCCACCTGTCTCCGCTCCGCCTCGCGCTTCTCGATCGCCTCGCACTTGGCCTTGAGTTCGTTGACCTGGCGCTCAAGCTCCCGCTTCTCTTGCCCCAGATCTTCAATCTGTGGAGATAAAAAAATAAAATAAATAATAAAAGCATGAGTGTACTGTAAAGTAGCACCTGCTGGAATGATCCACAGGGAGTGGAGAAAGTGCACAATATGTGCTAGATTAATTGCAGGGGTGAATCAAATGGCCAAGTTGAAAGTAATATTAGGTGAACAACAAAGCAATAAAACAAAAACACTAAAAAAACAAAAACGCTGAAACAAAATTCTAAAAACTCAGGATTGAACTGTACGTGGGGGGTGTTTCACAAAGAGCCTAAGTTGAACTTAGCTCTAAGTTAAACTTAGAAATTATGGAAAGGCTTAGTTTCTTTGAAACAATTTTGTAACTTTTCTTTTAAAAGGTATAAAACGTTGATTCAAATCATCAATATTTTCTATTATCAAGGGGATTTTATGTTCTTGATGTATAATTTATGAAAAGTCCAACATACTTGCATTTTTGCTTTTGAATTTGTTTTATTTCAAGATTACAAATGGCTTTCCATACTTTTTAAGTCCTACTTAGGATCTTTGTGAAACACCCCCAGATCACGTACCATGCACCTCTGAATAGGGTACCTAGATATAGTCAATGAATCAAAACTATCAGGGCCCATATTCATAAAAGCCCGCTAGCTTAGTTTCATGCTCAGTGTATTTTGGATGATATGGCTATGTATTAAACACACAATCTTTTAGTCGCAAACTAGGGTTAACTTAGTAGGTACCTGAGGCTAAACCAGCTAACCCTATTCAGGGACTAGGAGAACTGCTTTTAGCACACTAAACTCAAAATCATTTGAAATTTACACTTAGCAAGGAACTAAGGTAGCAGGGTTTTTACGAATATGGGCTAGTGGACTCTTACCTTCTTCTCCATGTCTGACTTGCCCTGCTCTGCCTGCAGTGCCTTGCGCATCCCGAAGGCCACACTGCTCTCATACAACGTCTGGTAGGCAGCGATGGTCATCCTAATCTCATCCCTGACCCTCAGTAGCAGCAGACCGCGCTCTGCACACTCGATGGTCACCTGTCGGATCAGCTCATCTGTGGATGAATTAATCAACGGAATCGTTAAAATGATTTGTTCAGGAAAGAGACAATGTTTTTTTTTCCTTTTACAGGTTTGAAATATATTTGCTGGTCATCCTGATCTAATCCTTGACCCTCAGTTGCAGCAGGCCTCGCTCCGCCCTCTCAATGATCACCTGATGGATCAACTCATCAGTGAATGCAAGACAACGGAATCATTTTATTTAGGATTTGTTCAGAAAGGAGACAAGAGTTTGGATATTATCTTAATGAATTGTTTTTTGTTCCCTTTTAGAGGGTTAGGTTGGAGGGTTAAACTATATGTTGATGGTCTTCCTGATCTCATCATTTGGTATAAACAGAAGGCTGTGCTACGCACACTCAATGGTTACCTGCTGGATAAACTCATCTTTAGATGAATATATGAAATATTAAAATACATATAAACAGAACATATGACAATGATAGTGCTAGAAATATTCAATGGGCATGAAAAGTGAGCTATGTGCCATCTAATAATTGTGATAGGTTAATGTCCTATCTCAGCAATCAAAACACTGGGTATGACATGGTCCAGGGGTTGACAAATTACAGCGGAACCTAGTTATAAAGAGCTCTTACATGACAAAACCCTTTTGTATAACATCGTAATTTTGCTGGTTCACGTTCTCTATATTCTTTCGTTTTGTTTAAAAATCCTGATATAACAAGGTAATTTTCATTTTTTCCAAGGACCTCCTTATAAAGAGATTAAACTGTAATTATAGCTTTATATAGCTTACCAAAGCACTGTGAGTAGAGCTCCCGCCTCACGGGGCAGATCCCCGTCTCCCTGGCCTGCCTCTGCTGCAGCCTCATGTCCAGCTGCTCCTGCAGGTTGACCACATCTAGCCTGGTGGCCGGAGTACTGGACACCTGCTGGACCCACAGCTGACCCGACTCTGTCCATTCCCTGTTGATAAATGGACATGAAATCATTCAATAACACTGTTAGAATAATGTCATGCTATTTAACTTTATTATCTGTATGTTCAAAAGTTTATAAGGGTTGACCACATCTAGCCTGGTGGCCGGAGTACTCGACACCTGCTTAACCCACATTTTTGTTCACATCCATCCACGGAGAAATATTCCTAGTATGTTCTAGATACTTGTTTCAATTTGTATTACATCCACTAGAAACATGTTCAAGCAAATTGCTTCCTATTGTACATTATCAATACAAAATTTACCAGCACAATGGCAAATTTCCATTTGTTCATAATTGTGAAAAAGTAAAGGAATGCTGCTTATTGGTTAACTGATATCTGCCCATTTTTGTGACAGTTTACCTCTTTTTTTAAAATCCAGAATAATTAATACCATATCAGATTCTAAAAATGATCCCTTTTTCAGTGGCCCAGTCGGGAAGAAAACTAGAGATTTATCCAATTTTGCTGGCCTTAAATCAGAACTGAGTGGACCCAAACAAAGAAAAAACATTAAAAAGTCTCCTAATTTTGGTTGCTTAGTTGAGCAGTTAAATTTGACATTATTTATCATTATCAATTTTAGTGGGCAAGGGGGGTGTTTCACAAAGATTCAAAGTTGGACCTAACTATTATGGGAAGTCGAAAGTTCTTTGTAAAAGTTCTTTTGAAAAGGCATAAAGTTTGATAAAATCAGTTGTATTTATTGTTATCAAGGAGCCTTGGAATAATTGATTTATTTGTTGTTGTTTGAAGTCTCGACTACTTGTATTCTTTGCAAAAAAAAAGTTTTTGTGCCAAGGTTACAAACAGACCAACTTAGATTTAAGCTCAACTTAGTAACTTTGTAAAAATACCCCCCTGGGCCAGCAAGCCTGAGCTAATTTCCAGCCTTGCACTATCATTCTTTACTCACCTGGGTGGCAGTATGGAGTTGAGGATTTCATCAGTCTGTTGTGCCTTCTGCGATTCGACTGGAGGTAGCTTGCTGCCTCCTTTGGGTGGAGGGTTGGGTACTGGTCCGGTATTCTGTGGCTGTTGTGGTGAGGTCTTTAGTGCTCTTGCCTATAAACAGTTTTAATAGAAAAAGACATGATAATAACAGAAATGTATTTTTTATTTTGTTGCATCTAAATTTTTAGATTGTAGAAATTATTATAACATGACAGTGAACAAAAATACACAGGGGCTCAAGGTGAATTTGCCCCCCAAATGCCCAAAAGAGCCGAGAAATGTCATAAAAGTAAAAGAGCAAAAGATTTCTAAGAGTGTTATTTTCATGCAGGTAAACTTGAAAAGTAACCCCCAACAAATATTGTTTTTTTTTCCCCCCAGGAATATGATTATAATGATAAAAGCTAAATATCAAATTCATTTGATTTTGTATTGATTTCATTACAATGGAATTGGTGTCATTTGAAAATGTCTTTAAGTTCCATTGATGCACCAATAATATGGTTTGACTTTGATTTTCAGTGATTCAAACACAAAGCTAAGCTAAGGCTAGATTTTGATGCTAATACTGTTTCACAATTACCCATTTATTTAAAAGCTCTTTATTCTACAAATTGATTAATAATTAATTAACTGCAGTCTGCACTAGTCACTAGACTATTAAAATTTTCAATTTTCTCTAAAATAATTAATGTCTGTAGTGGTGTACTTGTATGTGCATGCAGCGGGTGATACAAACCATTTTGCCCAATATAATAATATGCGGGTTACAAACTTGCTTTGCCATTTTGGGGACATCAGGCATCACCACAAATGTGCAATACTTTTTTTCCCGGGGAGCTCTGGCAGCCTCTGCGCGCTTGTTCTTTCATGCGCGCACAACCAAACACTAAAACACACAAAACCCTAGTCCCTAGTATCTAAATAGTAAAGCCATACATGTACTCCCATACCTGTGTGTGACACTTATTTTTGAACGCTGTTCAAGCAGGAGGAAAGTGATAAAAATGTGACGAAAATTGCTGATTATTGTCGTTTTTAGAGCTTAAATTTCCTTCTTTAACAGAATGATATTGACTAACATCGAGGCCAGGGAACACCTCCCGAACTCCCGATCTGAATTTCTAGACAAAAGAACATCAACTTCATAGTCTTACTCTTAGACTTAGTTACACTTTACAATTACATAAAGTAAAAAAAAATCAGAGTGAAGCCGTGGCAGTAAAGTGTAATTAACCCTTATTTCCTCTTGACTTGAATCTTGACAGACTTGAGAAGTTGAGTGACTTGTCTCGACTCGGGCCTTGATTGAAATTTATTATTTATGAATTTGTCATGAACTTGGACAAGACTTGGTCTTGATCTTTATTATTTGCTTCTTTTGTCGACTTTGAAATTGTAGAAAATGTCATTAACATTATTTCTATCATAAACAGAACTCTCACGTCATTTCTTAATTGATAAATTACAAATGTAGAAATAGATTCAAATCAATTTTCAAACCCGCACCTGCAGCTGCTAATTACCCACCAGTGATGGGCTGCCAGCAGGCCGACAGCGTCGGCTGGATCTTAGGGCACTGCCCGATCGCCGTCATGCTGCAAGTAAATCAAGCAGGGTTAAAAGTTTTGTGGAAGTACGTCTACTTACCCGGGGTGTTTTCTTCTCTGTATTTCGGCTGACAAGAACAGGGTTGTCATATTTCACAAGGGATGCATTTGGTGGAATCATTTTGATTGATTTTATTACCAGGAACGCTAATTATGAATATTTAAACGATTTTTTATCGTCGTAGTCTATACCGGTCGTCGTAAATTTTCCGCGATTGTTGTCAAGGGAAACCCATGGAAACTATCCCAAGATGCACTGCGCGCCTTCCCAGCATGCAATAATTGACAAGATGGCAGCCTCCTTTGACTGGGAAGGTAATGCGACTTTGTTCTATTGTGAAATTTCTGCACCGATTTATTGACGCATTTCGTCATTATGTATGATTATGATTACAATTTTTTGAAAGACAAGGAGTTAAACATTCATTTAAAGATTATAGACGATAATTCTATGAATTAAATGTGGTATTTTTAAGGCGATTTGTCAAGGCGTTTGCGGCCTGCGGCGGTGAACCCTTTTTTCACGGGATATTGTGCCGAGCCGTTCGGCCGCGAGCTTTGTCGGCGCTCGCTGCATGCACTCTGCACTGCAGTCAAATGGGGCAACATTTTGCAATGCCATTATCTTGGAACAAAAAACGTATTGTGATACAATTCGTTGCCATTGCCTATGCTCGTCATCAAGTAATTGGAAACTGAGTGTTGATTGAGATTTGAGGGCTGTTAGTGTTGATTGTGACTTGTGTTGTCTGTTGAAATTGAATGATTCATTTGATTTTGTTTTTTATTTAATTCTAAAGTGGTCTTGATATCGTTGCAAGCAATATTAAAGTTCTAGGTTTTCTTTTGTAATTTTTGACTGAGGCTGAGAATCAAAATAGATAATTTAAAACAAGTTTGTCTTCCTATAATTACACATTTTAAGGGATAGATCACATCTACACTGTAAGATGGTTCTGTATATACATACAGTAACCACTAACCATTTACCTTACACTAGTGCTTATCGTGGTCGAAGCTACCTTTCCGATTTTTCTCTCTCACATACCTTCTCTTTCTCACTTCTTTTGCGCTCCAGCTATATATAGTTGCATAGTGCAACATTTGATCATTTTTTATTATACAAATTTTAATCAAAATACGTTCTGCTATGCTCACCAAATCTGCATTTTCAGCGGCAAAATTTTGGTGCGTCCGTCTTCCTTCGGGAATTGGCAGGAAAAGGCCGACTGTACACGCGCCAGCTATGGCTGGCTATGGCATAACATGTAAACATGAAAGTTCGTTCAACTAGTCTTTTACAAGGCGTAATCATTTAGTCACATGAATGTATGTTGGTAGCAGAGCGTGATGACATTGGTTCACATAATTACGGCGTTAATAGTCAACGTCTTGATGGAAGATCAACATCCGATCTCGAATGGTCGACACTCGAAGAGAGTGCACAGTAGCAGCGTCACGTAACTAAACATCGCTATGCAATGCATTGTGTCGCATGTACGTAATTGCAGCGTAGCGAGCGCACTCGGACACGAACCAGAAAAAACCGAGTCGCCATTACAACACAGTCAGCATGCTAGAAACGGGTATTCACGTCGACGTTAACGCCAAATGAGGTAAATTTACACATTTTGGACAAGAATTTTCATTTTGAAAGTTCCATCTGGAGTGAAATGTTGAGTTAATGCATAAAACAAATATATTAGCGCCTGATTGTGATCGATAATGGTGATGATGCTGCTTACTGAAGTAGCATGATTTTGTGTAAGATGTGGTGCATGTCAACAGCACGTTTGAACACGTAAGTGAATGGCGATGAGTGTATGTGTGGGATAGATCACATCTACACTGTAAGATGGTTCTGTATATACATACAGTAACCATTTACCTTACACTAGTGCTTATCGTGGTCGAAGCTACCTTTCCGATTTTTCTCTCTCACATACCTTCTCTTTCTCACTTCTTTTGCGCTCCAGCTATATATAAATGGATAGTGCAACATTTGTGCACAGTAGCAGCGTCACCTAACTAAACAGCGCTATGCAATGCATTGTGTCGCATGTACGTAATTGCAGCGTAGAGAGCGCACTCGGACACGAACCAGAAAAAAACAGAGTCGCCATTACAACACAGTCAGCATGCTAGAAACGGGCATTCACGTCGACGTTAACGCGAAATTTGCTAAATTTACACATTTTGGACAAGAATTTTCATTTTGAAAGTTCCATCTGGAGTGAAATGGTGAGTTAATGCATAAAACAAATATATTAGCGCCTGATTGTGATCGATAATGGTGATGATGCTGCTTACTGAAGTAGCATGATTTTGTGTAAGATGTGGTGCATGTCAACAGCACGTTCGAACACGTAAGTGAATGGCGATGAGTGTATGTGTGGGATAGATGAGTTTCGGTATAGACTGAGGGTGCTGCACTAAATAAATTTACAGAGTGTCAAATTTGAAAGAGCATACAATTTTAATGACAGAATAACTTTATTTGATCAAAATCGGTTCAAAGGTGGCTGAAATATATCCATAATTTTAAAGATAACCAATTTGTACTTGTAGTTATTTTGGGCCACCTGCCAACAATGATTAAATAATTTTGAACCAGCCGTTGAAAAAAAAAAAGAAAAAACGGCTTACACTTTTCAAAAATCAACAAAAAATGTTTTTAAATAGTTATTGATGATCTCTCTCTTTAATCATTATTTCCACAAAACATCACATGCACACCTTTTTACTAAAAATGGTTGAAACAATGAGTATTTAGAGAGCGCCCTCTCAAGTTTAAACTTTAAACAGCTCCTTTTGAATGATAACGGGCATTTTACTTTGTTGTTTGTAATTTGTTATACCTTTGCAGCATGGTGGAGTTATAACTATTACTCTATTAGTTACTAAAATTCTATACTAAAAATCAACTATCCCTTTGAAAGACAATCTATCCACAATCACGAGGCATTGGGAATGTCCCCCCCCCCCCTAAATAATCAGCCTTCAATCATATAATTTGACCACACCTCTGAAATAATTAATTGTTATGGGCGGGGCTTTGAAAGTCACAAAAAGCTTGGTAACTGGTAAAAACATGTCATTTTCTGTTATTTAGGTTTTCATGCACATTTAGGCTGGAAATCATCGACTCAAAAGGATGTTAAAAGGAAATTTATTTGGGTATGCTGGGCCACTTGATACTCGACAAAATCACCCACTGAACTGTTTTTATTATTCCTAGAGGGTCTGTCACATTATATTTGTCAAATTAACACAATGGTTTTGGATGCGCCAAATCGGAGAAGAGCTGTCTTACCAGGATATTACTATTATTATTATTATTAATGATTATTATTATTATTATTCTTATTTTATTTATTTATTTGTATTTATTTATTTATTTAATTATTTATTATTATTAATTTTTTTGTTGTTGTTGGGGGGGGGGGGGGGGGTTGGGGGTTGGGGGGTTGGGGGTTGGGGGGGTTGGGGGTTGGGGGGCTACTTTTCCAAGCTTACCAGCTTGAAAATGACACTCAAACACTTACATTGCGTTGACCTCAATGCAATTTTTTTTTTTGGGGGGGGGGGGGGGGGGGGCATTTCGGGGGCGAGCCCCTGTGTATTTTTTTTCACTTTGTCTCACACAGGTGTGCATGTATGCGCTGTAGAATATTTAGAGAACATAATGTAATGTTCCCCCTACGTATTGCAGGTAGCCGGAAGGGCTTGTCACGATTAGGAAGCAACAGAGTATTGTTATTCTAAGGCTTTTTTTATTGTGTTTTCCCTCGTTTGCAGAAGCTCGTGATAAGCTGAAGAAATGGAGGGAGGAGAACACGCGGAGGAGCGAGGAGACGGTGGAACTTGGGCAGCAGCTCATCCAGAACTACTACAGGAGACTAGGGGATGAAGGTACTAGTCGAAACAAATGTTGATAAAATTATCTGCTACTACTAGATTTTGCAATCCCCATACTAGAATTAAAGGGGTAGTTCAGTTTTGGTTTAAAATTCGCTTCAAGAAATAAGTTGTTCATTCGTTTGGTAAACGACCTTACAGAAGAACCGGGATGCCCCTTTTCCCCCTGTCTGTTATCCAGTCAAACCTGTCTCATCAGCCTCCTGTCTATAGTGCCCAAACCATATTCAGTGGTCACCCAAAATGATCCCAGGGCTGCAGATCCTCTGGGATCCCCTGGGTTCTTGCTTCAAGAAAGTCTGTTTATTCCCAGTTAATCTACTGTTGAAGAAGTCAACAGGATAAAATGTCAATAATACATTTTAACAATACAGTCAGACCTGTTTTGGTGGCCTCCTGTGTTTAGCAGCCTACCTGCCTATAGTGGCCACGGAAAGGGATCCCCAGCAGAGAAAAAAACAATGTTACAGAACCTGTCTGTCTGTTTCTTTTGGGTGTCACTTTATGCAGGTTTGACTGTACTTCTTTTGACACTTTTGACACTTTTGACACCTGTACATCAATAATAACATGTATGATTTCTTTCTTTCCTTTTCCCCCTTGTTTTGTTTGAAGTGTGGATTATATATGAACAAGTTTGCATCATTGGCTGCTTTGGATCGTAGTAATCAAGAACTTGCAACAGACAGACTGTACACTTGTTGTCAAGAGGAGTTCATTGTTATTAATAGATATGACAATGCTTGACATTTATACCTGTACATCAATCAAATGTTGCCCCCCCCCCCCTTTGTTTTGTTTATAGTGTGGACTATATATGAACAAGTGTGCATGGCTGCTTTGGATTGCGGTAACCAAGATCCTGTAATAGACAGACTGTACACCCGTTTTTGAAGAGGAGTTTAATGTTCTTGATAAATTTGACAATGCTTGACAGTTATACCTGTACGTTACTAACATTACTTTCTCTCCCGTTTGTTTTGTTTATAGTGTGGACTATATATGAACAAGTGTGCATGGCTGCTTTGGATTGCGATAACCAAGATCTTGCCTCGGACATCATCGATGCTGTTGAACATCAATTCCCAAACAGTGTTCGTGCCAGGAGGTTATACGGGCTACAGCTCGAGAGCATAGGAGAGTATGTATTATTTAATTCTTGTTTTTAAAGGGATCTAGTAACTTTGTTGACATACATGTGCAAAAAGTGATGAGTGGTTGATAAAAGTAGTGAACAGACTTTACTCAAACCATAAATTTTACAAAATGTTTTTATATTCATCATTCATTAATCATTATACATGTTGTTCAAAATGTCTTATTTCTGTTATGTGTCAAAGTTTGGGTTTGTTTACTTGACCAGAAAAGTGTAATATAATTCAAACTCATTTGTAAATTCTTTCCATAATGCTATTGAATGTTGAATCTCTTATTCTTACAAACTTTATATGAACAATTCTTGTCATGAATATATTTGTTTCTCTTTCAGGTATATCGCTGCCCAGGAACACTATGAAGATCTGCTCAAAGAAGACAATGCAAATTCCGTAAGTCACAAAGCCAGTTGCTAGTACTTACGGCCTTATACATTAGCTCAGGTCTGTTGGCCTGTTGCCTGCTTAAAATTTAGCTTTGGGTCACAAAATGCTGTTGATCAAAATTCAAGCCTCCACACTAAATTTTGTTTCTCTACTGGTCCCTTTTTGCAAGGACAATCATATTTTTTTCCTTCAAATTTTACTTGCCAAAACAGACAATTTACTTGCCCACTTGCTGCTAGATGACCCATAATTAAGTTGCTAGTTGCTAGTAATCATCATAATCATTGCTGTAGTTATTTATATTTTTTTGTTATTTCCAAATATGGTTATCTGTCACCAGAAAAGTGTGGTTTGGGTATAACCCAGAGCTCGAAATTAGCACAGGTCCACTGGCCCGGGGCCACTAAATATTAGCTTCGGTCCACCGAAATTCACTGATGCTAAATTCCACTCGCCTCGAATGGGTAACCAAATAAAATTTGTGTAATGTATTTCTTTGTTTTGGCCTACCAGATTTAGGATTTGGGCCACTAGAATTGGAACAATCTTGTTTTTACTTGTCCGGCTGGGACACAAAGCAAATTATATTCTAGGCGGTTGCTTCTGTGTGGGTTTTAACCTACGATAGGTCGGTTCATCCATCACATTTTCTTTCTTGAGGTTCAGCAGGGTCCTGGAAAGCTTGCGAGCCAAGCAATCTGTGGGATCCTTCTTTAATACACGGTACGGACCAGACTCCAACAAGTCGGTCAACTTCTCATGGTACACTGTGGTGTCCAAAATGACTGTGGCACGACCTTTGTCGGCTGGAAGAATAGTAATACTATCATCAGCCTTCAAAGTTTTGAGAGCGGTGTGCATCTCTTTCGAGATATTGTGTCTAGGAGGGCGTGCTTTCTGTAGGATGCTGTCTACATCTCTGCGGGCGGCGTCGGCCGACTCCGCATCAAGACTCTTGACCGCAGTCTCAACCTTCGCAATTATTTCGGTAGCTTGTATCCGTCTGGGGGAGACGGCAAAGCCGAGGCCTTTCTTAAGAATCTGTTCTTCAGAAGAAGTGATCGTTCTAGAAGATAGGTTAACAACCCACTTCTCCTCATTCGCTAATGAGGTCACCGTCCTGCACAGTTCATAGCGAAGGTTGAGACTGCGGTCAAGAGTCTTGATGCGGAGTCGGCCGACGCCGCCCGCAGAGATGTAGACAGCATCCTACAGAAAGCACGCCCTCCTAGACACAATATCTCGAAAGAGATGCACACCGCTCTCAAAACTTTGAAGGCTGATGATAGTATTACTATTCTTCCAGCCGACAAAGGTCGTGCCACAGTCATTTTGGACACCACAGTGTACCATGAGAAGTTGACCGACTTGTTGGAGTCTGGTCCGTACCGTGTATTAAAGAAGGATCCCACAGATTGCTTGGCTCGCAAGCTTTCCAGCACCCTGCTGAACCTCAAGAAAGACAATGTGATGGATGAACCGACCTATCGTAGGTTAAAACCCACACAGAAGCAACCGCCTAGAATATACGGGTTACCCAAGATACACAAACCCACAGTACCACTACGGCCTATAGTGTCATGCATAGGCTCCTTTTCCTACAACCTCTCTAAATACCTAGCAGAGATTCTTTCTCCGCTCACGGGTTCTACTGAATATACGATTCCCAATTCGAGTGGTTTTGCACAGTTCATAGCAGAGCAAACCATTGGTGCACAAGAACGCATGGTCTCGTTTGACGTAGTTTCCCTCTTCACCAATGTACCGATTGAGGGCGCATGCAATGCTGCCTTGCAACGCTTGCAATCAGACAGCAGTTTGCCCACCCGTACCGCACTCTCACCGGAGCAACTCACCCAACTCCTCGAGTTTGTCCTTCGATCCACATACTTTCTGTATAAAGGTTCATACTATGAACAGATGGAAGGGGCAGCCATGGGCAGTCCGGTCTCGGCTGTCGTGGCCAACCTATACATGGAGAGTTTCGAAGAAGAAGCGCTAGACACATGCCCCCTCTCTTGCATTCCTCGTGTTTGGAAGAGATACGTAGATGATACCTTCATCATAGTCGCCAGCTCTGAAACAGATAACTTGCTCAAACATATGAATAGCCGCCAACCATCCATCCAGTTCACATCGGAGATGGAGTGCGAAGGGAAGATAGCATTCTTGGACACTTTAGTTCACAGACACGACAACCAAAGGCTCTCCACCTCAGTCTACAGGAAGCCTACCCACACAGACCAGTACATAGCATTTGACTCTCACCATCCCGTATCGGTGAAGAGAGGTCTAGTGAAATGTCTATTTGACAGAGCTTCACCCATTGTGACTAGTCCACAACAGCCATGCATAGAGCGGACCCGTGTCCGCAATGCCCTGAGTCTTAACGGTTACCCACGCCGTTTTGTACACAACACCAAGAAGAGAACAACAGAACCCAAGGATCAGAAGGAATACAAGACTTTCACAGTCTTGCCGTACATTGATGGGGTCTCCCAGCAAATCAGGCGCCGCCTAGAGAGCCATGGCATCCGAACGGTCTTCAAATCAGATACTACCCTACGCCAGCAACTAACACGACCCAAGGATCCAATTCCTCAACACAGACGAGACGGCATTGTGTACAACATCCCCTGCAAAGGATGTGATAGATCCTATATCGGAGAGACTGCCCGACCGATATCAGAAAGAATCACCGAGCATAAGAGGGAGGTCAGGCTACGCCGAACTGACAACTCAGCCGTAGCCGAACATGCTTGGGACAACCAGCATCAGCCAGATTGGGACGGGGTTCACTGCCTTTCCCAAGAACGGCATTGGTACACACGTAGGGTAAAAGAAGCTATACAGATCCGTCTCAATCCCAGTAATTTCAATAGAGACAACGGGATGGATATACCCGAATTTTGGATGCGTACAATACGCCGCCATGACACCCCCCGACCAGCCGGCCCGCAACGGTTGATTCCAGCCAGTAGCGAGCCAGCGGTCCGTTGATTGGTCGAGCTCGCTATTGTTCCCGCCTAGCTTGCAAGCCGAGCCAGCGCCTCGCTGATTGGTTTAGCACCCGTGTACACCGGCCAATAGAATTTGCCCGTTATGGACCAATTAGGAACAACTCGCTCGTGCGAGATAACGCGGTTTGGAGCCGCATGAGAGCATAAATAGGAGTGTTTTACGTTACTTTATATCACTTGACAAAGTATTGCAGTAGCATACGAAACGTCGCGATCTTTCAGATTCAATGTTGACCATACATTGCGAGACAAACGAATATCACTAGCGATATTATTTCCGATATATTATACATGTTATTCAATGTTCTAATCCTAACCCTAGGCCTGATTTATGTGCATTGGGAAGTTTTGATCTTTATAGCTAGCTCAATCATTTCTTCTTCAAAAACGTCGTGAGATTTCGCCTCGGGATAATTGTGATTATGATAGTCTTCTAAAGAGGTTTCTGTACATTTTTGTAATCTTGAATTGTTGATGATAAATAAAATAAAGCTAACAACTGATGAAAAACCTCATTTTTTCTCCACAGATGGTCAGAAAGAGGCTGATAACAATACTGAAAGCGCAAAACAGGACGGGAGATGCAATAAAGGAACTCAATAGCTATTTAGAAAAGTAAGTGAATCTTATATGCAAACATTTTAGTACTTCTCATAGTGGGAAAATATGTGACTAGCTATAGCAAAACCCGGCACTTGTCCGTAATTCATGTAAAGAGCATTTTAAGTTCACACAATGTGTGTAAAAGATCTATGATTGTAAAATTGAAACAATCATATCTTCGCCAATTATTGGCCAATAAGTTAGAACAAAGCATCAAATGAAAGCTTGTGATGAGACCTTTCTAATGGTACATGTATGAACATCTACATTTTCAATTTTACCGACAAGTGCCCGGTTTTGCTATAGCCGGTCACATACATGTATATGACGACACACGCAGTACCCCGGGGTACCGTTGTACCCCGGTATCCCGCGTTGTGTAGCGCCATCTTGTGTACAACCGTATTGCGTTGTGCATGCAGTGCAGCGCGCGATTGTATGCACGCTATACCCACAGTACAGCTCTAAAAATTAAATAAATAATTAAACAAAATGGCGGATTTTCGTCTGGTACCCCAGGGTACCGTTTATGTCATCATATAAAGGATTCAAATGCCAAAGTGATTATTTATTAATGTTTTCACAACGCCATTACATTATGTCCATAATTGCTTGGAGAATTGCCCTTACAGTGAAACTTTTCTTAGTGGCCACCTGTCTATAGCAGCCAACGTGCCTATAGTGGCCACCCAAAATGATTCCCTGCAAGGAGCAACAATGTTAGAGAACCTGTATATAGAGGTCGCCTGTCGACAGTGGCCACTTATCTTGTTTCCCCATAGGTGGTCATTATTCACAGGTTTGATTGTATTTCACAACACATAATCATCATTGGCTCACTGGCCTTGGGCCGCCGAATCTTCATGGTAGATCTTGTAGAAAAAAATGTTGAGTGCATTTTACATTTTGCTTTCCTGATATGGCAATTATGATTTGATTTGCATGACTTGGCCATCTGAGGCAAAAAAATAATTCTGAGCCCAACTTGTTACGTTCTCAATTTGTCATCAGTCAACTCATTTGCTGAGCCCATTATCGCTGACTTGAATAAATACATGTAAAACAAATTTGAAAAGGATTCTAACAAATAAAGTTGTCCCCGTTTCTAAATTTTCTAATATATCTCATCAATAAAAATATATCTGTTTTTTGTCTTTAGGTTTATGGGTGATCATGAGGCATGGATGGAGTTGGCAGATTTGTACGTTCAGGAACAAAAGTAAGTGGACGAAATACATATAACTCATAGACACCCCAAAACAAATGTTTGATTATTGATGCAATACAATGGCTGAAGTAATTAACAACTTTTAAAAGACAAAAAGATTCAGTAGATCTAATATTATTTGGAGATTTATTAGGTTCTCTCATTGTATTTGTTAAAAATGGTTTCAATCCTACCTTTTTTTTTCTTTTCTTACTTTATGTCATGAGTTTCAAATAGGTATTAGAACACTTTCCAATAAATATTGTACAAATTCCTTAGAAACTAGTGGAACTGTTTTATTATTTTAAATGATTTAATTTTTTCAGTACATACTGTCTTTGTAGAAACGTTGTTATCTTTCCATCTAAAACTTTGTGCTTATATACATCACCTGTAATATTTTATTTACTTGCTCTTTGCTCATATGTTATCATCGGTTAGATCAATTGGGAATGAAAATCAATACAAAAACTATGCAACTAATACATGATATGTTTTTGTTTTAATTTATTTATATATCAGTTACAATAAAGCTTGCTTCTGCTTTGAAGAGCTGATTATGTCCAATCCACACAACCACTTGTTCCATCAAAAGTATGCCGAGGTAAGGCTTAAATATGACACGTAGCAACTTTGTTATAATGCAAATAAATGATGGTTGTGGTGGTGATGGTCACATGCGGGTTGTAGTGATGATTATATGGGTCTTATGAAGGTGATGACGAAAATTAAGGTGTTGATAATGATGATGATGATGATGATGATGATGATGAGGATGAGGATGATGATTAGGATGATGATGATGATGATGAGGATGAGGATGAGGATGATGATGATGATGATGATGATGATGATGATGATGATGATGATGATGATGATTAGGATGATGATGATGATGATGATGATGATGAGGATGATGATGATGATGATGATGATGATGATGATGAGGATGATGGTGATGATGATGATGATGATGATGATGATGACTGGAAAGTCATGGAAGGCCTTAAAACTCAGGGAAAATTGTGCAATTATCTCATGGTTATGGCAAGTCATGGATTAAAAAAAAAAAAGTACTGAAAGAAGTTAACCAAAAGCTTGTTAACTGTGGTGAAAAGTAAATGAAAAGTCATGGAATTCTTGCCACTCATAATGTCATATTCTAGGACCAATTCCAGCTTGAATAAAAAAAAAATAGGAGAATTCATTGTTTTTACTTTCTTGTTTTGATACCAGATTCAGTACACAGTTGGTGGGACAGAAAGCATGGAGATTGCAAGAAAGTACTTCGCACACGCAGTCAAGCTCAACAGTAATAACATGAGGGCACTCTACGGCATGTTCATGGTTAGTTTGGCTCCTCCTTAATTAAAGCGATCCATTAACTTTATATTTTTTCCTCCAAAAGTAATATCATATACCGGTTTCATTGTGAGATTCTTGAGAATGATGTATGAGATTTTCATAGAAAAAGAACAATGTTTACCTAGTGAAAACAGAAAAATCAATGTCTGATTTTATCCCGATCGTTAGTATCTGAATTTAGAAACTATGGACAATTGAGTATCCAAATTCAGATACATTTGACTATGGTCGGAAGTGTCCATAGATGTTTTAAAATCATTTTTTTCTTCTTGTGTAATATGTACTGTAGAAAAGTTGTTTTTATGTAAACTGTTTAATTGCCTATTTATAATCAATAGCAATATCATTTTATTGTCCTCATCATTGTTTTTTTTTTGCACCGACAGGCAGCAACAAATCTTGCAGCATCGCCCAAGGCCTCGGGGAAGATCAAGAAAGACAACATGAAATACGCTGCATGGGCAGGCCAGCAGATAGCTTACAAGTACAAGATAAGCAAGGTGAGTGACTGGCTGGAATACTCTCTTGGGAGTGGATATTGTGATAATAGTTTAAAGCGCTATGATCCTCACAGGAATAGCGCCTTATTATTATTAAAGTAAATTTAGGTGCTTACATAATACTTGAGTACAGTTAAACCTGTCTTAGCGGCCACCTGTCTATAGCAGCCAACCTGACTATAGTGTAGGCCTCAAGGCTTCGGGGCAGATTACGAAAGACAACATGAAATATGCAGCATGGGCAGGCCAGCAGATAGCTTACAAGTACAAGATAAGCAAGGTGGGTAGAGAGTGAATTAATTTAGGTGCTTACATAATGCACAAGTTTAGTAAAAACCTATCTACAATGCAGGGTTCACACAGGGCCTGGAAAACCTGGGAAGTCATGTTTCCTTTTTTGTTTTCCAGGCCTTGAAGATCAGGGAAAATTGCAAAATGATCCCATGGGTCATGGAAAGTCATGGAATTTAATTTTCTCAGCATTTCTTCAACAGTGAAAAACAAATTTAATTTTAGAATTTATTTTGGTTAAAACAAATATCACCTATGGACAAATCTATGAATTAATGGACCATTAATATTAAAAAGTAATATTACAAACTTCAGTCATATACCAGTTTCATTGTAAGATTCTTGAGAATGATACGTGACATTCTCATAGGAAAAGAATGTTTACCTAGCGAAACAGAGAAAAATCAATGTCTGATTTTATCCTGATAAGTGCATGCATAAGGTGGACTCAGGTGGGTATCAAACCCATGACCTGACTTCTAGATAGCCGTCACAACCACTAGAACATTGTATTTTCATTTTCTTTTTCAACAGATTTTAGCATCTACCAACCTTATTTATCAATCCAAGTGACTCCTCCCAATTCTTGGTATAATTGATAAATAAATTAATAAGGTTGGTAGATGCTTATTATATATAATTATATCTTGTTATGTTGAATACTAAGGCCGAGTTAGTTCGGTTGTCACACTGGTGCTCGACCATCACTTTCAGGTCCCGGTTTAATTTTTTCTGAACCGTTACAATATAATATCTTAAAATGTTAAATTCATTTCTGTTTTCTTTGGTGCACGGCCGGTGCAAGTCCATTGGGGGCCTGGGTTATAAAATAACCGTGATGACTCAACCTTAATGAATACAGAATACCGGAACCAATCAATGTTTTTTGTATTTTTTCTTTTTGCAGGTCACTCCTCCAAGCTCCGAGGGTAAGATGCACCATCTGGAGAAGATGCTGGATTGTTTACAGATCACGGCCGCTCCATAAAACCACTCCCCTCTTCATATCCAGACAGTTGTTTCATAAAAAAATAAATGGACATTTGATAATCAAATCTGATCAGTTGCTCCTTTAAACTGCCCCGTCCCATTTTCTGGAGAGATATCCATTATGTGCCAGTGGATCGGAGTAAGATGCTGGATTGTTTACAGATCACTGCAGCTCCATAAAACTACACTCCCCTCTTCATATCCAGACAGTTGTTTCATTTTTAAAAAGTGGACATTTGATAATCTTTTGATCAGCTGCTCCTCCCACCCAATTCCACTTCATTTTGTATCATGTCCATGCATGTTGTGCCAGTGGATTTGAGAGAATGCTAGATTGTTTACAGATCATGGCCGCTCCATAAACCACTCGCCCTTATTATATCCAGAGGGGGGTTTTCATAGAGAGTTGTGATTAATCGCAAAGTTGCGATTGATCAAAAGTCAGAAAATATGCGCACTAAGTGTATTGTCTGACTTGTGATTTATCGCAACTTTGCGATTAATCGCAACTCTCGATGCAACACTCCCCAGACCAATTGCTTCATAACAAATGTACAAGTTGTGATAATCAGATTATCTGATCAGCAGTTCCGTTAAACACACCCAGTTCCACTTTCTGGAGAGTCCCATTAGTTTCATATAAATCGTATAAACGCCAGTGGATTGGAGAGTATGCTAGATTGTTTACAGATCACTGCCGCTCCATAAACCACTCGCCTCTTCGTACCTGACCAGTCGCTTCATTATACAATTTTAAAAATAGACATTTCGTAATCAATTCTTCTGATCGTCAGAGCTTCGTAGTCCGCCCAGTCTCACTTTCTGGAAAGTCCCATTTTTGTTCATATTCACAATGATCTTCTCCATAATGGCCATGTCGGGCAAGTAAAATAAATTGTTTGCGGCCTGAAGCAGGATTTGTGTGGCCCCGTACAAATATGGACAATTCTGTTAAATTTGGGGCAATTCAATTTGACATGAAATCTAATTTGTATGCCCAATCAATGATCAATTATCAATCAATGAATGATTATTTTTAATTTCCAAGATGACAACAGTAACGTTAGTGGTATTACAGAAGATTATGCTAAGAAGTAGGGAGGATGTGTACAATTTAAATGATGAAGTGATTAATGATTAAGTTGCCAGGAGATGTTGTTCATGGCGGATGAGATACTCGTATAAAATAAACTTGTTTGTCTTGCGAAGTAAACAATCAGAACTAGTAAGTTCCAACCACATCTGCTATCTTTCGTCGGGTGATACACCCGAGAAAAAAAGTAGGAGATGTGCCCAAAACAATGTACCAATGTTTACTTTACAAACAAATGGGTAATTCTATATCTGGTTATGTTGGCCATGATGATATTTATGCTGACGTCGATGATGTTGTTGTTAACGGGTATCATGATGGTGATAAAGATAATAAAGACAATTTAAGCATTATTATAATTGACCATACCATGATGATGGTGGTAGAAGGTTGAAACAATTTTAAAGTAGTGACAATTTACCGCGGATGAAATTTGCAATAGTAAATGTTTGATTTGGATGGAAATAGATGAATTTGCTCCTCATCATCATTATAGTAACTAGTATGTACAAGTTATGGTGATATGGGCCCTGTTGCAGAAAGAGATACAATGGATTGTAAGTCGGACAATTTGCGCGTATCAACCGATCACATCTGCGCATTTCGAACACATGATCTGACTTACTATTGATTGTAACTTACAATCGATTGTATCTCTTTCTGCAACGGGGCAAAGATGTAGTAATGATACAGTGGAACCTCGTTATAACAAGGGGCATGAGACCATGAAATTTACCTTGTTATATCTTTTGGGGATGGTGTAGCTTGATTGGATGGAAGCTCGAGTTCTAGAGGTTGTACGTTCAAACCCTGTCGATGGCCCGTCATTTATGTCCTTCAGCAAGACATTTTAATTTAATCCATATTGTTGCTCTCTACCCAGGAGTATAAATGGGTACCTGGTTGTGTGCTAATTGGCCTGGTCGCTGTCATATGACTGCCGTTGGCTAGTATGCTCCCTGGGTAGTTGAGATGGTGCGCACGATATTTGTGCGGGTTTGAACTGTACCAGTAGTGACCAGGGTAGTAATAGAAACGCATAGGTACGTGCATTTGCAATGTGTTATGCGCTTTACACGTGTATTATTATTATAATTACGCCGTAACATAAAGATACGTGGTTAATCATATAATAAGTTGTGAATCTTTGTTACGGGGCCCAAGTTATTGAGGTATGTTGTTATAACTAGAGCTTGTACCAGTACAATTTCCTTGTTAGGAGAGGGTTTTATTATATCAAAGCATTTTATAACGAAGTTCCACTGTAATAATGTATATATACTCCTAAGGGTAGGGGCGCCAGTCGCAATATAAATATGTATTTCTCCTTTTTTTGGTGGGGGGGGGGGGGGGGGGTAAGAAGTTATCAATTCTAGTGATCCCGTATGTATTTTGTCTCAACTATAATAAGTTAACTATTTGTGCTCCTTGCAGTAGCGTTATAATCCTCAAATATCTCTTTTTATTAAAAATGTATTAATCCTCCTTACAAGTACAGTGGAACAGTGTTATAACATCGGACCTTGCGTACAGGAAAATTACCTTTTTAAAATTTTTAAAATCAGGTATCTTATTACATCAGGATGGAACAACTTAAGCAGGGATAAATTCAACCGAGTTAAATTTGGTAAATTACAAACATTATGTTGGGGTAAAATTAAACAAAGGTTCAATTTAAATTCAGGGCCCGGTTGCAATTGATTGTAAGTCAGGATATATGCACATTTGAACCAATCAGATTTGCGCATTAAATCATACTGACTTGTAATTAATTGCAACTTTACAATGGATTGCAACTATTTCTGCAACCGGGCCCTGGGCCTGTATTCAATTCCATACTCGAGTCAAAAAAGTAAATTACTTAGCCAAAATTGAGATTGATTAATTCATCAAATGAAAATCTTACAAAAATGCTGATGTTACAATGCCTTCAAATATTCATTCTGTTTTTATGATTTTAATATGTGTTATTAGCCTAGAAAATGCCAAGTCAATTTCTAATACCAGCCCTGATGAAAAATTCCAACAAGGTTACAATCTTATGTGCAAGAGGACCAAGGAAGACCAAGTAAAGAGTCGATGAGATTGTTATGAAAAAAAATTGTCTTTGTCTTTGTAAATGTAAAAGTAAATTAATTGTTATTAATTAAATATTATGTAGTTTTGTACTGTAAAAGGTATTAAAATAAAATGGTGCAGTATCTTGGAAGATTACTTATTTGTCACTTATTGATAATTTCCGTAGTACATGTACAAAATTAATAGAACATTATTTATTTAAGGGATCTAGTAACTTTGTTGGCATACACAAAAAGTGGTAAATAGTAGGTAAAATGTGTAGTTTTGTGATTTGGTATTGTGTGAAAATTTAACGTAAAATGGATGTTAAATGGCCAAGTAATGAGGAAAGTAGTTTGAAAACCAAAACCTGTTCCATGCTTCTATTGCGTATTTGATAAGGGGCACTACAATTCTGTCTCCTGACCATCAAAATGGTTTATCTAGAATGATGCTTGGCCATTTGGGAAAATAATATTGTGAAAAACCAAGCTATCATCCAGGTTAGTTGTATTTCATTTCATTCATTCATTTATTTACAGTGAAACCTCATTAAAATGAGCACCTTGGGTCCATTGAATTAACCTCATTATATAACCAGAACGTCAATGACGTAGCGCTCATCCGGCATCTCGCAACATCAAATATCGCAAATTTCATGTGGTACACTTTTCAACTGGTCAAAAAATAAAAATTTGATGTCCTGGAAGGGACATAAAAAAAATATATATATATAAATTTGACGCCCCGGAAGGGACATTGGGGGGGGGGGGGGGAAAAAAAAAAATAAATAAAATAAAATATATATATATGAATAAATCAATAAATAACAAAAAAAAAATTAAAATTAAAAATAAATAAAATAATAAACAATTACCAATAAACAATTACCATAATTAATTAATGGAGAAAAATGTCAAAATTCTGTGTACAAGTTTAGTGTACCAAAGTTAGCTCTACCAGATATAGCAAACCAAATTTTTTGTGATTTCTAATAAATTTGCATAAATTACCATAGATAATGAATTTCACGATTCTGTGTAGAAGTTTTAAATCCCCCTCCTAGCCCTATCATATGAAACAATCAGAATCAAAATCGGTTGAAAAATAACGAAGAAGAAGCATTTTGAAAACTGGACGGACGGACGACGGACGCCACGCCATGGCATAAGCTAATAATCGGGCCCTTCGGGCCGGATGAGCTAAAAAAACACATTCCCCAAATGATAAATACCAATTGTGCATTGAGAAGGCTTTGACCTACAAGATGATACGCGCAGAAATAAATTTAGTCAACACCCTTCTGACTACTCTCATCCAACGACATTCACTCACACAGACTTAGAAAAGGGGGGTGTTTCACAAAAATGTATTTGTAAAATTGTTGTTATCATGGAGCGTGAAAAAATAGATATATTATTGTTTGTAAGTCTCAAATACTTGTATATATTTGTTTGCTTTTGCATAATTATGTCTTATTCCAAGGCTACAAATGGCTTTCCATAATTGTAAGGTCCAAGTTTAATTTTGCGACTTTGTGAAACACCCCCAGCACTTTACACAGGTAACACGTGATAGATGCTCCAGCAATACAATCTCCAGTGGATAAATGGTCTGCGCACAAATTATCAATAACTTAAGATTGATCTTGGCCCATTAGAGATAAAAGATATAATCTGTAATTTCATAAACACATTTTGTATCAGAAAATGTAAAATTTGTATTTTCTGAGATAATTTTATAGGAGCAAATGTTGCTGGAGCATAAATGGAATCCACAGAAATTCACAAACAAGAGCAAATTCAAATGTAAAGAGAAAGATATTTATATCATTCTATTCAGAACATAACATAATACATTTATTTGGCAGCAATGCCTTGAACATGTACATGACCAAAGTGACTTATTGTTTGCTTACAAAAATCTGCTATTAACAGAAAACAGACTATACAACTCAAGGAACAAGATACAATCAGTTGTGTTTCAAATAGAAAATGCAAATGGTATGCCTGTACATGTATGGGAAACACATGTCGAAAGTTCGCTGTTTGGGAAAGAAAATCACTACTAGCATGCTTCCAATTCCATGATTCATGAAACCTAAATATAACTTATTACTAGTTCAACAAATTAATCAACAATTCTATACATGTATTACCTTTAAATCACAGGTTCAGAGTCAAAATGTCTGCATCAAACTTAATAATCCAAAGAATACTTCTGTGTGTCAGTTATCTTCTCCATTGAAGGAAAACA
The DNA here is from genome assembly GCA_037951105.1 of Echinarachnius parma. Classification (NCBI taxonomy): domain Eukaryota; kingdom Metazoa; phylum Echinodermata; class Echinoidea; order Clypeasteroida; family Echinarachniidae; genus Echinarachnius; species Echinarachnius parma. The sequence goes on from JBAMJV010000006.1 coordinate 90,155, forward strand.
AAACACAGGAATTCGTTTGCTTACTGGTACTGATAAGTGTAGAATTCCCATCACTTCTAGTCGTGTATTTCCTCTTGGGTATCACTAATAATGGAAATAATCAAAGCTTTGAAACCATTTTCAACTGTTTCAACTGACCACTGAAAGCTGCCATGTTTTCTAAATTTTTACCAAATGAAATCTCATCTCATCTATTAAAGAGTGCACTGATTAGTGTGGGTTGTTGAATCTGCTGCTATGTCAGTGGGTACATTACACGATTTTGTTAATGCCAATAATTTGACCATCATGTGTCAAAACAGATGATAGTGGTTTCAAAAACAGTAATTCTGATATTAATGATAGCTAAATGGAGGTGGCCATGATCGTTGCAGATTTCATCCAGAGGATATATGCAGAGATGCCAACCTCTTGACACAAAAAAACAGACTGAATATCCTAAAAAATCCTATTTTGGAGAGAAAAATCAGATTTTCACGAAAGCTCGACACTAACACTGGCCCATTGGCCCCAGGCCTTTAAAGGGCAATGAAACTATGGCTTTCGGCTATTATTATCGTTTAGAGGGTGAACAGACATTTTATTTGATACATAACTTTGCAATTTTGGCCTCCTGGATCCCATGAAATCCTTACGTGAACATACCCACATTTTACTAATTCTTATAGCGGCAAAAGGTGATGGGAGCGGCCATGTTCTTGTAATTGCCCGACATGCTTTGCAATCTCTGACGTGTGTGCTACGGGCCGAACAAAAAGCTTTTCACTGATTTGCAGACTCGACAAAGTATCTACAAGTATTCAGACAATGGTTTCAATAGGTGCTATTGAAATGCATCAGTGCATATCAATGACCGTAAGTCCGCACACACCTAATAATGGCGGCCTCCTCACATATTTCTCCCAAAGCAGAAATCTGAGTCGGAGTAATGTTATATATAATAAACAGGCATATTACGATGTATAAAGTAGGATAAACTCTTCTTGAGATGCATTGCCCTTTAAAATGGAAAATGTTTTACTGGTAAGAACGGGCAAGTAAAATGTTTGCTCTTTCATTACGGCCAACCTCGAGGGAGAAAAATATTTTTTTTCTTCACAAAGCCAATTTGTGCAACAAAAATACTTAGATGGATGTTTGGGTTAATACAAAAAGTTGGTTCAGTCGATCACACAACGTTTTATGAGTTTTTAAAAAGTTATTTTTGCCATTTTCTGACCGTTACTATTGAATGGGGGATTTTTTTCTTTTTTTTTCTTTTCAAAAATCATTTTTTTGCTAAAAAATCGTCCATCAAAAAATCGTACTAAATACGATTAAATCGTACTGGTTGGCATCTCTGTATATGTGACCGGCTATAGCAAAACCTGGCACTTGTAGGTTATTCATGTTTTGAAGAAATGGGCATTACAAGTTCACACAATATGTGTATTAAAAGACCTATGATTGTAAAATTGAAACAATCGTATCTTTGCCAATTATTGACCAATTAGTTAGAACAAAACATCAAATGAAAGCTTGTGATGGGGCCTTTCTAATGGTGTGAAAATCTCTGTTTTGATATTTTACCGACAAGTGCCGGGTTTTGCTATAGCCGGTCACATATGCTTCATAGCAGCTTAATACACTCTCAATGAGAACTTCATATGGAAGTCATTTAGCAGAAATTAATATACCCACTCCGTTTAAAAATCACTTGAGGTTTTTGAAGTGGTGATGCACGTGGCCATGTTGGTCGCAGACTTCATCCAGAGTCGTTTAGTAAGAATATACCTACTCCGTAAGAAGCTGCTCGAGGTCTTTGAAGTGTTTGTGCATTTTGTTCTTGGGGTAGGGTTTGGTTTGGTTAGTCATAGATCTCCAATGATCTGAATGGTTAATGTAGCCTCGTAATCACTCGATAGAGGAAAATCTGTTCTGGAAGCTCACACACTGCCTGTGAATGTCACATAAGGGTGTTTCAAAACAGTAATAGGAATAAACCTACTCCATAAGAAATTGCGTGAGGTCTTTGAAGTGCTTGTGCACCGTTCTCTTGGGGTAGGGTTTGGTGGCGATGCAGGTGGCCATGTTGGTCGCAGACTTCATCCAGAGGATGTGGTCGATGTTCTTGCTCTTCAGCTCATCAGATATCACCTCCATTTCCTCCTCGTCTTCAGTCTGCAAGAAAAGAAAAAAGGGAAAGAAAAGGAGATGTTATCATTATATAATTATCTTTATGTTATGTGACCCGCTATAGCAAAACCCTGCACTTGTTGGTAATTCGGTTTTGAAGAAATGGGCATTTTAAGTTCACTTAATGTGTGTAAAAGACTTATGATAGTAAAATTAAAACAATAATATATTTGCCAATTATTGACCAAATCGTTAGATCAAAGTAATGCTGTTATCCGATCCGGGAACGATCCGATTTTCCAGCGATAATCGCTTCCGAGCCGGATCCGATCCCGATCCGGGAAATACATTTTCTCGGTAGAAAATATCGGAAGATTTTGCCGACCCATTTTCTCCAGTAATAATTGAAAATGTGTATGTTTGACAGTCCATTAAGTAGTGAAATTTAAATAAAAAATGGCGGAATCAATATTGTTTACTTTATGAGTGGTTATTTTGGAGAAATTCTTGTTTACTTCGTTTCGCAGTCGAAAATTGAACAGGAAACGCAAAATTGCTAGTCATTTGAACGATATTGCCGACGGATATGCACACAAAGTTAGTCCGACACTCCAGGGGAGACATCTGATGGATATCTGTATGATCGAGCTGATCAGCCAGTGCATTAAAAAAGTGGCTCAAAATACGTATTTTGGTAATTTGCACCATGTTTAAATGTTTTGATATTCTACTTACATGATTGCATGGCGTTTAAAAGCTGAACAGAAAAAAAAATGAGCCCCAAAACAATGAAACTACGCAAAATATCGGTAAATAATGACTAGCTGTATCGCGGATGAATCCGGCGTAATAACAAAGACCATCGCGGATGGATCTCACGTAAGAACAAAGACCCGTAACCTCTTCAGTTAACCTCACGAACGTTCTTTGGAAATTTATCGATATATTCAGCGCAGTTTTTTCATTGTTTTGGGGGTAATTTTTTATTCTGTTCAGCTTTCAAATGCCAGGTTATCATGTAAGTAGACTACCAAAATTGTGTTGATCACAAAAAGGCTAATTTATAGCCACTTTTTGAAGGCAGTGGCTCACCAGCAAGATCGTACAAATTTACATGTGATGTTTCCCCGTGACTGGCGGGCTGAGTTTCTGTGAATGTGTGGCGCGATGCTGAACAAACGATCGATTTCTAGGCCCACTTCACTTCGGAAAAAATACTTTCCTTGCGAAACTTAGTTAATTCTGAATAGTCTGTAACTATTTTTCTGTAAAGATTGATATGTACATGCCTCAAAGCGTCAATATTGTTAATATTATTGGCATATAAAACAAGAAAGATAAGTCTACAACGCTGCATTTTTTTCCGAGATCCGAGACGATCCGAGAATTCTGTTACCGATCCGAGAACGAGCCAGGATTTTTTCTTTACCTAACAGCATTAGATCAAAGCATCAAATGAAAGCTTGTAATGAGGCCTTCCTAATGGTATGATAATCTACATTTTGATTTTTACCAACAAGTGCAGGGTTTTGCTATAGCTGGGCCCCGTTGAAGAAAGAGATACAATCGATTTTAAGTTGCAATTCATCGTAAGTCAGATCACGTGTTCTAGATGCGCAAATCTGATTGGTTGAAACTCGTAAATTTTCTGACTTACGATCAATCGTAACTTACAATCGATTTTATCTCTTTCTGCACCGGGGCCCTGGTCACATATCATTGTTTTATTATATCATTATTGTACCATTATATCAAAATATAACTTTGTCATATTGTATCATTGAAATGTTATCATTGTTAAGCGCTTAGAGATGATTATCAATCATGTTAGCCATTAGGCACTATATCAATCAAGAATATCATTATTATTATTCTTTTTCCAAGGAACGTTACTAGGAATTCATACAATGTTCTGGGGGTGTTGCATAAAGAGTTGCAATCAATCGCAAAGTTGCATCTGGGCTAATCAAATTTGCACATTTAGGCGCACATTCAGACTTTCATTTAATTGCAACTTTCTGATTGATTGCAACTATTTACACAACATCCCCCAGGACTGACTGATTTTGCTATAATATGTATTCTCCACAGACCCTTGCCCGATTATTTTCGGGACCAGTTCTGAATAGAATCTAGGGTAAAAGGTACCGTATTTGTCGGTGTATTAACCGCTCCGGTGTATTAACCGCACCCCTAAAAAAAAAAAAAAAAAAAAAAAAAAAAAAAAAAAAAAAAAAAAAGTGCGGTTAATACGGTCGTGTATAACCGCACCCCTTTTTTTTTTTTTTTTTTTTTTTAAAAGGTGCGGTTAATACACCAGCAAATACGGTAATACTTTAGTAATGAACATTTAAGTGGTTCAATCCAAATTCTTTTTTTTCCACCATAACTGACCTCCAGTATTTCTGTGTGCATGGCGTCAAAATCAGAAGTGTACTTGATTACGTTGTCGTCGTCTTTGAAGAGCTGCAGCACGGCTGTGCGGGCGTGGCATGCCTAAAACAAGCAAAAATTATTCCCAAACATCAATGCTAAAAATGAACTGTATCAAGTAGTAATGAGCAAATACACAAAGTGATATTTGCTAACTCATTGCGCTATGTACACAGTTACACTTCAATCACACATTTCCTTAAATAACGGAGGAGAAATTTTAAAACCAAAAGCTGTTCCATGCTTCTATTAGGTAGTACAAATACAATGAGGTATGTGAGAACCGCTAGAGTTCCAATTAAGTTTTGACGACTTGACAATGTTACTTGATCCCTTTGAGGCCCAGTATAGCAAGTAAAAACAATATTTAAAACAAAATTTTAGTGGCCCCAAATAAAGACAAATTATATATACGAAAGAGTGTGTTATTTTGTTTCCCATTCGGGCCTGTGAAATTTGGCAGCTCTAAGTTAATTTTTTGTGGGCCTGTGCTGATTTTAAGAATTGCATACATGTAGTCAAATTATGGACAAGAAAAATAACAAACTAAATTGACTGATTTGAATTGATATAAATGGAAGTGCTGTTGTGGATTTTGGTTTTTCATTTGGCAGCAACGTAAAAATCAAGGCTCCCTTGATTATTATTATCATTATTAAATAAACTTCATTCTACCACTGAAAAAAAAAGATTTTTCTACTAAGATTATTAGTTTTTATCCCTTCATCATATATAAGGAATCACTATTTCCTCAGGCCTTTGGCTTATTTGGAGATTGCCTTATATCCTGTATATCCTGTATATTGTCCATTTCTATGAAATTAATACAGTGGAACCTCTTTATAACGAGTCTTTTTATAGGAAGGAAATTTCACAGGTCCAACCCTCCTGGTTCCAAGGTTCTCATTATAATAAGGTTTCACTGTAAATAAATGAATGAATGTAATTAAATACTACAACTAACCTGGATGACAGCTTGGTTGGTTGTTAAATCCTCCGCGTGGAAAACATCTCCCGGAAGAATGACGTACTGGACCAACGTCGTCGGGCTGATCCTGCTCTTCTTCGTCTTAGCCTTGGTCTCAGTCACTTTCACTTTCTTTCGTGTGGTAGTCTCCTTTGCTGAAGCTTTCCTCTTAACTGGCGATCTCTCTGCTGCATCTCCCTCTCCCTTCTTGCCTCTGTTAACGGGTGACTTATTTGCGGCAACGCCTTCTCCTTTCTTCCCTCTCTTAATGGGCGACTTCTTTGCAGCAACGCCTTCTCCCTTCTTGCCTCTCTTAACAGGTGACTTCTTTGCAGCAACGCCTTCTCCCTTCTTCCCTCTTTTAACGGGAGACTCCTTTGCTGCGACTCCCTTTCTTTCCTCCTCTCTTTCCAGCCTTTTCCTGGTTGCTTCCAGTGCTTTCAGCCTTTTCCGCTCTTCCGCCGCCGCTTTCCTTTCCTCCCTCCTCCTCTGTTTCTCCTCGTCCGTCCTCATCTTCCTCTCGTGCTCCTTCTCCCTCTTGTCTGCTTTTTTCTGCTTTTCCTTCTCTTTAGCTTTAAGCTGTCTCGGCGTACTTTGCCCCTGCACGGACGGGATCAAAGAAATTGAAGAGCAAAACTATTCAGACTTTGAAAAAGAGAATGGTTTATGTGTCTCCGACTCTCCTACTTTCTATTCCTTTCCTCTGTCAGTTTCACCTTCCCTCTCTCTCTCTTTCCAGAGTCTGGGATGCCTGTACGGGATTAAATCATTTCAGATCAAAATCAGGAATAAATACTTGTAAAATCCATTTAACTTATAAATGCAAATAATATGTATCTCCTTTCTTGCCGATTCCTCGTCCGTTTGTCCTTCTCTCTCTGTTTCCGCTGTCTCGGCACCTTATGCCCACTGCATGCAATTAAAGAGTATATATACTAAAATTAAAGAGCAAAATTAAGAATAAATACTTGTACAATTAAGAATAGATGTTTTTAAAATTAGCATTAATACTTAATATTATTTGCTCGTCCAGCCAACCAATTATTTTGTATTCTTTGTTTTGGGGCCATCAGATTCAGGTTTCGAGCCAGACTTGGGAAGCCTTCATTCTAGCAAGAATCAAAAGCTCCAATATTTTTGGCATAAATGTCTAAATGACTAACCACTACCTCGTATCATCATCATAATCTCATCATCATCATCATGAATCTTTGTTGTCATCATAATCACCATGATCATGCTTAACAATTAATTATCATCAAATATTAATTTTATCATGAACATTACTACGTTTGTCAATGTTATGATTGTCATCAACATCATAATCATCATCATCACCACTTTCTTCTACTTCATTATCATCATAATCATAATCATCATCATCATCATCATCACCACAACCATTTCCATCATCATCATCATCATCATCATGGTCAACATTATCATAATTTTCCTCCAGGGCTACCCCTGACAATAAAGAAGAAGGTATATTACCATTGTATGCTGTCCCTTCTTCATCTGACACACCCTGCACATGCTGACAAACTTCTGGACTGCTACTCTAGGGATACAACCGTACTTCTTCTGCAACTGTTGGAACATCAAAAAATATCATACATAAATCAGGGCTCGACACTCACACTGGCCCGCTGGCCCAGGGGCCAGTGAAGTTGCACTTCGGGCCAGCAAAAATGCATATTTGGTGGCCCGATCGGGCAAGCAGATTTTCGACCTGACAAAATTAGAAAGATCCTTTTTTCTTCTACGTCACACTTCATTTTTAATCACAGGTTTAATCAGGAAAGAGTGATACATGTATTTTGAATGGTAAAAAGTTTACTCATCAAATAAAATGTTTGGCCCAGTAAATTTGTCTTTCGGGCCGCTAGAAAAGGGGAAAATTATTTCACTGGCCCAACTGGGCCACTGACAAAAACGGTAAGTGTGAAGCCCTGCATACATGTTAAGAACCAGAACGTCAATGACGTAGCGCTCATCCGGCATCTCGCAACATCAAATATCGCAAATTTCATGTGGTACACTTTTCAACTGGTCAAAAAATAAAAATGTGATGCCCTGGAAGGGACATAAAAATTAATTTAAAAAAAATAGAGTGAAAAAAATATAGATTTGACGCCCCAGAAGGGACATGGGGAAAAAAAAAAAAATAAATTAAAAAAAAATTTTAAAAAAATTTAAAAAATAATAAATAAAAAAAAAAAAAATAAATAAATAAATAAATAAATAAATAAATAAATAAATAATAAAAATAAATGAATAAATAAATAAATAAATAAATAAATAAATAAAAAATTACCATAATTAATTCATGGAGATAAATGTCAAAATTCTGTGTAGAAGTTTAGTGTACCAAAGTTAGCTCTACCAGATAAAGCAAACCAAATCAAAATCGGTCGAGAAATGAAGGAGAAGAAGCATTTTTTTGTGATTTGTGGAATAAATTTGCATAAATTACCATAATTAATTAATGGAGACAAATTTCAAAATTCTGTGTAGAAGTTTAGTGTACCAAAGTTAGCTCTACCAGATAAAGCAAACCAAATCAAAATCGGTCGAGAAATGAAGGAGAAGAAGCATTTTTTGTGATTTTTGGAATAAATTTGCATAAATTACCATAATTAATTAATGGAGACAAATTTCAAAATTCTGTGTAGAAGTTTAGTGTACCAAAGTTAGCTCTACCAGATAAAGCAAACCAAATCAAAATCGGTCGAGAAATGAAGAAGAAGCATTTTTTGTGATTTTTGGAATAAATTTGCATAAATTACCATAATTAATTAATGGAGAAAAATTTCAAAATTCTGTGTAGAAGTTTAGTGTACCAAAGTTAGCTCTACCAGATAAAGCAAACCAAATCAAAATCGGTCAAGAAATGAAGGAGAAGAAGCATTTTTTGTGATTTTGAATAAATTTGCATAAATTAGCATATATAATGAATTTCACGATTCTGTGTAGAAGTTTTAAATCCCCCTCCTAGCCCTATCTTATGAAACAATCAGAATCAAAATCGGTTGAAAAATAACGAAGAAGAAGCATTTTGAAAACTGTGGACGGACGGACGGACGGAAGGACGGAAGGACGGAAGGACGGAAGGACGGAAGGACGGAAGGACGGACGACGGACGCCACGGCATGGCATAAGCTCATCGGGCCCTTCGGGCCGGATGAGCTAAAAACAACAACAAAGAAATGTTTTCAACTGGCTGACAAGTAAAACATATATATAAACATTTCTTCCAAGAAGAAGGGCATTCTGTTTGTCTTATCAGGGGCTACTTTTCAAGCTTGCCTTTAAAATAACACTCTGAAATTTGTTTTGCATTGAACTCTATGCAAATAAACGGGGGCTCTTTTTGGCATTTCGGGGGCAAATTCGCCGCAAGCCCTGTGTATTTTTCCACTGCCGAGATATTTAAATTAGCAGTTGGAACATAAAGACAAATTTATCATTAATTTACATAATTTATAAACCAAAAATAAACCCCCCAAAAATGTTTCAACTGAGAGACCTAAAATATATCAAAACAATTTTTTTACATTCAAGTTAGTTTCACGAATTATAAACTGAGAAAGGAAGCAGATCAATTCAAACATACCAGAAATATATTGTGATTAAAAGAAGGCAAAGAAAATGGGATTCCAACGGGATCAGATCAGGAAGCAGATCCTTAAATTACCAAATTTTTGAAACTCAGCAAAAACAATGTATATTTTATAAAAAAAGTAGAAAAAAGGGAAATGTCCTCAACTGGGGAACAAATTAAACAAAAACTATATCTTTCAAGAAGTACATCAGCTAGAAGCGAGGTAGCCAATCAAATATCTTTAGTACTGTTTAAAACTGGTACAAATTATATCAAGTAGAATAGAATTATTTATAAGAAGAATAAAAGTAGAAACAAAACATGTATTTGAAAGGTCGTCTTCAGGGTGACAATTTACCAAAATTGTGTTCTTGAAGCTCATCAGCTGGGAAGGGAGGAGATAGTACTTCTAACTATTTTATTTTAAGTAGAAAAAATAGGAAATTTTTAGTATAATCATAAGTTACAGATTTAACCATTCATTTATTTTCATTGTACTTCTCAGATGGGGGGGGGGGGGGGGGGGGGGGTAGGGAGGGGGCACACGCCCCCTGTGCTTCCTGTAGTTATGCCAATTGACACAAGGCACACAACAACTAATTTAATTTTAAAAGTGGATACTCACAAGCTTGTTGGTGTGTTCGAATAATACATGGTTTTCAGTGCTGAGGTGGCACTGCTTAATGAGGTCATACATCTCACTCTGCGATGGTGCAGGCACAAGCTCCTTTGTCTGTGGGATAATAAAGACAAATATAATTGAATGAATCATCATCATCATCATCTGTACGGAAAAGTAGGTTGATGACGTCCTGTTGTTCTTCCGGTCTTAAAGGTAAAGGCTAGTTTTGGAAACGCCCCCTTCTCAAAAAAATGAAATGGAAGCTCTTATTACCAATAATGTGAAAGAATATAATTGTACTAATATAGGATTATCCAAATTTGGCCAAGAAACCGCCTACTAATTGATAAGGCTGTCGATTTCGGGTATATTTACTACCCGGGACTCGCGATAATTTTTCGGGCGAGTCCCGGGTACCCGAAATTTATCCATTTGTTGATTTCGCTATAGGCATGTCACACCGCTGGGAAAACATGTTCATTCAATGATTCAAGTGACAAAAATGCAGCGCATTTATGACAATAAATCATCTTCTAAAATACAGCAAAGAGGGAAAAAGGAATGAAAAGGAAATGAGAGTGGGCAGATAACTCGGGCGTTCAAAAAGGGGATTTTTTGCTTTTTTTTCGGGATATCGAGTATCGATTTTTGCGCCCGGGACTCGACATTTTTCGGCGGGACCCGGGTACCCGGGACTCGTCAACAGCCTTACTAATTGTTTGCAAAATTATAACTTGATCTGCTGCAGATAGAGATCGCCAACTCGGAATCGCCCATACGCTACGTACAATGGCCACGTGCGAGTACACGAGGTGTTCGCTATACGGGCTTGTCCCCAGCTTGTCGATATCTCCCCCAGCGCTAGCGGCGTGGACAGGTCCGAACTGGCGGTGGATTTATAAATTTCACAGGCGGATATTGGATTTCTTCCGATATTTCTGTATTTAATGATGCTTAGGTTCCGATTTTACCACACAAGCCCTATTTCAATACTTATTCAACAATAATGATCAGATGTATTCGGCTTCTTTCCCAAAACTGGAATTCATCTTTAAACAGTTGGTGTGTTGCTACAAATTTAAACTATGGGTGGGCGGTCGCATGAGACGGATTAGTGTACAGTAGTTTAAATCTTTCATCCCATCAATATCATATTAGTTATAAACAAATTATATAAGAACCAAATAAAAAAATCAGTTATTTTGAGATCACATACACTAAAGAAAAAGAATAAAAGAAGCTCTGTTGGTCCCATTTTGTGTGGTCTAGTAAAATGCACACAGTAAATCCTCAAGTGGAGATAAAATCAGCCTACATTTCCATTACATAATAATTAATAGTGGTACAGTACTTATATTTAGCATTCCGCACACTCAAACAAATGTGTAGATGTGAAATCTGTTCAAAATGGCAATTTTTTTGTTTTAAAATAACATTATATATATAGGTCTGACACACGATTCAAATTGCTCTTCATACAATTGCAAATAACTTGGCGTACAGATGGCCTTCCGATAATTCGCAGGAAAAAATGTAAAGTCAAAAATTGAATTATCCCGTACAAAAGGTTATGCCTGGATTGACCTAACCAGGCACTGTGCTTGCGGCATGGCGCACGCAGCTGTTCATAACTAGTTATGGCTATGCCTCAGGGATTTGCTTTAAATACGGATTCCGTGTACAGCGGTTTGTCTTAGTGGCAGCCGCCTTAGTGCATCAAATGTAACGCGAGTTACTGTGGAAATGCCCCTTTGATAATGGCAGGCATACCTATGCCTAGATTCCAACAGCTAGTAGTACTAAGTATTCTACTTCTAGCATGCGCGCCGGAAGCAGTTTTGGATTGGGGGGGGGGGGGGGGCAAAGAGTAAAGACCTAAATTAAGGGGGCTCACAATTTTTGTGTGTAGGGGCTCATGCCCAACCACACTCACAGGGTTGCCAGAGGTGAGAGTGCAAGACATTGTGAGGGAGCGAAGTGACTGAGCAGGGGGAAGGTGTGGGAGGGGGGGGGGGGGGGGGGGTCCCCCTCCCACGGTAGGCACATCTACAAAGTAAATGGTTCACTCAGGTGAACCATTTACACGCAATATATGCTAGGGATGTTAGACGCACGCATTATAATCCTGAAATCAGAGAGATATGTGCAGTACAGTCATAAGGTTCAGAAACACACGATCTTTAAAAAAATCATTAAAAATCAATCTCAGCATGAATGAGCAAATTGAATAAGTATTACCGTAGTTTAGATTTATATTCCAATGTTGAGACCATTTTCTTCACAAGTAGAATCGTAGAAATTATCAAAATAGCGCAGTAAAGATGAGCTAAAATGCGGTCATTGAACCATCCGGTGTGTTTGACGCGTATCGTAGCGGCATGGCACCGCTCTCGGGCTGCTCTGGGGAAAACTTGCAATGTTTACATCGAAATCTGAAAGTGATCCTGGGGCCTGATCATGCCGAAACTTCGGTATGCCATTCATAAATATACAGGCTAAATCAATGCGCGTTCCGTTACTTTCTTACCCCTCAACTTCATGTAGCCTTGCGCAATGAAAAAAAGTTTGTTATCTTAGCGATTTTTTTCATAAGAAAATTAACTTTTTTGTGTTAGCGGATACTTGGAGATTGATTATCAATATGTTATCTATCTCTGAACCAAAAATGAAGAGATAAATCGTCCAGGATCATGTAAAGATAATCGTGAATTTCTGATGAAAAAAATCAAGATCTGATTCCCTGACTCAGCGGGAACTCAGCCCTCCGCGCGCGGGGACTCAGCCCTCCACGCTGTGCGATAACCGAGCGGACGAACTAAAATTTTTCCAGCCAGAAACCACTTTTACTTCATAAAAATGTATTTTTTCTCTGTAAAAGGTGTTTGACGTAAGTTTTTCATGATTTATCACTCCATTATTAAGTTCATAATCAATGTTTTTGACAGAAAACGACGTGAATATTTTGATTTTGCGTGCTCTGAAATCACGGGGAGTAAGAACAAACGAAGAAAGATCGTGATGTCACCGTCTTGCACATAGGCCACGTGCGTTGCGAGCGGGGAATTTCCTTATGGAAAATATGTGAAAATTCGGGGAATTGGCTCTTACGATTGGCGAATACACTCCCTCGTATTTTGATTGAAATTCATCTCGTGGAGAAATATGAAGAAAAAAATAGATTTGATGGGGATATTGCATCAAAAGGGAGCAACATAGCGATGATATCGCTATTGCAAATGTAAGAATGATATTCTGGTCATATCATTCAAGATCTAAGATAAATCCTTTAGATCCTTTACACTTTAGATACTTATTTTGTTGGACTTTGAAGGGTTTTGTGGTGAATAATTTCTGATGGTTTTTGAAGAATTTTGTAGTCAATGATTTCTCCTTTTAAACAGTTCTTTTTCACTATTTTAAATCAATCAGACATTAACATCATGTACTATAACCTCCAAATATGATTCCTGAAGACTTAATATACTTATCTTGATACTTATCTTTGATGGAACTTTGTAGGATTTTGAAGTGAATAATATTTGTTTTTCTTTGTTTTTCTTTGTTTTTCTTTGTTTTTCTTTGTTTTTCTTTGTTTTTCTTTGTTTTTCTTTGTTTTTCTTTGTTTTTTATTGTTTGTTACCATGGCAACAGGACATTTGATGAAATTAGTTGTATCAAAATATTTGTTTGCCATTATTCCGGGATGCAAGGTGCTTAATTATACTATATTGTGATGAAAAAGGTGATATTTCATTTATTTTCTTTTATTTTCTTTGTTTTTGTTTCCATGGCAACGCTATTGATAATTTTAAGTTTGTATGAATTTTTTTTTTGGAATTGAAGAAGAATCAACTAAGGATGTCATATTTCAATTTTCAACTGAAAACAAGAATTATTTTTGGAGATATGGCACATCAAACTTAATTTGAAATTGTATACTGTATACTCTTCTCAAGACTTTTGTAACCCCCGGTGCCATGCTTCTACAGTGAAACCCTATACAAAATGTTCAGGAAACACCCCCCAAAAAAAATAATTAAAAAATCATATCTCGAGAACCGATTAATGTAAATACTTAATTTTTTTGGCATCTTGAATGATAAATTCTGTTCTTCACAAAGACTGCAAAATTGTCCTAATATAATGCATTTGAATTTTCAGCCTAACATCCCTATATATGCTAATAGGGTGTTCAGGTGATTTTTTTCTTATATAGCTGAGGCTTAATTTCCTCAAAAAGTTGATAGAGTGTAATTTTAGAAGAATAAAACAGTTAAAATTTTGAAAATCGGCCAAAGCGTTCCGGAGTTACAATTTTTTAAAGAATTATTTTTAAGGGAAATTTTTCACATTGGTCACGTGACTTTTTCTTTTATTTCTATTGTTTTACAAACGGCACCATTATGGTACTCTTTGTAAGAGATTTACCATGTATGTTTAAAACATATTAATCAATATCTCTGTGATGCAGGATCCAACAACGATGAAATTTTCTACATATCTCCGCAAGATACAGTAGATTGTGATTCATATTTACTTGACATTATTAATCAGATTTTAAATATGCAAATTTATGCAAATTTATTCAATTATATGGAAAATGGTGCTATCTCTTGAATTTAATGAGTCAGAAATCTAGTTTTCACAAATTTCATGCATATCCTTGCAAGATACAGGAATTTGTAATTCATATTACTTGATCTTAGCGTTAATAATTAAATATGCAAATTTATGCAAATTTATGCAGTTTTTTTTATGAAAAACGGTGATATCCCTTTAATTAAACTAGTCAGAAATCTAGTTTTCACAAATTTTGTGCATATCCTTGCAGGATACAGGAATTTGTAATTCATATTACTTCATCTTAGTGTTTAATAATTAAATATGCAAATTTATGCAAATTTATGCGTAATAAACATAAATGTTCATATCTCATGAATGGAATGGGCCAAATGCACTCAGTTTTTGCCAATCAAGTAGTAATATCATAGATTTAAGTATATTATGTAATTGATTACTAAATAGTTACCCATCTTATGTTTTTCTTTGTTTTATGATTTGTTAATGTATTGTATTGTTTTTGCGTAACATACACAAAATAATGTTTATAAATCATGTATTATTTTTTCTTTTACTTCTTGGATATCAAACAGGTAATCAAGTTAATGACTCAAGAACAAGTGGTTTGAATGTATTTCTTTTGTTCTATATTGTTTTTTTCTTGATTTAAATTGTTTTTCTTTGTTTTATATTGTTTTTCTTTGTCTGTTATTGTTTGGTCTCAACTAACATTCATATTTCTAACGGTTTTGTCTTCTTAAATTTAATTATGATTATCAGACTTCAACAACATTCACACAGGAGTATACTTATTTATAGTGGCAGTGACACATGAACACACACACACACACACAAGAAACCCACACAAACAGACATCTTATATAATATAAAACCGTCAAATTTAATGCAACACCTTTTCTTTATGCATGTTTTCGTCATCTTTTTATGACCTTTTTGTTACATCTATTTTAATGTTTAATAATTACAAGGATTGTGTCAATGTTTTCCTTGATTCATTGGTTGTTCTTTTGTTCATTTTCTTATTCACTGTTGCATATTTAATTGTTTTTGTTTCACTTCATAATTCTTTACTTATTTAATTGCAAATGTTGCTTTGATTTGTCCCCCCTTCAAAATCTAGTTTTATATTCATCATTCTTAAGAATTATTTTACTGAACTTTTATAACAGATTGTTTATTTGTTGAAAGTGTTTTGACATGCTTGATTAAATCGCAATACATTTGTTTTGATATTTTGGTTGTTTCCCATCAAATGAAAAGAGGGGAGATGCATCATCTTTCTTCATGACAGATCAATGGGATGTCTCCTCGATGCCTTGTCCTTCAAGACTATTATTTCATGTCGATTTGTCCTCTCTCTTACGTGTTGCATCAAAAATAACTGTTTCTGATTAACATTTCCTCTGCTCTGCCTCATCATCTTCATGTTCGCAGCTCAGTGTCCAACATCTAAAGATTCATAAAATCAGAACAAATTGATTTTTTATAAGAAAAATAGCAAAGGCGATCTAAACTTTGTGAACAAAGTACAAACAAAAAACCCATCTCAAGTTGTCTAAACCATATTTTGAAGAATATACACAACTTGTTTACAAGTCAGCGTGACTGACACACTTCAAAAGTCAAAATTCAGACGCAAACTTACGACATGGACAAATCTAGCATGGCCATGGCAACACCAAAAAAGGAAGACATTATTTGTATACTATTTAGTTACAAATCCCTTTACTTTTTCTGCATACGATTTATTAAAAAAATTGTATCAAGGACAAGAAAAATAAATATTCAAGCCCTAAGCATTTCTTTATTATCCAGTAAATGCGTAATATTCCAGTCTAAAGCTACACTTTATTGAACGAAGAAGAAGAAGAAATAGCCGACAAATTCACATTCACATTCACATTCACATTCACCGACACAATAATGAACGTACGGGACTGGGATTTTCGAGACGGGGATCACGTCAAAATCGAAACTATTATCAAGTTTTAGCCCCTAAAATCGTATTATTTGCGATGTTCATACATTGGAAAATAGTTTGATTACAATTGTAATACGCACCCTGATGTCTTAGTCCTACAAAATATTCACAAACTAAAAAAATACCGAGTTTGACTCGATAATATTCTGTCAAAATCATACTGTTTACACAATGTTGGTCCGGAATGTACCATAACTTCTTGGACATTAGTTAATAATTATACTTTATTTGGGGGTTGTTTTTTTCATTATTTTACATCGGAGCTTTGAAATATAGTTAAAGATATTATTTCTATGATTACCAATCAATTAAATTACGTCAAAGACCCTCGATTTGCGGACAATTTTTAACTATGTTCGCTTCTTCTGCGATAGATAACATTAACACCCCTACGTGAGAAATGTAGTTGCCCATAGGTCCGATGTCAAACCGAGCGGTCCTTTCAAAGCCAGCTGACGGCGGAGAACAAATTCGATCGATTTTTTAAAGAATCTGGCCTTACTAATTGTATTTTCCGGGCTTCAAATTTGATAAAATATCGACAACCAATACATTTTCGGAATAAGCAGACTTTATATTTTCATACTTACTAACCTAAGTTGGGTGCAGATTACGGGAAAATGATGTAATCGTAGCTTTTAAAACTTCATGGCATTTTTTTGTCAGTTCTCTTTGAGCTACAAAAACTTAGGTTACATCGGCATGAAGGGCACTGTGTCGGCTTCAATCGGGTATATTCGGATAATTTTTTTCAAGAAAGATCTAGCCCGGAAAAGAGGAGAGAGGAGGAGAAGTTTTAGCGATGTTTTCCGAAAAGTACGATATTGCGGTGCCGTCGCATTGTTCCGTGATTTGAGTGCGAAGTTGTGTGTGGCTACGGAGTTTACGTAGTAATCGAAAGACACACACAGATTACTACACACTCGCGCAAAGCGAACTCACTACGTCATCACTCTGAACACCCTAATGCTAATGCGCTGGAGATAACAATACCAGCCATTTGTACACTGTTGCCGGTTCAACAGTATACCCACCCTTACTCCATTGCCTTGAAAAAAGCCTGATGATAGTCAGCTGCCCTCATTGTCCAAGTAAACACTAGGGAATTCCTCTGTCTACCTAGCCTTAAAACTAGATGTTTTTCACACTATTGATCAATTTGATGCTGTGTATGTCTGTATAAATTGCATAATATGGCTTTGGCCTTTGTTCAACAAACAATTATAGCATGCCTTCATTGAATCATTGTGTTAATCTTATAAGTAGTTCAAAGCTGGTTGTAAAGAATTCCTTAGAGTCACAAATTGACCTATATTCATTGTTATATACTTTGGAATGCGATACAAAAGCCACATGTATTGACTATTGTCTTGTCCAGACACCTATTGAAATGCTGCACCCCTGCAAATAGTACAAGTCAGAGTACTTTGCAGAACCCATTGTCAGTTAGGTCATTCAGACACTAATCTCTGAAATAATCCCTTCAGCCTTTTGATAATACTGGCTGGCAGACAAGCCTAAACATGTAAACAACTGTTCTAAAACCTGTGGTTGAGGGCTGCACAGTCAGAAAGCTCATGCTCAGATTGGAGCTTCAAGTCATAGATGAAATATTTTAAAAACTTTAAAAGGGAGAAATCAGCCGACAAAAAAGTTTGTTTCTGTTGGATAGTGCAGCGGGCGGAAGAGGTTGATCTCCGCACAACCCTATTGTAATGAACCTATGTGTGACGGTAGGGAGCTTTTGCATTTTTGGATTTGAAATTGTGCAATCTGGTGCATACCTAGATAGGAAAGTTGGGCTTAAGATTAACTGTATCTGGGAAAGCGACAGCGTGTTATGATTTGATCGACCACAAATTTTAAATATATTTTTCACGAAGAAAACAAATAATTGACACACTAATATGCCACATTATGTATGATCCAACAACATAGCCTACTGCCAATAATGAGTCCCGAGGGAGCGAAGCGACCGAGGGCTGGGGCAGAGCCAGAGGGGGAGGGTTTGGGAGGGGGAAAAAAGGTGAACATAATTGATAAATATGGCCCCATCCACAAATAAATAATTTACCTTATAATGTGGACGCATCAATATTTTCTCCGTCTGTTTTTCACCTTGTCCATCTGGGTCACTGTCCATGATGATGCTGCTATCATCTCCACTTGATGTAATGAATTCCTTGCTAACTTTATCGGCATCAACGAGCACATACTGAAATTGTTTCACATGGTTTTTTAACAGAACGGTTTGATCCGCAATCGGCAATTGCCCTTGCAGATACGCGATAATTCGCTTCTTGTAGCTTGCCGATAAGACTAATTTGGAACGGTCTCCATACAACCTCTTCAGAAATTTATCAAATATTTCCCGAGCTTCAGTTTCTGGGTCCACTTTGACTAGTTTGTGATTGACTTTATTAACTTCTTTTGTGTTTGTCGCGTTAACGTTTCTGTCTGACTCTGAGTCTGATGATTTACTTTCGTTTTCTGTTTTACTTTGATCAGTGGTAGCCGGATTCGACATCGCCGATTCGTCTTGATCTGCATCTGCTTCACTCCAACCGCTTTCTGTATATGAATAGTCTTTTAACTCCCGATGATCCTGTTCACTTTCTGCACTCACTGGCACTGCTGCAGCTGCTTGGCCATCGGTATCCGCCGGGTCACTCTCCTCCTCCTCGGCCGCGCCAGCCGTGTCGGCGTCCGTGTCTGTCACCGGGCCACACTTTTTAGCCTGGCTCGCATTTACCAACTCACTTGCAGCTGCAACAACAGCCTCCTCTTCACTCTCCTGCACGTTTGTCGACGTGTTTTCGGCCATGATGATTGTCTACAAAATATTATTATGTCGAGATCATACAAAATGTGAGAAAAAATCTTTGAAATGCCTCGAAGTTTGATGCAGAATCTTGAATCAGAAGTTGTGCTGATGCCGCCAACCTTTCCAGACTACGCCGGGATAAATGATGATGGCGCTAGTATCACGTTGCCAGTGAAAAAAATACAATTATGCTAGGGGACCAGCGAAAATTATGCTAAATCGCCAAAAATTATGCCAAACCCTCTTTTCGAGCCGAGAGCCATTTTTTAGACCTAGACCAGGACCCATTGGTTGAGAAAAATCCTGTAAGCGGGGAGGGGGGGGGGGGGGGGGTAGTCGTAGAAATTTTTCAAAGCCGAGACCAGGTCCCGTCCCAAACTTTCGAAAGCCTTAGACCAGGAACCATTGGTTGGGAAAATCCTGTACGCGGGGGGGGGGGGGGGGGGGGGGGGGGGGGGGGGGTAGTCGTAGAAAATTTTTTAAGCGGAGACTAGGGGTGTTCGACGTTTTTTTGACCAAGACCAGGTCCAGTCCCACATTTTTGAGGCAAGACCAGGATTTTTACACAAATTCAGAGGCCAAGACCACGATCTTCCCAAAAAATTCCGGTCGAGATCATTGGTGATGATTGTCGAGACCATATTTTTTTCTTCAAATTCTGCCAGAATTATGCTAAAAAGAGTCAAATTATGCCAGAATTTTGCTTAAAAAGGCCAAATTATGCCAGGCATAATGCCAGATGCTAAAAGGGTCAAAATTATGCCAGAAAGCATAATTATGCCAGATCTGGCAACGTTGCGGCTAGTATAAGTTCATAAAAGATAGCATAAGTTTGCCCGGCCGTACGCCCGCCGTACGTAGCTACCTAAGGTAGGCCTAAGGTAGTTGGGAGCTCGGTTTTGCTCGATTTCAATTGGTTTAATGTTTTTTTTCCCCCTTATGTTGTTGTTGTTATTTTATTATTTTGCCGTTCATTCAAAATGAATATTTACGCCATAATACTTAATTATTATTATTATAATTTTTTTTTTTCCAATCATTTTTATGGAGTTCCTACTTCATGCTTCCCTTATGTATTTTTTTCTTTAATTTTGGAGTCAGTGGCGGATCTACGGTGGGGGGGGGGGGGGTTTTAGGGGGTTAACCCCCCCCCCCCCCCTTGGGCTGCCAAGTGAAAATGTGCATAGAAAACGGCATCATGTGATGACACACGCAGTACCCCGGGGTACCGTAACTGTACCCCGGTATCCCGCATTTTGAGACACCAGGCTTAATCGAAAGAGAAAATTCCGTAGATTCCGAATCTGTTGGTGTACATTTTTTTAAAAATAGCCCAAAGTAGACTTATATTTGGAATTTAATGACCTAATGTCATTGGCTTATGAAACAGAAATATTGCGCGTTTTACTTAAAGTGACACGTGTAAAGTGTCAGATATTGCACAAACTGACATTTGAGACTTCAATCCTATATCAATATCATTGTAAAATAGAATTGAAAGATTTGTGAAAGTTTGAAAGAAAACGAACACTGTTTACCTAGTCAGTGTAGTGAAAAAACGAATATTGAGTTCATATTTTATCACCGAAAACTGATGGTCTGTTGTAGATTTGTCGCAGTAATACTCATCCGTTTGATCTTGACGATATCCGCACCCGTGTTTACAGCTACTAGTGATGGACGGAATTCATGGAATTTGCGCATGCTAGGCTCAAAGTTCAGTGGGTCGGGAAAATTTCCCACGCGCGCTGCCAGGACGTGTTCAGCGACGACAATTGTACTTTTTATCAAAACCGTTAGCTTTGTGAAAGTTTGAAAAGAAAACGAACACTGTTTACCTAGTGAACAAACGAATATTGAGTTCATATTTTATCACCGAATACTGATGGTCTGTTGTAGATTTGTCGTTTGTAAAATCATTGTAAAATAGAATTGAAAGATTTGTGAAAGTTTGAAAGAAAACGAACACTGTTTACCTAGTGAAAAAACGAATATTGAGTTCATATTTTATCACCGAATACTGATGGTCTGTTGTAGATTTGTCGCAGTAATACTCATCCGTTTGATCTTGACGATATCCGCACCCGGACGAAGATCCTGCTAGGATTGAAAGCTAGGCTGTATACGACTCTCAAAACCGTTAGCTAACGTTTTTGAAATAATGATTTTCAATGATAATTATCTTCATACTAAAGGGAATCGAACCCTATTTTATTCATCTCTTACCATAAGCTAAACAACACGGTATAAGAGAAACGAGGAAGCTCCAAGTAATTTTAGCGGAGTTACACACTGTACATATGCACCAGTCTTTAACGCGCGCTCAACTCTGAAATGGGAACAATTTTATCGTTTATTCTGCCATTAAAATTGCATGTTCTCTCAAATTCGACACTCAGTTTTTCATTACCTCACAAACAAATTGTGATCTGCAGCGCCCTCTCTACCAAAACTAAACTACCCCTTTAACTCCATTAATGCATACAAGTGCAGTCTTTAAAGCCTGGCGCAGATAGAGCCGACTCGACCCGATCCGACTGGTTTAAATCAGGCTAGAGTTGGGCCCGATCGGTCGGAGCAGATTTATCGCGTTGAATCGGCCCCAACTGGCATCCGACTGTCTCTCAACTGGCAAAATGTGTGTCGCGAGGCACTGAAAACTGAGCCGATCGGAATGACAACCATTCGAATCGGCTCTGTCTGCGCCGGGCATTAGGCCCGGCGCAGACAGAGCCGACTCGACCCGATCCGACTGGCTTTCAGTCGGGCTAGAGTCAGTTTCGCTCAGTCAGAGCCGATCCAACATGTTGATTCGGCCTCGAATGACCTCCATCTGGCTCTTGACAGGCAAAACCCGGGTCCTGAGGCAGCGCATGATACTGTGTTAATTAGGCTCAAAACCAGTCGGATCGGGTCGAGTCGGCTCTGTCTGCGCCGGGCATTACTCATGCACAAAGTCAACGAAGTTGACTACCGAAGTTTATTTGAGAAAAGGCGTTCTGTTAAAAAATTTGGAAACAAAAATAAAACAAAAGAACAAACACTACTCTTTTATATTCTGGTTGTTCTTATTATTTGATAGGACTGAATTTCAGATTGTTAACCATGCGTGTATTTTCGGAAAGGATGAACATTATTTTCTCGTCCAGTGCGCGTATACATAAAATAACAATCAATATCTATTTCATGTATGAAACCACACTTAAGAATTAAATCAACTGGCTCTTTATATTTGTGAGAGTATACTTTTATTATCAGTATTAAACATTATTAATAATCGTGTATTTGGCCAAAATATAATGTAAAGATAAAGAAGAAAGAGAAAGAACAACTCAGATACAAGTGGGCCAGGGCACGCAAAAGTAAAATTGTTTAGTAGCCTACTATTGTCCAGACTCTGGAGAAATGTGAGCCCTCACATGTAAGGTTATTGTCTTTCAGATTAATGTTTATCTTTAGAAAAGAAATTACATTTATAATTTTTGAACAAAAATTACTGACTGAATCTCTCATGTGTCTGCATACATTTTGTAAAAATTGTACACAAAATGTCAGTTTTGTTCAATTTTCTCAAAATGTATGTTTACCCTTCGTTCGAGTGCAACATATGTTTTTTAGAATGCTTTTATACATAACACATCATGAGTTGGGGAAATGGAAAAATGTGACTATGAAGAAAACTGTAAAAATGGAAACATTTGTGTACAAAACATATGGGGAGTTGTCCACACACTTATCAGAGTGCGTTGCCAATTTGAGTTCTCCATCAGAATAAATGGACATCTTCAAAGAGCCGTAGTTTTCTTGTTTCTTACCCGATTATGCTCCAACTTTCAGAGATTATTCTTCTTAATCTCTTCAAGACTATGAAAGCAACATTTTGCTTGGGTTTCATTGCCCTTTAAATACTTTCTGACTTCTGTACAAAATCAGCCATTCCCGAGTAGTAAGTTTAGGCGATCGGAAAAGTGTGAGGCAGACAAAATATCTTCTTTTTCTTTTCTTTTTTTGGGGGGGGGGGGGGGGTGTCTCAGAGTCAAAGTTTTATAATTGCTTGGGCGATTATGCTCAAATAAACTATTGCTCTTGTTATTTTCCTAAATTGAAGACAGGCAATTTTCCCGTGTTTTAACGACATGTAATAATAAGCAAAAGCGTAGACGGAGGGGGTTGGTATTTATAAATCGTGTAGGCCTACATGTGAATTGTCTTATGAAGAAAAAAGATAGGGAGATATGCAGCTTCCAATATAATGATATATATTATTATTTTTGTTAAACAAATTGGTACAAATATGTGTAACATTTTCCGCTTTGAAGTATAAATTGTGTACTGTTATGCAGATGATGTGATTATACAATGCCAAACTAGAGGGCAAGGTAGCAAATTTTGTCTTTTTTAATTTTTTATTTAAGCAGAATGGAAAGGGCGGAATAATTGCCCCATTCGGTCCTTAGCTGTGCCTCTCTTTGATTGAGTGTGGTAATGTTATTACAAACAGTTATTTCCTTAATTTTCTATCTATAGTATTATGGCTAGCGCAGCATTTCAGTCATTTCCTTTTTATAGTATATGGTTTTCGTTATTATAGGTTCATGATCTACCATTTCAAGCAACCTACATGTTTTATTTTCCCACCCTCTTTTCTTCCACCTCCCATTATAATGAACCAGTATAATCGGTATAAACCGTATAATCTCTTCATTTGAAGGAAATTATACTATCCCACCATCATCATGATTGCTTAGTACTATTTTAGTATCGTCTGACCCATCATTGTTATCCTCCAGTCCTCATCTTCATCTTCACGTGGATCATATGATCATATCATGTAACTGACATCCCCATATTTATCAGAAATCAGTTATACTCATGGATCTATTGATATGAAGTCTGTATACATTGATTTGTTTACAATTATTGTGTTGTACAGTCTAACGTAAGTCTGAGCAATCGATACAATGCAGTCAAAGAATTGTAATTCAATTTAGAATTTTGCGTTCAAGTATTTCACTTCCGAATACATTTAAATTCCTTTCAGGAAATCTATTTTGTCATATGCATTTTTCATCATAAAACAATAGGAATGGTACGTATATACAATAAGCAAACGATACACAAACAATTACAAGAAATTATTTTATTTACATTTAACAATACCATTTAATCTTATATCCAGGGTAGATATCATACCACAAGGAAAACAGTACTTACATTTCATAACTGTCTAATTTTCTATGAAAAGCAAATCAGATTAATATACAAAAGCAAATCTACGCTTCTGCAATGAAGTATGTTTGTCACCTTCTAAAATCTTACACAGACCAACTCCATATTCTACTAATTTCATTCAATCACGTTAAGTATGGTCATTGAAATTGCAACGTCTGTTTTGTCATGCATTTCATTATGCTAATATTTTATCAACTTACCGTAAAACTCCGTGTATAAAGCGCACTTTTTTCCGTCGGAAACAAATTTCAAAGTCGGGGGTGTGCCTTATACACAGGTACAGCAAAACAAAAAAAACAAAAACAAATTTTGGGGACACCCTGTAGTCAAGTTCAATGCATATTGCACTGGTCTATCGCATGACAAGAGCTTGCTGTCTGTTGTAGCATTCAGTGACATATACCTTTTTCTCACAAAAAAAATGTTGGTTACAGCTGTAAAAATTGCAAGTTTATTGAGCAAATTACTGCTGCTAATGAATATTCATACATTCGTGAGCAGCAGTACTCATTATATATGCAATTATCTAACCAGGGGTTATAAATTTTGCTCACAATTGAAAATAGTTAGATAGTTAAAGTTAGTTAAGTTAGAAAATTGCACTATATTTAATGAGTATAAGTGCTTATGAATATTCATGATTATGAATATGAATATTTATGAGCACCAGTGTTATTGCTCAATGTGTGCAATTTTTGTACTAACCACTATTTTTATGTGAGAAAATGATGTTGATGAATGCTACATTCAACATTAAGCTATTTTCATGCCCTAGACCAGTGGTATAAGCATTCCAACAGCACTTCAGGGTCTTTAAAAAAAAATACAGGTTGTCCAAAAAAAAAAAAAAAAAAAAAAAAATTTGCTGTCAAAGTTGGGGGTGCGTTTTATACACGAGTGCGTCTTATACACGGAGATTTACGGTACAACTAAAAGTGATGGGAATGCACTTATCAGTATCAGTTAGCGAAAATGGCAGCATTTGGCTCCCCTTTACATGTAGGACTTTCTGCAGGTTCTAGGTGTTACAAAAAACCTGTTATGTTTTTAATCCGTAATAACTCAGTTGCTTATGAATGGAATCAGGTCGAAATTCCAGAACTTGTAAAGGAACATTGTCAAATTCATCTGTCGAAGTTTGGTTACATAATACTGGCTCGTGATAGAGAAATAGACACGACTGTGTGCGGTCACCTTTTGTGTCGGTGCCCTCATTGACCAAGTCTTTTGTAAGGGATGAATCCCAACCAAATTGTTGTTTACTCCTTGAAATTGAATGCAGCAATGAATGGGATATATTGCTTTATCTATGGGTGCATTGGGAAGAAGGTCTCAGATTCGAACCCACTTTCACCATGTTCACAACAGAGCAGAAAGTCTTCATGGTTGTTGCTTTCTTCAGCCATCAGGAGAGCTTGGTTCTCACCCAAAGGGCTTATCGAGCATCTTTTGGCCTCGTGGTTTCCACTATCGAGTGTTAGGTGGATAATTGCAAAGATTATTTTCTTTCTTAAATCGTTGGAAGGGGAATTCCGGTCGCAGAAGAACAGCACATACAGAAGAACATCAAAGACAAGTTGCAGAATTGATCAATACGGGCAACACAACCTCCCTGCGAGAAATCGCCAGTGAAATGGGTGATGCATTCAAATCAATGGACGCCAAGTCGAAAGTGGCCGATTCTAAAGGTAAGGTTTTTTTAATTGACAATAACTACCCTTTCTCTGGTTGAAATCTGATAAAACTTGGCACAGGAAATTTGACAGTATCCCTTTACATTGTCTGAAGTTTTAATTTAATTCCATTCATAAGCGACTGAGTTATTATGGATTAAAAACATAACAGGTTTCTTGTAACACCTAGTACTTGGCACGTAATTTCACTTTGATTTATACAGTTAATGAGCCATTATTATATGTGACCCGCCACTTGTCGGAAATTCATGTTTTGAGGTAATGGGCATTTTAAGTTCACAATGACTGTGTGTAAAAGACCTATGATTGTAAAATTGAAACAATCATATCTTCGCCAATTATTGACCAATTTGTTAGAACAAAGCATCAAATGAAAGCTTGTGATGAGGCCTTTCTAATGGTGTGAAAATCTACGTTTTGATTTTTACAGACAAGTGCCGAGTTTCGCTATAGCCAGTCACATATAACTCGGATCATGGTCAGATTTTTACGGTGGCAACACGGGTTGGAAGTTAAAATGCCTGTTGCAAAGGGATCAAAGTAGGAATATACCTACTAGGTTTTAAAACTGTTTTTGCACTTTGATCTTGTGGCAATGTTGGTTGCAGTCTTCCGATGATATCAATGGTTTATATGTAGTTTAATATCTCCTCAACAAATAATATAATTTTGCACGCTTATAAATGCCTGTAATGTCACATGTAAGGGTTTTTCAATACAGTAATAGGAATAAACCTACTCCGTAAGAAATTGCGTGAGGTCTTTGAAGTGTCTCTGCACCGTTTTCTTTGGGTAGGGTTTGGTGGCGATGCAGGTGGCCATGTTGGTTGCAGACTTCATCCAGAGGATGTGGTCGACGTTCTTGCTCTTCAGCTCATCAGATATCACCTCCATTTCCTCTTCGTCTTCAGTCTGCAAGAAAAGAAAAAAGGGAAAAGAGATTATATCAATTTCAATTTCAATTTATTTCATTCTGAATCATAAAAACATATATACAATATACAGTATATATATACAATACATTAACATAAACCCCTCAAAAAAAGTTCGGAAACTCAAGTTTCATCAATCATATCTCTCGTATTTTGTAATAAGAATACTCGAAATCGGTGTCACAATAAAGCCTCATTATATACCTTTCAAACGATGCATTATGTGTAGTGATTATGCAATTGGGGCGATTGCAGTAGACCAGAGAATAGGGGAAGGCAGGAAGTGAAATCTCGCAAAATGGCCCCAATGCATTCAATTTACGAGTGCAAGACTGTGTTGACCAGTTTTCTAAAGGTTAACATTCTATTGAATGCTGCCACCCTTTCCATTCATCAAAATTGTTGAATTTGATACCATTTTAATGGAAATTATCTCTTCCTTACGATGGCATATTAATCGTAAGGATAATGCAAATCGGGTGTGTGCAGCGAACCGGAATATGGAGATGGGTCGAGTGTGAAATCAGACAAAAAGATACATGGAGTTGACAAAAAATCAGAGCGTTGCATTTTTTTCGGCTTTTGGGAAGATTTTTTAGCATTTCAAATAAAATATTCATGATTTAAATTGATATCAACGGAAAGCCCAACAACTCTTCTGTATGAAAATGTGACATTTATAATGATTTTTGTAAAGGGCGGCTGCAGGGAGATGAATGTGGGGGAGCCTCAAAAGTGACCCATTTCAAAACGCTCTGATTTGGTGTCGGTATAATGCGACTTGAATGAGTTGGCCATGAATGAGAGGAATTCAATTGAAAACGCATGAATAGTGCCTTGAAATCAGAGCGTTTCAAAAGGTATGAGGCTTTATTGTGACACCGATTTCGAGTATTCTTATTAAAAAATACAAGAGATATGATCGATCAAAATTGAGTTTCCGAACTTTTTTTGAGGGGTTTATATAAAACCATAGAAAACAAGTAAACATAAACAATTACAAACACAAAGGGTACAAATTATGAGAATGTATATCATTGTATCATTAGTATATCATTATATCATAATCATTGTGTCATATCATTGTATCATATCATTATATCGTTGTATCATTATATCATATCATTGCATCATTATATCATTGTACCATGATATCATTATATCAAAATATCATTTTGTCATATCATTGTGTCATTGAAATGGTATCCTTGTAAAGTGCTTAGAGATGATTATTTATCACGTTAGGCGCTATATAAATTGAGAGTATAAATTTCCAAATTTCCATGGAAACATAACTGGGAATGCAGAGAATTTACCCAT
This sequence comes from Echinarachnius parma, assembly GCA_037951105.1. Lineage (NCBI taxonomy): Eukaryota > Metazoa > Echinodermata > Echinoidea > Clypeasteroida > Echinarachniidae > Echinarachnius > Echinarachnius parma. Next base: position 118,460 of record JBAMJV010000006.1, read on the forward strand.
TCTGGAGGTGTTGCATAAAGAGTTGCGATTACATGCAAGTCAGAACATACGCGCATCTGAGATAATCAAATTTGCGCATTCAGGCGCATTTTCAGACTTGCGCGAATGATTGCAACTCTTTACGCAACATCCCCTAGGACTGATTTATTTTGTTATAACATGTATGCTCCATAGTACAGACCCTTGCCCAAATAATTTCGGGACCATTCCTGAATGGGTTAAAAAGTGAAATAGAGACATTAACCCTAATCCCACTGGGGGGGGGGGATACATGTACCAAGTTTGGTCAGAATCTGTCAATCCCTCCTTGAGATAACGCGATCACGAGCTATTTTTGCATATATAATGAGCTCCGTGACCTTTGACCTCATGACCCCAAAATCTAATCAGATCATTAGCCCCCCAAGATACATACATGTACCAAGTTTGGTCAGAATCCGTCAATCCGTTCTTGAGATCACGCGAACGGGACGGGGACGTACGGACGTACGTACTGACGGACGGACGGACGGACAACCCGAAAACATAATGCCTCCGGCTACTTCGTTGCGGAGGCATAAAAAGTGAAAAACTATGTCAGATTATATCACCTACTGCTCTTTGACTACAATTGAAAAGCATTCCTGGAACACTTATCATTCAACTATTTATATCTCCATAATAAGAAAGACATTTGATAAATCCATGTCATTATTCTGTTACCCTAAACCATAAACCACAGTACAAGTAAATTGTGAAAATATTATTATTATTATTATCTCATTATTCCTAGACAAGTCTCTCTTTTTTCACCATAACTGACCTCCAGTATTTCTGTGTGCATGGCGTCAAAATCGGATGTGTACTTGATGACGTTCTCATCGTCTTTGAAGAGCTGCAGCACGGCTGTGCGGGCGTGGCATGCCTAAATCAAGAACAAATTATTCCCAAACATCAATTGCCTTAAAGGGATCAAGTAGTAATGAGCAAATACACAAAGTGATATTTGCTAACTCATTGCACTAACTATGTACACAGTTAAATTTTAAAACCAAAAGCTGTTCCATGCTTCTATTGGTAATGCAAATACAATTTTGACAATTGATGTTACTAGATCCAGTCTAGCAAGTAAAAACAATATTTTCAGATTCTAGTAGACCCAAACAAAGACAATTATACAAAAGTTGCGTTATATTTGGTTGCCCATTCGGGCCAGTATAATTTAGCAGATCTGTGAAATTTGGTTGCCCTAAGTAAATTTTTTAGTGGTCCCAGGCCAGTGGCCAGCGCTAATTTTGAGAATTACATACATGAGGTAAAACAACTAAAATCACAGATTAACAGCCAAAGGAAATAATTATGGACATGGAGCCCCATGGAATAAACAAAAAAAAATAGTTTGACTGATTTGAATTGATATAAATGAAAGCATAATAATATTGTGCATCATTTTTCAATTTGGCAGCAATGTAAAAATCAAAGCTTCCTTTTCAAGTCAATTATTTTAAAATAAACTTCATTCTACCACAGACAACAAAAACACAAAAACAAAAGTTTAACCTTTTTTCTACTAAGATTTATATGTTTATATCCCACCATCATGTAGGGAGTTTTGTTATAGAAAGGAAATTTCACAGGTTCTATGTATGTATGTTATTGTTTTTTTAAGCCCTTATACAACAAGATACGAGGTAAATTCAATGGACCCAAGGTTCTCATTATAATAAGGTTTTACTGTAAATAAATGAATGCATGAAATGAAATACTACATGTACAACTAACCTGGATGACAGCTTGGTTGGTTGTGAAATCCTCCGCGTGGAAAACATCTCCCGGAAGAATGACGTACTGGACCAACGTTGTCGGGCTGATCCTGCTCTTCTTCGTCTTAGCCTTGGTCTCAGTCGCTTTCACTTTCTTTCGTGTGGTAGTCTCCTTTGCTGAAGCTTTCCTCTTAACTGGCGATCTCTCTGCTGAATCTCCCTCTCCCTTCTTGCCTCTGTTAACGGGTGACTTCTTTGCGGCAACGCCTTCTCCCTTCTTCCCTCTCTTAACGGGCAACTTCTTTGCAGCAACGCCTTCTCCCTTCTTCCCTCTCTTAACGGGAGACTCCTTTGCTGCGACTCCCTTTCTTTCCTTCTCTCTTTCCAGCCTTTTCCGGGTTGCTTCCAGTGCTTTCAGCCTTTTTCTTTCCTCTGGTCTTTTCTTATTTTCCTCCATTAAATCCTCATCTCTCTGTGTCCTCTTCCTCCCCGGTTTCTCTTTCATCTCCTTCTCCAGCTCTCTCTCCAGCTGTTTCATTTCCTTCACTATTTTCCGCTCTTCCGCCGCCGCTTGCCTTTCCTCTATCTTCCTCTGCTTCTGCTCCAAGAGCTCCTGTTTCTCCTCCTCCTTCCTCCTCTTCGTCTCCTGCTTCTGCTCCAAGAGCTCCCGTTTCCCCTCCTCCTTCCTCCTCTTCGTCTCCTGCTTCTGCTCCAAGAGCTCCCGTTTCTCCTCCTCCGTCCTCCTCCTCCACTCCTGCTTCTTCTCCCTCTGGTCTGCTTTTCTCTGCTTTTCCCATTCTTTAGCTTTAAGCTGTCTCGGCGTATTGTACCTCTGCACGGGATCAAAGAAATTGAAGAGCAAAACTTAAGACTTTGAAAAATAGAATGGTTTATGTGTCTCTGACTCTCCTACTTTCCTTTCCTCAGTTTCGCCTTCTCTCTCTCTCTTTCCACAGTTTGGGATGCATACGCACATGCATGGGATTAAACCATTAAAGAGAATTTAACATCAAATTTCAGATCAAAATCAGGAATGAATACTTGTAAAATCCATTTAACTTATATGCGAATAATATAATGTATCTCCTTTCTTGCCAATTCCTCGTCCGTTTGTCCTTCTCTCTCTGTTTCCACTGTCTCGGCACCTTATGCCCATTGCATAATTAAGAATTAAGAATATTTACTATTTTACTTACAAGTACAATTAATCGTCATTATCATTATCATCATCATCACCTTCATCATCAGATCTTCTTCTAATTCATCATCATCATCTTCTTTTTCTTCTACTTCATCATCATCATCATCACCACAACTAAGGTATCCATTATCATCATCATCACCATCACCATTGATTATCATCACTATCATCATCGTCATCACCACCACCACCACCACCATCAATCATCATCATGGTCAACATTATCATAATTTTCCTCCAGGGCTACCCCTGACAATAAAGAAGTTCTAGGTATATTACCGTTGTATGGTTTCCCTTCTTCATCTGACACCCCCTGCACATGCTGATGTACTTCCGGACTGCTGCTTGAGGGATACAACCGTACTTCTTCTGCAACTGTTGGAACATTGAAAAATATCATACATAAATCAGGGCTCGACACTCACACTGGCCCGCTGGCCAGTGAAGTTGCACTTGGGGCCAGCAAAAATGCATTTTGGTGGCCCGTTCAAATATATTCATATGAATAAACCCAAGGTAATCTTGTATGGGTATGCTTTCATTTCAAACTGATTACCTCTCCTTTTACAAAATTACTCGCGGCGATTCTAAAAGATTACGCCAAATTAATTACATGGGACTGAGCTTAGTAACCTTTCACAATCGCTGTGAATAATTTTGTAAAAAGAGAGGTAATCAGTTTGAAATAAAAAGCATACCCATACAAGATTACCTTGGGCTTATTCATATGGATATATGTTGCTTTTATTTTCCCAAAATATGTTTTTGGGGATCATTTTCCAAAGGTTTTTTTTTTGCCGATCTTCCGATTTCTCTGCATGATCGGAAATCGGGATCGTATGCCGATCCTATGATCGGTTACAGCACTACAATATATCAAAACAATTACATTTCTTTCAATTCAACTTAGTTTCAAGAATTATATAAACTGAGAAAGGAACCAGATCCTTAAATTACCAATTTTTTGAAACTCAACAAAAACAATATGGGCAAGTACAAGCTAATGAATGACCCCCTCGATGGTGAAAATACATCTTCATTTTAGCATGCCGTGTCAAATTTGGTATCATTTAAAAGCTAAAAGTCTGAAGTTCAGATTTTTAGTATAGAAATTTGCATAATGAGTAGGGGACATCTAATTTGCAAATAAATTTCAAACATAAGCGTGACGTACGGGACATTATATTTTTATTTCTATTATTTATTTAAAGTCATACCTGTAAAGTGTCCAAATCCACGAAAATTACTTGGAGCTTCCTCGTTTCTCTTCTACCGTGTTGTTTAGCTTATGGTAAGAGAAGAATAAAATAGGGTTTGATTTTTTCAAATGTCCCTTTAGTATGAAGATAATTATCATTGAAAATCATTATTTCTAAAGCGTTAATCAACGCAATTGAAAAAAAGTACAATTGTCTTAGCTGAGAACGTCCGCATGCAGCACCCGTGAGAACATTCCGGAGATTGAACTTTGAGCCGAGCGAGTTCAAATTCCATGAATTATGTACTACGTGTGTAAAAATACACGGGTGCGAATATCTCAAACGGATCATTCATTACTGCGACAAAAGTATGGCAGACCATCAGTATTCGGTGATAAAATATGAACTCAATATTCGTTTTTTTCACTAGGTAAACAGCGTTCGTTTTCTTTCAAACTTTCACAAATCTTTCAATTGTATTTTACAATGATATTGATATAGGATTGAAGTCTCAAATGTCATTTTGTGCAATATCTGACACTTTACAGGCATCACTTTAATCAATCAAGCATTAATTTCATATGGAGACTAGTAAAACTAATTACTAGCAATAGTTCACCAAATTTTCAAGTTCCAAAATTAATTAATTATGCTAATTAGGGAGTGTCCAAAATGCTATGTCCCGTACGTCACAAAAATGAGCACATTTTTAAATATTTCAATATGAAATAGTTGATTTTTTTCTTTCATATTCTGTGAAGTTCTAATTTATACTCCTGACCGGCTAGCTAAGCTTTATGAAAAACTAGATGGATCTTCGATTGCGCGCAATCGAAAATTATGCCTCCGCTATCACGCGATTTTAATATCAAGCCCAAATTAACATGCACTGATTTAATTTTTACAAATATTGTTCATATATTTTGAGTTCTGTGACCTTGACCATATGACCCCAATCTTTGATGGCTCCCTAAAAACCAAGGTACCAAGTTTGATTGAAATCTGACATTTAGTTCTTGAGATTTTGGCATTACAAGCTATTTTCGCATACATATTGAGTCCTGTGACCTTGACCTTTGACCTCATGACCCCCCAAATCTAATCAGATCAGTGGCACCCCGATATGTACACTCATACCAAGTTTGAAATTGATCTGTCATCCGGTTCTTGAGATATCGCAAGAACGAGGCATTTTTGCACATACATTGAGTGCTGTGACATTGACCTTTGACCTCATGACCCCCCAAATCTAATCAGATCATTGCCACCCCAATATCTACACTAATACCAAGTTTGAATTTGATCCGTCAACCAGTTCTTGAGATATCGCGAGAACGAGGCATTTTTGCATATATACTGAGTCCTGTGACCTTGACCTTTGACCTCATGACCCCTAAAATCTAATCAGATCATTGTCACCCCAATATGTACACTCATACCAAGTTTGAAATTGATCCGTCAACTGGTTTTTGAGATATCGCGAGAACGAAAACGGGACGGACGGACGTACGTACGGACGGACGGACGGACGGACAACCCGAAAACATAATGCCTCCGGCCACTTCGTTGGCGGAGGCATACCAAATAATTTTGTTTTAATTTTATTAGCTAATTAACAAATGTGGACGTACAGGACAAAAGTGCTACGTACGGGACATTTTTAGTGTCCAATGGCAAGTCAGGTGAAAATTAGTTGTTTGTGTTTTAACTTTTAACTGCTAATCATCATAAGAATACTTGCTTCTGATACTCTCCAGAAGCTCAGAATAAATAGGTCTTACCTTCAGGAGTCACCTCTAAAAATAATTACATGCTTTTCATTTTGTACTTCGTAAAACTCCGTGTATAAGACACACTTTTTTTCCGTCGGAATATTTTCAAAGTGGGGGGTGCGTCTTATACACAGGTACAGCCAAAAAAAAAAAAAAAAAAAAAAAGAAACTTTTTTTGGGGGGGGGGGGGGGGTGGACATCCTGTAGTCATGTTGAATGTATAACACATGGTTTAGGGTATGACAAGAACTTACAGTCAGTTGTAGCATTCAGCTAAATATACCTTTTTCTCACACAAAAAATATTGTTGAGCAGTAATACTGCTGCTAATGAATATTCATACATTTGTGAGCAGCAGTACTAATTAAATATGCAATTTTCTAACCAGTGGTTATAAATTTTGCTTTAAATAATTAAAATTAGTTAGACTTAGTAAATTTAGAAAATTGCATTATATTTAGTGCGTATTGGTGCTCATGAATATTCATGAATATGAATATGAATATTTATGAGCACCAGTGTTACTGCTAAATAAATGTGCAATTTGTGTACTAACCACTATTTTTATGTAAGAAAATGATTGATGAATGCTACATTCAACATTAAGCTTTTGTCATGCCCTAGACCAGTGGTATATATTTATAAGCATTCCAACAGCACTTCAGGGTAAAAAAAAAAAAATACAGGGTGTCCCTGTGAAAGTTGGGGTGCGTTTTATACACGAGTGCGTCGTATACACAGAGTTTTACGGTACCTATATTTTCATGAAAATATGTCTTGAGGGGGAAATTTTAAATATCTTAAAATTACCTTTAATTAATTATCTAAAATACTAGACAATCAATTTGAGTAGGGAAACTGTGCAAATGATGAAAAGACAGTATCACAGTGGTTCAGTACACCAAGACATTCCAAACAGTGTTTAAAAAATGCAAGAAAGTGCCAAAAATGCACAAAATAGTATTACTTTTTCTTCTGAACAGTCACATGTATAGGATTTCATGTAAGTTGCCACATTTTTAAATTTACTCATTTATCTCTTTTTGGGCAAATTAAAAAGTAATTTACATCAGAAGAATGTAACCTACCCATTTTGAAGCCAAATTAAATAATTATTCTTAAAAATTAATTAGGAATTCATTAACTTAATTAATGAAAATTATTGTTCCTCAGAGCTTCACTTTTTTAAAGTTTGATTACAAAGTTTAATTAAAGTGTTTTTAATTTCTAAGCCAACAGAATATAAAATTTATATATTAAGTACAAATATATTGCAAAATAGAATCAAAGATTTTGAAATAAATATAGAAAAGTGACAAATAAAACTTGAGGAAAAAATGTCCCGTACGTCACACGCATACTTATTTTCTTTCAATAATGATCATGAGAAAAAAAGGTCATGAAATAATTTTTTTTTTACTGTGTACTAGAATGTTTACTGAATGCATATTTTTTTACGAAGAAGTTATTATCAGTCCTGTAGATTCAGAGAGTTTCCATGATACACAATTTTCTGAAAAAGTCAAAGTCATATTAATTAGCATAATTAAATTTTAATGAGCGATTTTAATAATTTTGTTTGCATTTTAGGATGGGACTACAAGTAGCTTTCCAAAGCACCAAAAAAGATTCCAAATCAAAGCTCCTTCCTCTTAATAATATTCAATTGAAGCTGTGAAATGTCCCATACGTCACAAGTCAAATAGCTTGGACCTGCCCATATATATAAAAGTAGACAAAAAGGGAACTGTCCTCAACTGGGGAACAAATTAAACAAAAACTATATCTTTCAAGAAGTTAAAAGTACATCAGCTAGAAGCAAGGTAGCCAATCAAATATCTTTAGTACTGTTTAAAACTGGTACAAATTATATCAAGTAGAATATAATTATTTAAAAGAAGAATAAAAGTAGAAACAAAACATGTCTTTGAACAGTCTTCTTCAGGGTGACAATTTACAAACATTGTGTTCTTGAAGCTCGTCAGCTGAGAAGGGAGGGGATAGTACTTCTAACTGTTGACAAATATTTTATTTTAAGTAGAAAAAATCGTAAATGTTAGTATAATCCTAAGTTACAGATTTAAAGGGATAGTTGAGTATTGGTCAAACTTAACTCTAGTAACCAAAACCTGCACCATTACGGTACAAAGTAATAGTTATGATTTTCACCATGCTCGAAATGTATACACAATTACAAACGACTAAGTAAAACCACTGTTATCATTCAAAATGAGCCGTTACAACTCAGGAGGGCGCTATTTAAAAAAATTACTGGTTTTAGCCATTTTTCATACAAAATTGTGCTTTAATTGTTTTGTGATTCAATAGAGATATCATCAACGACTTTTTAAAAAACTATTCAGATTTTTTTCCAAGTAGTCTTTTTAAAAGCATTTATTTTTTTTCTTCTAAAAAGTCTATCCCCCGGTGATTACCGGTGAAGAATCTTTTGAATAAAAATATATGGATATTTCAGCCGTTTCTGAACGGATTTTGATCAAATCAAGTTTATTCTGTCATTACAATTGTGTTCTTTCAAATTTGACAGTCAGTTTTTCATTATCTCACGAAAAAAATATTGGGGGGCACTTCGGGAAATACCAATACTCAACGGTACTTTTAACCATTCATTTATTGTCATTGTACTTCTCAGATGGGGAGGTAGGGAGGCATGCGCCCCCTGTGCTTCCTGTAGCTATACCATTGACACAAGGCACACAACTAATTTAATTAAGTGGATACTCACAAGCCTGAATGTGTGTTCAAATCCTACATGGTTTTCAGTGCTGAGGTGGCACTGCTCAATGAGGTCATACATCTCACTCTGCGATGGTGCAGGCACAAGCTCTTTTGTCTGTGGTATAATAAAGAAAAAGTATATATATTTAATTGAATGAATCATCATCATCATCAACATCTGTACGGAAGGGTAGGTTGATGTCCTGTTGTTCTTCCAGTCTTAAACAGTTGGTGTGTTGCTACAAATTTAAAGGGGTAGTTTAGTTTTGGTAGAGAGGGCGCTGCACATCACAATTTTTTTGTGAGATAATGAAAAACTGAGTGTCGAATTTGAGAGAACATGCAATTTTAATGGCAGAATAAACTTTATTTGGTCAAAATCGGTCCAGAAACGGCTGAAATATCAATAAATATATTTGATCTTATAATTATTTGGGGCCCAAATAATTAGATGATTTTTTCAAAAAATCAAAAAAATGCTTACACTTTTTCAAAAGCGTTTTTCAAATAGTTGTTGATGATCTATCTACTTAATCATTATTTCAATAGAACATCACATGCATTATTTTGTATGAAAAATGGTTGAAACCAATGCCTTTTTAGAAAGCGCCTTCTTGTGTTTTAATGGCTCTTTTTGAATGATAACAGGCTTTTTATTTAGTCGTTTGTAATTTTGTATACCTTTCGAGCATGGTGGATAAACTATAAACTATTATTAGTTTATAATGTTACTGTCCAGGTTTGGTTACTAAAGTTCAGCCTTACCAAAACTGTACTACCCCTTTAACCTATGGGTGGGCGGTCGCATGAGACGGATTAGTGTAGTTTAAATCTTTCATCCCACCAATAACATATTATTTATAAACAAATAAGAACCAAATAAAAGCTAAAAAATAAGAGCTTAAAAAAAAATCCAGAAACTGGGGGTCCAGGGGGCAGTAGCCCCCTGGCGGGGTTGCAGAGGCAGCTTATTATTGCTCAAAACAAACGAACTCGCGATCTGCAAGCATGCCCGCCATATCTGAAATCGGATACGCCATATCAGAATTCGGATACGGTAACTCGCGTGGTGCGGGAAGTTTTTGGAAATTGCATGGCAGTCATCCAGATAGCAGCAACACTTCCGAGACAGATCACGGCTGACCACTCATCAGTTTTTTGTAAGGCTGTAACCGATCATCGGATCGGCATGCCGATCACGATCCGATCATACATGATCGGACCGTTTTTGCTGATTTCCGATCATGCAGAAAAAATCGGAAGATCGGATCGGCAAAAAAAAAAAAAAAAAAAAAAGAAAAGAAAATCATATTTTTTTCTTTGGAAAATGATCCCAAAAAACATATTTTGGGAAAATAAATGAATTTACCAAAGAAATATCCATGAATAAGCCTAAGGTACATGCCATGGGCGTCGATACTTACGTAATACCCATTCATCTGGGGGGGATGGATGAATGGATCATCCCCCCCTGATCAATGGGTATCTATGACAGATCGACGCCCGTGCCAAGGTAATCTTGTATGGGTATGCTTTCATTTCAAACTAATTACCTCTCCTTTTACAAAATTACTCGCGGCGATTCTGAAAGGTTACTGCTCAGTCCCATGTGATTAATTTGGCGTAACCTTTCACTCAGAATCTCCGCGAGTAATTTTGTAAAATGAAAGCATACCCATACAAGATTACCTTGGGCTTATTCATATGGATATATGTTGCTTTGGTATTAATTTTTTTTCCCAAAATATGTTTTTTGGGATCATTTTCCAAAGAAAAAAAAAAAAGATTATTTATTTATTTATTATTATTTTTTTATCCGATCCGATCCGATTTCTATAATCGATACAATTTTGCCGATCCGATCAACCGATCCGATCATCAAGGTCAGTTACACTTACAGCATTAGTTTTTTGATTGCCCAAAATTGCAGATTTCTCCTTTTTTCCCACATTTGATTTTGAAGAATAATTTGGACCATTTTGGCAAGTTTACATAATACTTGTATCATTTTTAGGGCCAGTAATGATTGATTTTGCTGAATTTAAGTTCAGAATTTTGCGTGAAAATTTGCCATACATTTTCTGTACCGGCCCACGTTGTTCCCGGTACAGGGCAGCATAGCTCTGCTCCCCATCCACAAATAATTTACCTTATAATGCGGACGCATCAATATTTTCTCTGTCTGTTCTCCACTTTGTCCATCTGGGTCACTGTGGTCCATGGGCATGATGATGCTGCTATCATCTCCACTTGATGTAATGAATTCCTTGCTTACTTTATCGGCATCAACGAGCACATACTGATATTGTTTCACATGGGTTTTTAACTGAGAGGTTTGATCCGCAAGCGGCAATTGTTCTTGCAAATACGAGATAATTCGCTTCTTGTAGCTTGCCGATAAGACTAATTTGAGATGGTCTCCATACAACCTCTTCAGAAATTTATCAAATATTTCCCGAGCTTCAGTTTCTGGGTCCAGTTTGACTAGTTTGAGTTTGACTTTATCATGTTTTTTAACTTCTTGTGTCGCGTTAACGTTTCTGTCTGACTCTGACGATTTACTTGTTTTACTTTGATCAGTGGTAGCCGGATTCGACATCACCGAATCGTCTTGATCTGCATCTGTTTCAATCCAACCGCTTTCTGTATCTTTTAACTCCCGATGATCCTGTTCACTTTCTGCATTCACTGCTGCAGCTGCTTGGGCTTGGCCTTGCCCTTGGCCATGGCCATCGCCGGTATCCGCCGGGTCACTCTCCTCCTCCTCGGCCTCGCCAGCCATGTCGGCGTCCGTGTCTGTCACCGGGCCACACTTTTCGTCTTGATCTGCATCTGTTTCAATCCAACCGCTTTCTGAATAGTCTTTTAACTCCCGATGATCCTGTTCACTTTCTGCACTCACTGCTGCAGCTGCTTGGCCATCGGTATCCGCCGGGTCGCTCTCCTCCTCCTCGGCCTCGCCAGCCGTGTCGGCGTCAGTGTCTGTCACCGGGCCACACGTTTTAGCCTGGCTCGCATTTACCAACTCACTTGCAGCTGCAACAACAGCCTCCTCCTCACTCTCCTGCACGTTTGTCGACGTGTTTTCGGCCATGATGATTGTCTACAAAATATTATTATGTCGAGATCATACAAAATGTTAGAAAAAATCTTTGAAATGCCTCGAAGTTTGATGCAGAATCTTGAATCAGAAGTTGTGCTGATGCCGCCAACCTTTCCAGACTACGCCGGGATAAATGATGATGGCGCTATAACACAAAAGATACACAAGTTTTGCCCGTAGCCGGCCGGCGTCTTTTTTTTCCGTAACCTTAATGCGTCGCTTTTCCTCAAAAACTCGTAAAAGCGCGCTGGTAAGCCAAGACTAGCCCCCGCTGCTATTATGTATCAAAATCTGCGGCTCTGCGACATCGAACTAGATAAGACAAGTCCGAAGGGAGAGGGGAGATATGATCCAAGTCTACAAAATCCTGCACGGTATTGATAGAATCGATCCAGAACATTTCTTTGTCAGATCTGATTATCTACGTACTCGTGGACATCCTCTGAAGTTTTTTACTACCCGTTGTAAACTCAACCTCAGAAGCAGTTTTTTCAGCAAGCGTGTTATAAGTTCATGGAACAGTCTTCCTGCGTCATTAGTCACTGCTACTAGCGCCGTCACTTTCAAACATGGCCTGGATATTGTTTGGTTGAATAAAAGATTTGATATCGTTTGACTTCCATGCGCGCATGCTGTGCACAGTCAGTAAAAGAAATGCTATCAACGTGTTTATGACCGGGAGATCTACAGGGCTACCCTACACTCCTGTCTAGATGATGATGATGATGAAGGGCAAGGGTGACCATTAATTAGTGGCCGATCTCGATGCGGACTACGACCACAACAATGAGACTAGGAACATTCATCTAGGCGTATAACTATCACACTCACAGTCATCATGGTGTGTGAAGCCACGATTTTATTGAGAAAATAGCTAGGCTTGCGTGTAAATCAACACACGCGAGCTAGTCTTGGCTTTCCAGCGCGCTTTCACGAGTTGCGACGCATTAAGGTTACGGGGAAAAAAAGCGGCAGCCGGCCGCGTATATTTTTTTTACAACACTGTTCGACATGTTCGCCCAAAACGGGCCAAAAACGCGCTGGTAAGCCAAGACTACAGTCTGCTGTATGCCATATAAATTATATGCAACAAACTCAGCGACCTTGCGATATCGATCTAGCGAAGACAAGTCCAAGGGCGAGGGTGACCATTAATTAGTGGCTGATCTCGATGCTGACTACGACCACGACGATGAGACTAGGAATATTGATCTACGCGTAGATACAATGCACTCACAGTCACCATGGTGTGTGAAACTACGATTTTATTGAGAAAATGGCTAGGCGTTTGATGCATAGAAATTGTATCGCAGGCGCTAGTTACATACAGCTAGAGCGCGTGCGCTATTCTTGTGTTACCAGCGCGTTTTTTGGCCCGTTTTGGGCGAACATGTCGAACAGTGGTGTTACTTTATATTCCACATACTAAGAATCTTGCTCTACGATTGGTCAAAAGTTAATCACGTGATGAAATATAGTTTCGCCCATTTGATGGAAGAAGAACAGTTTGTTACACTGTGTAGATATCTTGGGTGAAAGTGCGTTGCACTCACTAGATAGTCGGTAAAAGTGCGTTGCACTGTGTAGATATTCAATTGTTCGCGCGCAAGTACGCGTGCGCAGAAAGGTAGCGCGCTGATGCGCAACGTTTGCGCGCGGCTACGCTTAATAGACAATGGAATAAGCGTCTTTGACTTTTAGTCATAAATCTTGTTCATGTGCAGGATTAAAGGTGAGTATTTGCTTACTATGCCCGTAGCTAGCTAGCTCATCGATATCGATGAGCTAGCTACTAGTTAGGTAGCCTATCCCGATAGGCGTCGGGCTTTTTGGCAAGTACTAATCGCGTTATGGAGACGGACAACCGGCGAGCCCGAACAACCGGCGAGCCCAAACCCGAGCGTTCGGGCTCGCCGGTTGTTCCGTCTCGATCTCCATAACGCGATTAGTACTTGCTAGAAAGCCCGACGCCTATCGGTTAGGCTATATTATGATAGTAGGGCAGATAGGTGTAACAATCGTTCAAATAGTCATACAAGCATCCAAATTGGCATGTACATTGCCTACGGTTCACTTTTTCGGAATCAACATTGAGCCACGCAAAAATTTAACATGGTGTATTGACCCAGGTAGCAAGCCAACGTTGGACCAACGTCGGAAACTTGCAAACTCGTTGGAACTCGTTGGACGTTGGACAATCTCGTTGGATCAACGTTGGACCAACATCGGTAACTCGCAGTGAAAAAGAAGTTGGACAATCTCGTTGGACCAACGTTGGACCAACATCGGTAACTCGCAGTGAAATGTACGTTGGACAATCTCGTTGGACCAACGTTGGATCAACATCGTTAACTCGCAGTGAAATAGACGTTGGACAATTTCGTTGGACTAACGTTGGATCAACATCGGTAACTCGCAGTGAAAAAGACGTTGGACAATCTCGTTGGACCAACGTTGGACCAACATCGGTAACTCGCAGTGAAAAAGACGTCGGACAATCTCGTTGGACCAACGTTGGACCAACATCGGTAACTCGCAGTGAAATGGACGTTGGACAATCTTGTTGGACCAACATCAGTAACTCGCAGTGAAAAAGACGTCGGACAATCTCGTTGGACCAACGTTGGACCAACATCGGTAACTCGCAGTGAAATGGACGTTGGACAATCTCGTTGGACCAACGTTGGACCAACATCGGTAACTCGCAGTGAAAAAGACGTTGGACAATCTCGTTAGCCCAACGTTAGACCAACATCGGTAACTCGCAGTGAAATGGACGTTGTACAATCTTGTTGGACCAACGTTGGACCAACATCGGTAACTCGCAGTGAAATGGACGTTGGACAATCTCGTTGGACCAACGTTGCACCAACATCGGTAACTTGCAGTGAAATAGTCGTTGGACAATCTCGTTGGACCAACGTTGGACCAACATCAGTAACTCGCAGTGAAAAAGACGTTGGACAATCTCGTTAGCCCAACGTTGGACCAACATCGGTAATTCGCAGTGAAATGGACGTTGTACAATCTTGTTGGACCAACGTTGGACCAACATCGGTAACTCGCAGTGAAGAAGACGTTGGATAATCTCGTTGGACCAACATCGGTAACTCGCAGTGAAATGGACGTTGGACAATCTCGTTGGACCAACGGTGGACCAACATCGGTAACTCGCAGTGAAATTGACGTTGGACAATCTCGTTGGAGCAACGCTGGACCAACATCGGTAACTCGCAGTGAAAAAGACGTTGGACAATCTTGTTGGACCAACGTTGGATCAACATCGGTACCTCCCAGTGAAAAAGACGTTGGACAATCTCGTTGGACCAACGTTGGATCAACATCGGTAATTCGCAGTGAAAAAGACGTTGGACGATCTCGTTGGATCAACATCGGTAACTCACAGTGAAAAAGACGTTGGACAATCTCGTTAGACCAACAGTAATGAGTGGACTCAAGTAGAATTACAATCATAAATAGAAGTGCGCCATCCCCGGCGAATTACCATATAGGATCGATATGTATATTATCGGGTGTCAAGAAACCATGTATGATTTGGGCCATCCATCTACAAGCAGTTAATAAAGTAAGCTTTCAACTATACTCGTGTGCCTACTTGTATCATGGTGTCTGAAGTGAAAGTGACTGTATGTCTGATTCGATTCGCCATGACCTGTGTTGTAGAAATGCTAATTTGAATCCATTTTGGGAGGCGAGCTTCACGGTTGATGTGTGACCGGATATACCATCCAGAAAATGCTTTATTGAGAACTGTACTGTTCGTTATCAACGGTGCATAGCTAGTAGGAAGAAAGAGCTCCAGAAGAGGCAGAAGCGATACTATGACCAGGGTGCCAAGTCGCTGCCGGTGTTGAAGTCTGGAGAACGTGTGTACTACCAAGTGGGAAAAGAATGGAAACCTGGCGTAGTGACAACTCAAGATTCAACGCCCCGCTCGTACCACATCCAGAGTGAGAAAGGTGGGCGGTATCGCCGGAACAGACATCATCTAAAGAAGCGTCGCGCACCTGAAGGTAACATCCATGTTCCAGTAAACGAGGAAACGGAGGTCCCAGAAGCGTGCTGGAGTGAGGTGAAGCCGCCCTCGCAAGAACGTGACAGGCGCTACCCACTTCGACGTCTCAGACCCCTGGATAGATTATATTTGTGATAGAGATGAATACCATTTAGGGCAGAATAATCCCTTGGTATCATCTAGGCGTTGGGTAGTCCACCCTGGCACTAGCACGTTAAACCATTTTGCATTAAGGTAAATGTCGGTCTTACATAGGGGATGACAACCGTACGAGAGGGGCAGAATAATCCCCTGGTTCCATCTTCTGGGTGTCGGGTAGTCTACCCTGACACTCAAGTTTGTAATTTACCAGTATTTATTATTGTTATGCCAGAGTTATACACATGGCATTTCGCCTACTTGTATTATATTACAACACCAACGATGGATCAACATCGGTAACTCAAAGTGAAATGGAGGTTGGACAATCTCGTTAGAGCAACGTTGGATCGATCGACATCGGTAACCCACAGTGAAACGTTCGTTAATCCAACGAGAATCCAACATTTCACATCTGTTGTTCACTACATGTAGCTGTTATGTTAGAAAAGGTAATTTTTTTACTCGTAGCACAGGTGGTCAAAACCCCCTTGCATAATAAAAGGATTTAAAATTAGCTGCTGAAAGCAGGATGTATGCCATCGTTGGATCAACGTTGGTTCAACGTTGGATGAACGTTGGTTATTATTCATGAATATTCATGAGTGGTTATCATTGACTGCAAAAAGCATTAATAATCATGTTATTTGATTGTTCAGAATGAATCCAATGTTATTATTTACTCATTATTTGAAATATATGTAAGTTATTTATCTACAAAAACATTCTAAAGGTTTGTTTCCATGATGTATTTGTGTAAATTCTTAAAACTTTATCCAAACATTCAACTTTATCGAAATACCAACCATCAAACAAATATTAACACAGAAGCTAGGTTATATAAAGCTGAGTGGATGATGTAGATGTAGTGAGTGTAGGAATAGGAATAGGACTATATGGATAGGAATAGGACTAGGAATAGGGTTAGGGTTAGTCTTAGGTAAAGGGAAAGCTAGGATAGGATGTTCTAGATATCACCAATAGGCGTGTCATATGAATATTAATTTAATTTTTTTAGTACGGTGAGACGTTGGTCCAATGTTGGACCAACGTTGGACCAACGTTGGATCAACGTTGGACCAACGTTGGAGAAATGTTGGTGAATTACGCTGGACCAACGTTGGATGCTTGTTGGAGACATGTTGGATGCTTGTTGGAGACATGTTGGATGCTTGTTGGATGAGTGTTGGAGACATGTTGGATGCTTGTTGGAAATATGGTGGATGCTTGTTGGACACATGTTGCTTTGACGTTGGATCAACGTTTGCGTACGCCCAACCAACGCTGCTCCAACGTTGGCGGATACAAAATACCAACCTTGGATCAACGTTGGAAAAGCGTTGGTCCAACGTTGACAAATGACAACTTTCCAACAATGGACCAACGTTGATCCAACGTTGGTATTTTGTTTTCGCCAACGTTGGAGCAGCGTTGTTTGGGCGTACGCAAGCAACGTTGGTCCAACGTTGCCGGACAACGTTGGACCAACGTTGCCGAAAAAATTGGACAACGTTGGTCCAACGTTGGACCAACGTTGGCTTGCTACCTGGGGAAGTGCATTAAAGAGTACCACCACCCATAAATAATATTTTTATGAATGAAATGTAACATCTTTAGAATTCCATTCCATCAACAAGTTCACAAAAATATGTTTCCAGAAAAAATATATAACCGGAAAACGCATCACCATTCTGAAGCACGGTCTGAATGTACCGAGACTAATTTGTGCAGAGCGAACGAATCGCCCGGGGTAATCATTGTCTCCAAACGTACGCGTGAATAGCATTGGCGCACTCGCAAACCAGGAACCAGGAAATAGTAGTGGTTCCGTAAGTGGTTTAAATTAATTGCTTTGTTTTTGAATTACACAAACCTTTGCAAAATGTTGTGTATCTATTTGATATCACAAAACGGTACCAAAACATATACTTATGTGTTGTTCTTTGCCCGGTGGTCCCCTTTAATGCATATCATTGACCGAGGTCCATATAAACCTAATAATGGCGGCCTCCAGTGTTCGCGTAAATAGTGGTAAAGCCGATAGAGTTTTCACATTTTTCTTCCAAAGCAGAAATCTGAGTCGGAGTAATGTTACATATAATAAACAGGAATATTACGATGTACAAAGTAGTATTAACTCTCTTCTTGAGTTGCATTGCCCTTTAAGCTTGCCAACTGGGAGTCTTACGTCATACGCATATTACTTGCATAATATTACAGATGAAGCGGTCTATTGGCAAACCTTATGTATGTTTTTTTCCCCCCTCTTATGTATTTTTTTGAATTTTGGAGGAATTATGTAAGTTCTACACCACTGACTTGCAGCCCCTTGCAGCCTTTCGCAATACCTACATGGGAGGTTTCTGTCAGCTGCATGCTGCATAATTATGGAGCTACAATATTTTTGTTGTCAGTGAGACGTAAAATCAGGGAGTATTTGCATCTTATTTGTAATAATGATAGAAAGAATTCGCGGGCATTGAAAAACGGCAGTTTTAATCATAAGCAGGCCCTTAAATTTATAGGCAGTTTGTCTTTTGAATAGGTTTGATTATTAATAAACAAAGTTTAGCATATTATTATCCCTAAAATAAAGGAAACCGTACGTATTATGAGAAGATCGGCAGTAACCCTGAATAGCATATCAACAATACATTGGTAAACAATAACAAAATATAATGGGACCATATTTGATTTGATTGATTTGATTTGAATTTATTTCTATATTTCATAAATAATTTTTGAATATTTTTTAAATATACAAACAAACAATGTATTCATAAACGAAATACAATAACAAAATACCAGTCATGTAGACTAATATACAATAAATATTACATAATCAACAATAATATTTGTTTGTAATTAAAGGGACTTAGTAACATTGTCCAAATCCTCAAAATAAAATTCTAATTCTAGCGGTTCCTTATACCTTGTTAATTATTCGTATTAACAATAAAATCACGGGACAGGTTTCGGTTTTTCAAATTTCCCTTTCGTTACAAAGATATGTATGATTGAAGTATTCAGATAAGAAAAACTCCGGGCGAGTTTTTCTTCTGTGTACAAAGTGAGTGCAGTGAGTAACTGAATATCACTTTGCATTTTCGCTCATTACTTGGCCATACAATGTCCATTTGACTTGAAATTTTCACACAATACCCTGTTGACATATGAGATAACAACAATATACATTGCATCAACCATTCATCACTTTTTGCACATGTCAACAAAGTTACTAGATCCCAATAACATAACGCGAAATTATTATGGGGGAACCAAAAAGAGGCAAAACTCTTTTTTGAAAAAAGCAAAGAAAGGTGTGCCCACAAAAAAAGGAAGAAAAATACGACCTCGCTACTCCACTGGAAGGAGGCTTGGGCATTGCAAAGTCATCAGAATGGTTATATGTCATTATAACCAAAGAGGTGACAGACAGTCTGACATTGTGTGATACAGTGGCGTAGCGTGGTCGGACTGATTGCGGGGGGGGGGGGGGCACGCAAAATTATTGGGGGGGGGGGGGCACACCTTATGTATTTCTTTGTTTTTTCAAAAAAAATGGCCCCTTATGTTTTCTATTGTTTTTTGCAAATTATGGGGGGGGGGGGGGCACAGGCCCCCCCCCCCCCCGTGCCCCCTCCCCCCCCCCCCCCCCCCCAACATAGCTACGCCACTGGTGTGATACATTCTGCAAATATGCTAATCTCTTCTACATATAATTTATCCATGCTTCCGAAAACAGCTGTAGAATAATCGATTGGGGCAAGTAACTGTAGTTTTAGCATGATTTTGAAGAAAACAAATCTCTGCTGGAGAGTGGTGAAGTGTGATGTCATCTATGATGTCATAAACATCTTTTTTTAGAATTTTCAAATTTGAACTTCATTTTCAGAAAGAGCATAACAAATAATGTCCAAATACCGAAAATCAAATGAATATGTTAAGTATTGGCTGAGATATGCCCATCCGAATGATTTTTGTTGTCAATAGGCAATCAGTGTTATAGTGCTCTGGTTCATAACTTTATGAACCAGAGCACTATATAACGCTGATCGCCCATTGAAGTAAAATTCATTAGGATGGGCATATCTCAACCAATACGTAACATATTCAATTTGTTTTCGGTATTTAGACATGATTGTTTATGCTCTTTCTGAAAATGAAGTTCAAATTTGAAAATTCCCCAAAAAGATTTGTATGACGTCATGGCTTCTGTCGTAAGCACACTTTCACTGGCGCATTACGTAACCATAACGTTCTGAAGGAGGACCTCAGTACCTCTCGATCCACTTGAATGCACTCACACGTCGTCGTTCTCAGTTCAGTTTTTGGTTTTGTCCCCATCCCGAGCTAGACCAGAATACAATCGGAGATGATCATGCATGCACGGGCCGACCGTGTAGACGTGGCGAAGTACATGATCTACATCAGTGATGATGCGACAAGTAAAAGTTATTTCCGCCTTCACAAGTCAGAAAATATTCGCGCTAAGTGCATTGTCTGACTTGTGATTTATCGCAACTTTGCGATCAATCGCAACTCTTTATGCATCAATCCCCAGAGCAGTTGCTTCATAAGAAATGTACTTGTGATAATCAGATTATCTGATCAGCAGTTCCTTTAAACACACCCAGTCCCACTTTCTGGAGAGTCCCATTCGTTTCATATAAACATAGTGCGCCAGTGGATTGGAGAAGATTGTTTACAGATCACTGCCGCTCCATAAACCACTCGCCTCTTCATACCGTGACCAGTCGCTTCATTATAATTTAAAACAAATAGACATTTCGTAATAAATTCTTCTGATCGCCAAAGCTTCTTAGTCCGCCCAGTCTCACTTTCTGGAAAGTCCCTTTTTATGCCTCCGTAACGAAGTTGCCGGAGGCATTATGTTTTCGGGTTGTCCGTCCGTCCGTCCGTCCGTACGTACGTACGTCCCGTTCCCGTGATCGCGTTATCTCAAGAACCGATTGACGGATTCTGTCCAAACTTGGTACATGTATGTATCTTGGGGAGCCAATGAACTGAATAGATTTTAGGGTCATGAGGTCAAAGGTCACAGGGCTCATTATATATGCAAAAATAGCTTGTGATCGCGTTATCTCAAGAACCGATTGACAGATTCTGCCCAAACTTGGTACATGTATGTATCTTGGGGAGCCAATGTGAACTAATTAGATTTTGGGGTCATGAGGTCAAAGATCAAAGGTCACACGGCTCATATATATGTAAAAATTGCTTGTAATTGGAAATCTGAAGAACTGAATGTCAGATTTCAATCCAACTTGGTACCTGAGTGTATCTTAGGGAGCAGTTTTAGTCATTAGATTTTGGGGTCATGAGGTCAAAGGTCAAGGTCACGGGACTCATTTTGTAAAAATATCTCAAGAATCAGTTGACCAATAACCGTCAAACTTGGTACCTATAATTTGAATTTTGGGGAGCTAATAAACTAATAAAATGTTGGGGTCATGAGGGCAAAGGTCAAGGTCACTTATATATACAGTAGCTCATAATTGTGATATGTCAAGATCTGATAGACAGATTACCATCAAAATTGAGTTGACAGAATTAATTCAGTGTATGGGCTTGATATATATATATAAATCGCGCAAAGACGGAGGCATCATTTTCGACTGCGCGCAGTCGAAGATCCATCTAGTTGTTCATATTCACAATGATCTTCTCCATAGTGGCCATGTCGGGCAACTAAAATCAATTTTTGGCGGCCTGAAGCAGGATTTGTGTGGCCCCAAACAAATAAAAATATGGAAAATTCTGTTAAATTTGGGGCAGTTCAATTTGACATGAAATTCAATTTGTATGCCCAATCAATGATCATTTATCAATCTATGAATGATTATTTTAATTTCCACGATGACAACAGTAACGTTAGTGGTATTATAGAAGATTATGCTTGCAAGTCGGGAGGATGTTTACAAGTTAACAATGAAGTGATTAATGATTAAGTTGCCAGAAGATGTTATTCATGGCGGATGAGATACTCGTATAAAATAAACTGTTTGTCTTGCGAAGTAAATAAAAAATAAAAAAT
Organism: Echinarachnius parma; assembly: GCA_037951105.1. NCBI lineage: Eukaryota > Metazoa > Echinodermata > Echinoidea > Clypeasteroida > Echinarachniidae > Echinarachnius > Echinarachnius parma. The sequence continues at coordinate 140,448 of JBAMJV010000006.1, forward strand.
CAAAACTAGTAAGTTCAAACCATATCTGCTATCTTTCGTCGGGTGATACACTTGAGAAAAAAGTAGGAGATGTGCCCAAAACAATGTACCAATGTTTACCTTACAAACAAATGGGTAATTCTATATCTGGTTATGTTGGCCATGATAATATTTATGCTGACGTCGATGATGTTGTTGTTAAAGGGTATCATGATGGTGATAAAGATAATAAAGACAAAAGCATTATTATAATTGACCATACCATGATGATGGTAGAAGGTTGAAACAAGACATTCAATCCATATTGCTGCTCTCTACCCAGGAGTGTAAATGAGTACCTGGTTGGGTGTTAATTTGCCTGCTCTTGGCTAGTGTATTCTCCCCGGGTTTGAACTGTACCAGTAATGACTATACAAGCGCATAGGGATGTGCATATGTGTATTGTGTTTGCTCTATACAAAAACTGTGTATGATTACTATTATTACACAGAAACATAAAGATTACTGAATAATCATATGATAAGTTGTGAATCTTTGTTACGGGGCCCAGGTTATTGAGCTTGTACCAGTACAATTTTCTTTGTTATAATAGGGTTTTATTATATTAGAGCATTTTATAATGAATTCCACTGTAATAATGTTTATATTCCTAAGGGTAGGCGCTATACATATAAGAGATGTGAAGAAAGTCACGGTATAAATATGTATTTCTTTCTTTTTTGTGGGGGGGGGGGGGGGGGGGGAGGCGTAAGAAGTTATCAATTCCAGTGATCCCTTTGCATTTTTTTGTCAAAACTGTAATAAGTGAACTAGTTTTGCCCCTTGCAGTCTTGTTATAATCCTCAAACTGTAATTCTTTAAAAAAAAATGTCCTTACAAGTACAATTGTACAGCGGAACCCTGTTAAAATTTGGACCTTGCGACCGAGAAAATTACCTTGTGTTTATCAGGTATCTTGTTACATCAGGCTGAAACCATATCAGCAGGGATAAATTCAACCAAGTTAAATTTGCTAAACTGAAAACATTATGTGGGGGTAAAATTAAACAAAGGTTAAATTCAAACTCATGGCCCCGTTGCAGAAAAAATTGCAATCGATTGTAAAGTTGCAATTAATTGCAAGTCAGAAAATATGCACATTTGAACCAATCAGATTTGCACATTTAGTCATTTGATCTGACTTGCAATTAAAGGGTACCCCCACCCAAAACTAATATTTGTATAATAGAAAGGTAACATCTTTAGTATTCCATTCCATCAACAAGTTCACAAAAATATGTTTGCAGAAAAAAAAAAAACAATTGGAAACCGCATCACCATTCTAAAGCATGCGTTTATGCGGTCTGAATTGTGTAGACTACCGCGGGTGCAGCAAGCGAATCGCTCGGAATTATATTGCCTACAAACGTACGCGTGAGTAGAATTGGCGCACTCGCAAACCAGGAACCAGGAAATAGTAGTGGTTCCATAAGTGGTGGAAATTAATTGCTTTGTTTATGAATTACTCAACCCTTTGCAAAATGTTAGGTATCTATTTGATATCACAAAACAGTACCAAAACATGTAGTAATGTGTTGTTATTTGCCCGGTGGTCCGGGTTGAAACTTTACAATCGATTACATCTCTTTCTGCAATGGGGCCCTGATGAATAATTCCGACATGGTTACCATGTATTGAACTTTATGTAAGAGGACCAAGTAAGAGTCGGTGAGATTGTTATGGGAAATTGTCTTTGTATTTGTCTTCATACATGTGAAAGTAAATTCATTGTTATTAATTAAATATTATGTAGTTTTGTACTGTAAAAGGTATTAAATAAAATGGTGCACTATCTTGGAAGATTCCTGTCTTGTCATTTTTAAAATACTTTTCCTGATATTGTCTAAGTACTAGTATTAAAGTTTTCATGTTGATTGCATAAATCATATCGACATAGACAATCATATTTTGACACCAAGGACACTTCATAATTTGTTTAGAGCCACCAAAAAATTGGTCTCTGATGAAGTGAACATCAGAATGGTTTATTTAGAATTGATGTTCAATGGGCATTTGTAGCCCTACAACCTTTTAATTATGAACCAATACACCTTCATATGGTCAGTTCAGAAAAAAACAAAGTTTTCTCTCATTTTGTTTGTAAAATACAAATTCCCCTAATTACAAATAATTGTTACACGCAAAAATCAACTTTACGCCCACACTCGCCCAAAGATATTATACACTCGCAGACTCACGCAAGCGCTTGCACAGGTAACACGTGATATATGCTCCAGCAACAAAATCTCCAGTGATGAATGGTTTGCCAACTATAGCAAAACCCTGCACTTGTCAGTAAACATCAACATGTAGATTTTCATACCACTAGAAAGGCCTCATCACAAGATTTCATTTGATGCTTTTTTCTAACAAATTGGTCAATAATTGGCGAATAATTATTTATATATGATTGTTTTATTTTAACAATCGTATTGCCAACACGGTTAATACTAGATCCCTTTAAGATTCATCTAAGCCCAATAGGGATAAAACAAATGTTCTGAAATTAATTCTATGAAAAATGTTGCTTAAATCAGAAAATGTATCAAATTGTTATTTTTCCAAGCCAATATCATAAATGTTGCTGGAGCATATTATATAATCCACAGAAATTCACAAGCAAGTACAAATTCAAATGTCAAGAGAAAGATATTTATATCATTCTATTCAACAACTTTGTACAAAAACATACAATAATTTACTTGGCAGCATGACCATGTAGATATGTACACAACTAATGTTGGTTATTGTTTGATTTCCACCAAAAGTAGCTTGTCTTTTTGTTCAAAATCAACAATACCATACAGCAATGCTAGAAATTAACCTTTTTGCCTAGTGGCCCAGTCGGGCAAGTAAAAACAAGATTGTTCAACTTTGAGTGGCCTGGAATCTACATCTTGTGGCCCCATACAAAGAAAAACATAACAATTTCTGTTAAATTTGGTTGCCCGAATGGTCCCGTACAATAGACCGCTTCTGTAATGTATGCAAATAATATGCGTATGGTTTGCCGGAGCTTGCCGGACCTAGTTACTTTTGTTAAGCTTGCCAACGGGGAGTCTGACGTCATACGCATATTATTTGCATACATTACAGAAGCGGTCTATTTAGGATCAATGAAATTTGGTGGCCCAGAGCTAATTTTTAGTGGCCAGCGGGCCTATGCTAATTTCGAGCACTGCATACAGACATGAGAACTTTACCACATCGGTTAACTAAGCCATCTGAATTACAACGGCAATGTATTGCTAGCGTGTACTGAATTTGTCTACGCATTGTCAATGCAATTTAAGTACAGTGGAACCTCGTTATACAGAGATCCGATATAACAAAACCCTCTTAAAAACAAGGTAATTTTGCTGGTCCCAGTCCTTTCAAAGGGCTGGGACCAGCAAATAAGTTATATGCTTGTGTTTTTTAACCCTGATACAACAGGATAACTGGTATAACAAGGAAATTTGCATGGTCCCAATGATCTCGTTTTTTTTTTTTAAGCTATGATTTCCATAAGATGATAAAAACAATTTATGCAGTAAAGTTTGAAAAAGAAAATCTTCTAAAAGGGAAACTGGCAGACTATAAATTATGCCTCCGCTATCACACGATTTTAATATCAAGCCAAAATTGATATGCACTGAATTAATTTAAAAAAAAATATATATTTTGGGTCATGTGACCTTGACTGACATAGATTTTCAGTAGTGAAAATAGTATCTGCTAAGTAGCCATACTTACCTATAACATTAAATTGCTATTCCCTTTACTACCCACATTCTACCGGCAAAGGATTTCTCCTAAGGAGAAATGATCAAAAAGGGTCTGAGGCTAAGCCTAGCCTCCCGCGGGTGCGGCACGTATGGGTCGCCTCTCCGTCCTTATTGATTACGAACTATAATTTGGATATATCTTATTTTTGGATTATATATTAATTGTGAGGATAATTGTTTGGATTAGGATCATGTTATACTCACGATCGCGTACTGACAGGTAAGCAAACATTTTGGGCTCATTTTCGTATATGATTGCACCTCACTATAGCACAGCACCGTATATATTGTATCTATTATTGAATTTCCCGCCAAAAGGACCCGTGGTCTCTTATGGCGGGGTCATCAGCCGGGGAAATGATTTACTCGGCTCCCTCTGACCCTGGAGGGAGTACACCTAGAAATAGAAAGAACTCTCATCGTTTTACGAGAGTGGGTGGACCCCCAACAAAGAGAGGCCGAGAAGGTAGTCTCAATGATAATGTGGAAAGTTTGAATTTTAGAAAAGACTCGTCATCTGACCAAGAGCATGATACCCCGTTCATGACACCAAGGGCACAAACAAAGCCAAAGAGTTTTGACTTAAAGGTGTTTATCGTGCCGATAGATACAAAAAAGTCATTGCGAAACATTAATTTGATTCGCATTGCGAAGGATATTCAAACAATTAGCGGCACAAGCCCTGAGTACATAAAACCAGTTAGATCGGGCATTCTAGTCCAATGTTTTCATGTAAAACAGTATAATTTGTTGTTGGGGATACAAACGCTTGGAAACACCCCCGTCAAAATACAAAATGGTATCAACCAGACGAGGGGAGTAATCTCGGGGGTACCGAGCGAGATGAGCGAAGGAGATATTCAAGGGGAACTCAAGAGACAAAAGGTAGTGGGCGTAAAAAGAATCAAAAGAAAACAGCAAAATAAAGATGGGGCTAGTGTAAATCCAATTGAATGGATTCCCACACGCAGTGTTATTATCTCTTTTGATAGTACGGTCTTGCCTGAAGATGTAGCGCTGTGCTATCAAAAGTTCAAAGTAAGAGAATATATCCCCCCTGTTGTTCGCTGCTACAAATGTCAGCGCTACGGTCATGTCTCCCATCAATGCAGATCAAAAAATAGATGTGTTCGCTGTAGTGGCCCGCACACTTTTGATGAGTGCCCTCAAAAAGATGTACACAAATGCGCCAATTGCGGCAAAAATCACTCGGCTGCCTATAATGGGTGTGAAGAAGCCAAAAAGGCGAAAGAAGTACAAAAAACTAGATGGATCTTCGATTGCGCGCAATCGAAAATTATGCCTCCGCTATCACACGATTTTAATATGCCCAAATTAACATGCACTGATTTAATTTTTCTTATATTTTGAGTCCTGTGACCTTGACCATATGATCCCAATCTTTGATGGCTCCCTAAAAAACAGTCAGGTACCAAGTTTGATTGAAATCTGACATTTAGTTCTTGAGATTTTGGTATTACAAGCTTTTTTGCATGTATAATGAGTCCCGTGACCTTGACCTCAACCTCATGACCCCAACATTTTATGGCTACGTTGACTCTTTATGATACAGGTACCGAGTTTGATTGAAATCTGACATTCAGTTCTTGAAATTTTGCAATTACAAGCCATTTTCGCATACATATTGAGTCATGTGACCTTGACCTTTGACCTCATGACCCCCCAAATCTAATCAGATCAGTGGCACCCCGATATGTACACTCATACCTAGTATGTAATTGATCCGTCAACCGGTTCTTGAGATATCGCAAGAACGAGGCATTTTTGCACATACATTGATTCCTGTGACCTTGACCTTTGTCCTCATGAACCCCAAAATCTAATCAGATCATTGCCACCCCAATATCTACACTAATACCAAGTTTGAATTTGATCCGTCAACCAGTTCTTGAGATATCGCGAGAACGAGGCATTTTTGCATATATATTGAGTCCTGTGACCTTGACCTTTAACCTCATGAACCCCAAAATCTAATCAGATCATTGCCACCCCAATATCTACACTAATACCAAGTTTGAATTTGATCCGTCAACCAGTTCTTGAGATATCGCGAGAACGAGGCATTTTTGCATATATATCGAGTCCTGTGACCTTGACCTTTGACCTCATGACCCCTAAAATCTAATCAGATCATTGCCACCCCAATATCTACACTAATACCAAGTTTGAATTTGATCCGTCAACCAGTTCTTGAGATATCGCGAGAACGAGGCATTTTTGCATATATATTGAGTCCTGTGACCTTGACCTTTGACCTCATGACCCCTAAAATCTAATCAGATCATTGTCACCCCAATATGTACACTCATACCAAGTTTGAAATTGATCCGTCAACTGGTTCTTGAGATATCGCGAGAACGAAAACGGGACGTACGGACGGACGGACGGACGGACAACCCGAAAACATAATGCCTCCGGCCACTTCGTTGGCGGAGGCATAATAAAAGTTCAATCCAAAGTTTCTTACGCACAGGCAGCAAAGCAATTGTTGGAGAAGGGGTCAGAAAAAACGACCAATCCCATAGTAATAACACAATCATCACAGGTGAGCAGGGGACAGGGTGCCCCCCCTCAACACGTCCCCACCCCAGTTGTCCCCCCTGCTGCGTTTGAAGACCGAGCCCCTGGGCCCTCTCAGCAGACTCAGCGGCCAGCTAACGTATCTGTAATACCCCCTACTGCGGTACCAGCTCAAGAGAAAACAGCCAATTTCTTAACATTGGCCTCAGATGAGGAAGTGATACAATTTATTTTTAAATTAGTATCGGGTTTCTTAGAAGACAGACCACAAGAAGATAGCCTTAGAATAATTAGGTCAGTCGTAGATAAGCTATTTTATGCAGTAAAACGAGGAACTCAAGATGGTGATACTTAAATTAATTATGACTGCGCTACTCATCCTCCAGTGGAATGCGCAGGGCATGAATGGACATAGTGGAGAATTGATTAATTATTTAAACTCGCAAGAAAAAGTTGTTCACATAATTTGTATTCAGGAAACTTGGTATGAGGGGAATATTATAATTGATATTCCAAATTATTCATGTTTTTGTAAAAATAGAATTAATAAACGAAGAGGTGGATGTGCTATATATATTCATACTTCCATCAATTATGAGTATGTGGAAATTGAAACAGACATAGAAATGCAATTAGTAAATATATATTATGGAGATAATCATTTAGCAGTCGTAAATTATTATAATCCATGTAATGATATAACCAATGCTATTTTGGATACTTTGGTTAAGCATGTTAAAAATAAAGATAAATTATTAATAGTGGGAGATTTTAATTCCCATAATTGTTTATGGGGGAGTGAAAAAATTGATAAAAATGGTCGATTAATAGAAGATTTTTTGTTGAAACAGAATTTGGTTATTTTAAATGATGGATCTGGTACACGTCTTGACCCCATTTCGGGGAGAACGTCATGTTTAGACTTATCCTTGATCTCATCGGGGATAGCCAGTAAGTGTACTTGGTCGGTCTTTGCAGACAAGTTTGGAAGTGACCACTTCCCAGTCTGCATTCAATATAGTGTTAATAATAGGGAAAAGGACAAAAAAGAAAATCAATATTTTAGGTGGTCCTTTAAAAAAATGGATTGGATAGCCTTTCAAAGATTGAGTGAAGAAAGGATCAATATGGAAACATTATATGACGATGATGTAAATGTATTCTATGCAAACTTTATGGAATGTTTATATGATATATTAAATGAGTTATTAAGTAGTAAGAAAGGAAAAGGTTGTAATGCAGTCCCGTGGTGGACAGAAGAATGTAATGTAAAGATAAAAGCAAGAAATAAGGAAAAAAATAAATTGATGAAATTTTGGAGTGTAGAAAACGTTCAATTATATAAAGATAAGAAAAGAGATGCCCAGTGGACTATACGGCAGGCAAAACGAACCTTTTGGTTAAATTACGCTATGAAATTGAATCGTTTTACATCTGTTTCGGAATTATGGAATTTTATTCGAATGTTAAATGGTAATATAGGGAAGAAAGTTAAACAAATGTCAGTAATATATAAAGGAGAACAGGTGATAGTAAATGACCAGGATAAAGCTAATGAGTTTGGAGAGTACTTTACATCCGTTGGAAACTCAGTTAGTGGTCATAAGACGAAGAAGAGAGAAGTGCTTGAAGCTTTTAAGCAAATTGATGTTGAGGAAAGTTATAATAATAATTTTGATTTGGTAATAAATGAATCATTCACAATGTTGGAGTTAGAAAAGACTTTGAAGGAGAAAAAAATATCGGCTCCTGGTGAAGATGGTATAACTTATGAAATTTATCAAAATATGTCCCAAATGGCCAAGAAGGTTTTGTTGAATTTATTTAATAAGATATGGAGTACTGGCATCGTACCAGAACAATGTAAACATGCCATTTTAATTCCTGTATTGAAGTTAAATAAGAATGCTACTATGACGTCATCTTACCGACCCATTTCTTTGTTATCTTGTTTTATGAAAATTATGGAGAGTATGGTAAAAGAAAGATTACAATGGTATATAGAAAAGAATGAAATATTAAATAATAATCAGAGTGGTTTTAGGAAAAGTCGAGGCTCTATAGATAACATCGTGCATTTAGAAAATGAGATACAAAGACATTTACGAGTTGGTATGAAAACTCTAGCAGTATTTATTGATTTGGAAAAAGCTTACGATACCCTTTGGACGAAGGGACTCATAGTTAAGCTTAGTAATATAGGCCTTAAAGGAAATATTCTTGTTTTTCTAAGGAATTATTTGTTGGATCGTACATTTCAGGTTCAAGTAGGGGATAGCAAATCCCAAATTATGCACCTCCAAAATGGCTTACCTCAAGGTAGTATTCTTAGTCCTTTATTGTTTAATGTGATGTTGAAGGATATCCCTTCGCCCCCTGGCATTCATAATTTGGTTTATGCAGATGACTGTGTCATATGGAAATCTGGTTATGATATAAATATGAATACGCAATTGATAAAAAATTGCATCAATACCTTGGATTCTTGGTTTTTGTCATGGGGTTTGAAAATGTCTCTAGAGAAAACAGTTCCTGTCCTCTTTTCAAATAAATCAAATGATGATATTAAATTATATTTAAGAGAACATGAATTGCTTCCTCAAAAACAGCATAAGTATCTTGGAGTTATTTTTGATAAACGCCTTACTTGGCGGCCTCATATAACAGATGTTGCAAATCGGTGTAAACGTAAATTAAATGTAGTCAAAAGTTTAGCACATGCTAAATGGAGTGGAGATGCTAAAGAACTTTTGATGGTGTATAAATCTTTGATTTTATCAACCATAGATTACGCTTGTGAAGCTTATGACTCAGCGGCACCCAGTATTAAAAATATTTTAAATTCAGTTCAGTACCAAAGTTTATATGTATGTGCCGGCGCACGCAAGGGGACATCTCTCAGAGACCTACAAGTGGAATTAGGAGAGATGCCCTTAGACTTACGAAGAGAAATGTTATGTTGTAAACTTAAAAAGCGAATTGAAAGTGTAAAAAATCACCCTTTGAAAGAGGATATCAAAGATTGTTGGCAATTTCATATATATGGAGGTAATAATTCTAGGACAGCTTTTGGACAAAGATCAATGGAATTGATGAATACTTTTGATTTTGAAGTTGAGGAGATGATTTTTTCTAGAACCCCCTTTTGGCACTTGAATGTTCCTTTAATATCAATAGAATTACATGATTATATTTGTAAAAGAGACAATCAATTGCATCAAAGGCAAGCAACAATAGAAATGATAAATACAAAATGGAAAAATTATTTGCAAATATATACTGATGGATCAAAATCACCAGAACAGGAGAGTGCGGCCGCCGCCTTCTACGTCCCCTACTATGATTATTCATTATCTAAGAGACTCTCAAACTATACATCCTCTTATAGGGCAGAGATGGCAGCAATTGTGCTCGCCTTAGAATGGTTGGATAATCATCCTAGTTTGTACACTGGGGCAGTTATTTTTAGCGACTCTTTAAGTTCTTTACAAGCCATAAAGAGTCACAAAGAGGAACTTCCTGTATATGAAATTTTAAATTTGTGTTTACAATTGAAGAATAAAAGGACTTTTGTGTTTTTTGAATGGATTCCCAGTCATTGTGGACTTAATGGTAATGAGATTGTGGATATAGAAGCGAAACGAGGTTTGAAAAAAAAAATAGAAATTGATAATAAATTAGCAAGGTATGAAATTAATAGTATTATAAGGAAACGAATGTATGTTAAATGGCAGACAAGATGGGAAGGAACTGAATCATGTCTTAAAGATGTGCAAAAGAATGTTAAGAGTATATATATATGTAAATTAAATAATAGAAAAAATGAAAGTATATTGCACTGTTTAAGAATGGGAAACATTGGTTTAAATGTAAATTTATGTGTCTTGAAAAAACACGATACTGGGTATTGCCCTAATTGTGAGGGTATATTTGAAACTATTACACATTTTTTGTGTCAGTGTCCAGAGTACATAGTTCAAAGGGCCATGTTGATGGCTGAAACAGGTTTATATGAAGAAGGAAAAATAATGACTTTGTTAAATTCTTTAGAGCGACCCCTCCAACAAGCTCTCGTTGATTATGTAAGAAGAACCGGGAGATTACCCGTATAATATTAAGAGTTTGTATTGAAATTGTTTTTGTATAATAATTATGTTTGGCTCTCGTAAAATTATATGCATGCTCAAGCCGGAACAGAGACTGTTTACAGGACATCTGTGCAGGCCTCTGAAGCTGGTTTGATCAGCATATAAATTTTGCTGAAAAAGTAATGCGTAACTTTCTTTTGTATAATTTGTTTATGTAAATAATTAGTAAATTACATCCTGCACTTTGCACTTTCACTTTCAAAGCCCCAAAATGTTTGCTACCTTGTATGTTCTTGAATAATTGAAAATCTCTTTTTTGAGTTGATTTGATTTGATATATAATTTTGTTTTGTTTTTTGGAATCGGATGCAGGTGCAAAATAGAACGAAGGCGACCAGACCGCATCTCCATGCATCGGGGGGCCTAGACTGATTCGTCAGTTGAGAAGCCTGCTCAACGTACCGAGCCGGGTTGGCCCGATGATGCCTTTAATTTTGGTTTTGTTTATCGATGGTTTGAAAACGTTTATGCACCCCCAAAAGAAAGAAAAGAAGAAATATAAATAATGAAAATATTAAAATAAAGAAAATTAATGAGAAGAATTAAAATAATATTTAGTTATTGGCGAAAATATTCAAATTGAATGAACCGCCAATAAACTCTAAACAACAACAACAACTGCGGGGGGTCCCCCGCCAGCACTATAATAGCGTCTTTTCGCTCGGCGACGGGACTATGGCTACAACGCTAATCTTAGCGGGGGGTCGCACTCAGAGCGAAAATTTCCCCGTAGCGGCCAAACCTAGGACGGTAGTTCGCCGAATTAACGTCGGGAGTAGAGCCGCTACGCGGGTACGTGATCAGCCAATCAGAGCGCTTGGACGGCGAGGCTCGCTGCCTCACGTGTTTCATGCACTGATTCGTACACACGCGCTGCATGCACAGTACAGTATGTTGTGATTTGTACTGCATATACCGTATGCTTATAGTACAACATGCATGATAAATGGAATGAGTGAAACTCCCGCGTATTCAGAATTGCGAAACTGCAAATAGATCACGACGGTAGCCAGAGTACGGGGACGATCAAAGCTAATTTAAATCCCCCGTAGCCACAGTCCCGTCGCAAAGCGAAAAGACGCTATTATATAACGGCGCCACACGCTTCCCATTTCCTCTTTCATTTGACGCCCCAAGACAGGGACTAACAAGGGGAGGAGGGCGGGTTGTTATAGGTAAGTATGGCTACTTAGCAGATACTATTTTCACTACTGAAAATCTATATCTGCGTCAGAGTACGCCATACTTACCTATAACATTAAATTGCTAGATTCCAACAGTATATAACTGGGAGGTGGGCAAAAGGAAGCGTAAGAACGGCGCTGCTGACAGCAACCGCGAAATAAAGGAAATTCCGTTACCGGACAAATCCTATGACCAGTGACAGGAAAAGACAGCTCGTACAAATCCTGTATCTGACTGAAGACGTCGGTGAGGTAACACGACGTGAATGTACTGGCGTTTGACCAGTAGGCAGTCTCCAAGATATCATACATGGAAACTCCAGCAAAGAGGGCCAACGATGCCGCTAGACCTCTGGTATCATGAAATCGAACCCTTTCTGAAGGAGAGCAGAATCGCCAGCCGATTTAACGGCCGACACTATCCATCTAGAGGTCGTCGCCCATGAAACAGCTTCATGAGGTGGATGGGCACTAACGAAAAGCTGCTCGGATTGGATTGGAGATCACGAGTTCAATGCAAGTACCATTTAAGAACCCGAACAGAACATCACAGCTCATCCTCTCACATGGACGAAAGAGAATGTATAGATGGAAAAAATCTCTAGAGCCAGCGAAGACTCGTGTTGATTCTTTGCAAGGAAACAAGCATGAGGGAGAAGCCAAACCTTGTTTATCTCCCAACGGACATGACCCTTCATCGTGTTTATAAGGGCATGAACGGAACTGCAACGTTGTCCAGATGCTGCTGTAATTAGAAAGACAGTTTCGTTACCGAAAACACCTGCCAATGGAACTAGTAACTACAGATCCACACACATCCATAAAGATGGCCTCAAGTGGACTAAAACAATTATAATATCGATCAGTCCTATAGCGCCTATCACAATCGATAATCATCTTTAGGCGCTTTACAACCTTTGAGATCGTGTACCCCGGAGCAACATCCTTAGGCGAAGGTACACCAGTCACCCTATAGACTCATTGTAAGTAAGTACTATAGACACTCCCCATCACGTGCAAGTGGGAGGCAACGTTCAAACCATACTCGCACAGTGTTCACCAAACAAGTGATAATATGGAACCAACAACCAATACAGTCATGGCACAGGATGTTAGGGTAAACCAACTTTAGCCACCCAGGAACACAGGGAATAATTTTCCCCTTAAAGTTGATTAATAATTTCGGCCGATGGATAAATATTTCAAAATGAAATTCTGACACTACTATGGATAGTAGTCATGTATAGCACTATAGCAGTCATGCAAAAATGCACAGCAAATTGCGATGCGATACCAGGAAAATTATTCCATGGAACATATCAAAGTTTATAAACACTCTGATATTCATAATTAAGAACTAAAAACAACGCTGTTGATCAAACAACCCAATCCTATTGTTTGACCTCATTGCAACCCTTAGAGGTATAGTAGGTCAGACGGCCTAATAGAGATCCCCCACCCGAGAGGACTCATGTAAACATGTGCAACGAACAAACTCGGGCTGCTTGCCCATTGGATCAGGCCAGAGAAAAGGACGCGAACTGTAACGATAGCACACCCAAGCTCGCAGGCAGTGGCCATCCGATCGCCGATAAAGAATACGGAACTTGAGAGTAAGCCGAATTCGTTACACATGCCTATAATATCGCCAGCGCGGGAAGGGTCCGAAAATAAAATCATAGAGCCAGTGAACTAATAAAACTGGAGCTCCAAAATGAAGACAATAATATAGTCAGCGCAGGAAAGGAGCTCAAAAATGAAAACAGAGCCCGTTCCATACGCCCTGTAATATCGCCCGTCCACCGGGAAGAGTGCGATAAGGTAGCGAATTCAGGAATTAGTGACTCCAAAAATCCAAGAAGATAATGAGGCTCACCCGAACACCCTATAACCGTGATCGCCTTGCCCAGAAGCTCGGCAAGGCCAATACAAATATGTAGCTAATAAATGAGCGATCATACAGGGCCCCAAATATGCAACTAAGTCCACTCCATACGCCCTGTGACATCCCCCGTAGGCACGGGAAAAGGGGCAGATAAATAGAAATAACCCATTCGTACATCGAACACCACCGAGCGGAGATGGAGTAACGTCGAATAGCGCTTCCAGATCCGAACAAAAAAAGTACGGCGAAAGGCTATATTATGAATGTATAATATCGTTTCGCATATTACTGAATACCGATAGTTTGACGGCACAGAGCAAAACCTTAGGCTTAGAGTTAGATCCATAAAACCAAGATAGAATTTAGAAATTATACGAGCAACTGCATAAACTCATAGAAACACATTTTTAATGTAAAACATTTTCAAGAATTTGCAAATTTTCCTCCAAATCAACTTCTTGTCAACCCATTAAGAACACAAAAATTAAGTCTCTTCACGGCGCACAATTTTGTGTTGCATCGAAATGCACGCTGCCACTGGTGCGCGGCAAGGCATGCAACGCCTCGGGACGCTCGTTCAATTCAGGAATAGGTGGAATTGTTTACTAAGCATCCATTTATTATCCTCCATTAATGCACCAAATTCAACTTTGAAAAAAAGATTCGACAATTTTCCAGGTGAATTTGCATGTCCAATAATACAACCCGTTCAGTAATACAACTGTAGGCTACAGCCTCGATAAATTTGCATCTGACGCATAAATATCTGCCAGTGCCATACGTATGATGCAGTGTCCGAATATGGCCCCCCTAATAATAATATTTAACAACAAATATCTGAAGAAATATCTTTGAAGAAGCCACAATTTCGTCAAGACTGAACTTCAAATAAAGATGAAACAATGTCATACCTTATTTGCCGACTGCGATCGTAAATTGTCCCGTAATATAATGGCGATTTGCATTTAACTACGTAAACAAAATTGCATTGAAAGAGAGTGTCGTAATGTACTAATACTAGTAATATGGCCCCCAATAAAAGGTCCATTATCCTTCATAAATGATGGACTCTTTCCAATAAAAGTGCCACCAAAAAGTTCTTAAAAACTTCAAAATTACATTTATACTCAAATAATTGTATTCATTGACAAATCTGCCGAATCGGAGCCGATTCTAAAACTATGTCAATTATTCCCCCGTGCAAACAAATTTCCCATTTGTTTGTGGTACACACTTGAATTTAATAGCGCGCAGAAGATGGGTTTTGCTTGCGCTGCTAAGTTCATAAAAGCCGTACCCCCAATGGGGAAAACAATCATGAGAGAAGACGGAAATTTACAGGAGTCATCCTTCTTTTCCGTACCCTGATGTAATGTAATGCGATGTGGTACACACTTGTTAGTTTGTTACAAAACAAGCTCACCTCGTTAGCGGCAGAGAGCGAGGTTACAACCCCCATATCAGCCCCCTGCGATATAGGCAGGATCTCGTGCCCGATATGTCGCATCCGATCCCGCCGCGAGCGGCGTGCAGAATTGAAAGCGAGCTTGGAGAACACGCGAAAACCAATCAAGGAGCTGAGGCTGTCGAATCACCCATCCGTAAGGATATGGGGAGGCCCGATGCCATTTGCCGATAAAATACCGAGTCTAAAAGGCAGATAATCAAGGGGGCTGTCGTATCACCCAAACGAACGGGTAAGCCCCACTGGTAAGCCCCAGTGACATACTTGTACGAGACACTCGTCAGTGTCCGACTTGCGGACTGTACCGGCCAGGTGCATGATGTATGTACGCTAACATAACACAAGATGGCGCTATATAACTATAAGCAGAGTTACGTGCGTACTTGATATGATAGAGAAGAATTTATTACCAAAAACATTTCTATAAACATTCGTTCATAATACCACATACGTCTAACGAACGAATTAATAAATTCGCCTAGGAATTCCGTAAAGAATATAAAATTCTCCAAAATGAGGCTTTGACTAATACTGATAAAGAATCAAAACAGTTATGAAACAGGATATCCTGATCGATAGGATGCCGTTTCTAAATTAAGAGCCATGACAAATCATCCTCTCTTAGCTTCCACTCAATTTATTTCCCATGAAAGCTTTTAAGCTTTTGGGGAGAGAATAAAAACCAACTATAGCCCAGTATTATATCAACCCAGACTCCGCCGCCTGCACGCGGGCGAGTCTACGTCTGCTCAGGGCCGAGCCGTACATGACGGCGGGTTATATGGCCAGTTCATGTCCACAGAAAACTATCATTCTTCAAGTGCCATCTACCGGCCCGCCCCTACATACCGGGACCGAGTAGACGGCTAATCCCCTGGCGCAGCGGGCCCGCTGTGCTAGGAGCGCTGGGTTAGAGCGGAGGCCGGGAGCGGCGATCGCTTCCCCGCGCTAGCACTAGTCAGTGCCTAGGGGCCGAAACTACCGCTGGAGTTCGGGCAATAACAGTGGGTTCGGCACTAGCCTTTTTCAAGCTTTCTCGACGATTTAGGCTTTGGATTTTCCCTTGTCCGTCCGTTCGAGAACTGGGGCACGGATCAACACGGGTTCAAAAAGCCACAATAAAAATTGAAGAATAGTGTACCGTATACACTCGAAAAGTGGTGTATAACTGACAACTAACTATAAAATCCAACTCGGTTGGGAAACACGACTAACTATACACGCGGCAACATGGCGTAGATATAGAAAGAAGGTTGGTGCGGCCACCATGATACAATCAAGTTTGCCTGAACCTCGATCAGCACTTGCATGATGATCGAGAATGGTATTGAAAAACCAAACATGAACCAGTCAGTTCGGGGCCGTTGATTGATCCATTATTTGCGGCCCATTACACGGAACGTTTGGCCTTCGCTCTAGCGATTCGAGCAGCGCTGGCCTGTACTTCCGCTCCCGTAGTCCCGGCGGTAACTTCGGCCTCCACTCCGGGCCGGGTGTATCGTGTCTGCGATCATGCGCACGTGCGGTAGGCACTTCGGTTTGTCTTTGTCTTTGTCTTTGACTTCTTGGTCGGGAAGAGTGTCCGCGCGGTCACTACCAGCGCTCTTTCTACTCTTCCCTTTCCACTTGGTTTCGGGGTTAATTTCCGGCTTATCGAGGCATCAACCTCCCGGAGAATTACCCTTCGTACCCACGGGACGACTAGCTTTATCGGGCCACAACCTCCGCTAGTGTCCGTGTTTGTTTGTAGTTTTAGTCTGCCCCCTGTCCGACTGGCCACTACCAGTCGGTTTATCAGGGAGAGACTGTCTCTTCTTTCCAATTTAAGTACAGACCGTCGTTGGCGTATTATCGTACTTATGTTTACTTACCTTGTGATTTTCCAGAAAAATGGCAATCTCTCAATGAGATGAGGACTGTGAAAACAGTGATGAAAAATGCGGTAGAGAATCAAAAGTTTGCGGGCGCCGCGCACCTGACGGTGGTCCCAATCAGGCGGCGGCGGCAAAGGGAAAAAGGAAATGGGAAGCGTGTGGCGCCGTTATATAATATAGTGCTGGCGGGGGACCCCCCGCAGTGCTACAGGGGAGGCTAGGCTTAGCCTCAGACCCTTTTTGATCATTTCTCCTTAGGAGAAATCCTTTGCCGGTAGAATGTGGGTAGTAAAGGGAATAGCAATTTAATGTTATAGGTAAGTATGGCGTACTCTGACGCAGATCCCAAACTTTGAGAGCTAAATTGGCTCCCTAAGAAACATTCAGGTACCAAGTTTGATTGAAATCTGACATTTAGTTCTTGATATTTTGCCATTACAAGTTTTTTTGCATTTATAATGAGTCCTGTGACCTTGACCTTAACCTCATGACCCCAACATTTTGTGGCTACGTTGACTCGGTCTTTATGATAGATTCAGGGACCGAGTTTGATTGAAATCTGACATTCAATTCTTGAAATTTTGCCATTACAAGCCATTTTCACCTATATATTGAATCCGGCGACCTTGACCTTTGACCTCATGACCCTGAAATCTAATCAGATCATCGCCACCCCAATATGTACACTCATATCAAGTATGAAATTGATCCGTCAACCGGTTCTTGAGATATCGAGATAACAAGGCATTTTTGCTCATATATTGAGCCCTGTGACCTTGACCTTTGACCTCATGAACCCCAAAATCTAATCAGATCATTGTCACCCCAATATGTATACTCATACCAAGTTTGAAATTGATCCGTCAACCGGTTCTTGAGATATCGTGAGAACGAAAACGGGACGTACGTACGGACAACCCGAAAACATAATGCCTCCGGCCACTTCGTTGGCGGAGGCATAAAAATAATCAATGTTAAAAAAAATATTGAGAACCAATATGTTATCCGAGCGCATCTGAGCATGCACTAACAAAAGCGGGTTATGTAACCGCTATTGTTGAATCGCTGCTATGTCAGTGGTTACGTTGCATGCTTTTGTTAGTGCAAATCGAATGACATTTCATTTGGTACCATTGTAAAAAAAGACATGGCAGCCTCCAGTGTTCCGTGAAAACAAGATGAAAGTGGTTTAAAAAACATTAATTCCATTATTAGTGATACCAGAGAGGAAATATACAACTAGAAGTGACGGAAATTAAGCACTTATCAGCAACAGTAAGCGAGAATGCCAGCATGTGGCTCCTTTAAATTTAGGACTTCCTGCTGGCGCTTGACACAGGTTGTCACTTTGATTTATACAGTTGATGATCCAATAATAACTCAGATCATGGTCAGGTTTCTACAGTGCCTAGGTTAGGGTTTAGTGGCAACACAGGTTGGAAGTCGAAATGCCTGAATGCACAGTGATCAAAGTAAGAATATACATACTAGGTAAGAAACTGCTTGAGTTTATGTAGCTCAGTATCCACTCGATAGAGGGATATCTCTTCTGCAAGCTTATAGAATGCTTGTGAACTTTACATACATGTAGTTTAGTAGGAATATACCTACTCCGTAAGAAACTGCTTGAGGTTTTTAAACTGTTTTTTTGCACTTTGATCTTGGTGCAGGGTTTAGTGGCAATGCACCTGGCCATGTTGGTTGCAGTCTTCCGATGATATCAATGGTTCATATGTAGCTCAAGTATATCTCCTCAACAAGTAAGTTAATTTTGCATGCTTATAAATGCCTTTAATGTCACATATATGTGTTTTTTTTCAATACAGTACAGTGGAAACTCATTATAAAGAGGTCGGATATAACAAAACCCTCTTATAACAAATATAATTTTGCTGGTCCCAGCTCTTTATATTTCTTTGTTTTTTTTACCCTGATATAATGAGAAACCTGATATAACAAGGTAATGTTATGGTCCCATGGACCTCGTTACAACGAGGTAACGAGGTTCCACTGTGATAGGAATAAACCTACTCCATAAGAAATTGTGTGAGGTCTTTGAAGTGCTTGTGCACCGTTCTCTTGGGGTAGGGTTTGGTGGCGATGCAGGTGGCCATGTTGGTTGCCGATTTCATCCAGAGGATGTGGTCGACGTTCTTGCTCTTCAGCTCATCAGATATCACCTCCATCTCCTCCTCGTCTTCAGCCTGCAATAAAAGGAAAAAGGGAAAGGAGATTATATTATTGTATCATTTTTATATTATTATATCATAATCATTGTGTCATATCATTGTATTATATCATTATATCTAAACAATATTGACTGGCCTTGAGGGCCACACAACTAATATTGCCTGAACTAGATTCATATTGCCCGAGTCGAAGACACACAAAATCCCATTGACTTTTCTGATATATCATGTCAATATCATTTTTTTTTTCGCTCGTAGTTTTGTTGGCTACAACTTTGAGGGTTTGAAAATTGCCCTGCTCAGATGTCTGCTACATGGTTAATAATGTATCAATCAAGAATATTATTATTCTTTTTTTCCATGAAATATAACTAGGAATACATACAATTTACCTGTTCTGGGGGTGTTGCATAAAAGTTGCGATCAATCGCAAAGTTGCATCTGAGCTAATCAAATTTGCGCATTTAGGCGCACATTCAGACTTTCAATTAATTGAAACTTTCTGATTGATCGCAACTCTTTACACAACATCCCTCTAGACCTGACCAATTTTGCTATAATGTATTCTTCACAGACCCTTGCCTGATTATTTTAGGGACCAGGGGGGTGTTTCACAAAAGTTGAACTTTACTCTTAAGTTGGACCTAACTATTATGGAAAGCCATTTGTAGCCTTGGAATACAATATATTCAAAAGCAAAAAGTCAAATATTTTAGAGTTTTCATAAATTTTACATCAGAAACATGAAATCTCCTTGATAATAGAAATTATTAGTGCTTTGAATCAACATTTTATGCCATTGAAAAATGGACTTTTACAACAATTTGTCAAAGAAGCTAACAATATTTCCAAGTCCAACTGAGGGTTGAGTTCACCCCCCCCCCCCCCCCCCCAAAGTTCTGAATAGGGTAAAAGGAAATATACTTAGTAATGAACATTTAAGCGATCCATCAACATCCAAAATCTTTTTTTCACCATAACTGACCTCCAGTATTTCTGTGTGCATGGCGTCAAAATCAGATGTGTACTTGATTACGTTGTCGTCGTCTTTGAAGAGCTGCAGCACGGCTGTGCGGGCGTGGCATGCCTGAAACAAAAACAAACAAAAAATTCCCATACATTAATGCTAAAAATTAACCATTTTGCGTTAACAGGAATCTAGTAATGAGCATATACACACAGTGATATTTGCTAACTCATTGCACTAACTATGTACACAGTTACACTTCAATCACACATATCTTTATAATGGAAGAGAAATTTGAAAACCAAAAGCTGTTCCATGCTTCTATTGGTAATGCAAACAATATGAGGTATGTGAAAAGCGCTAGAGTTCCAAGTAAGTTTTGAGGACCTTGATAATGTTACTAGATCCCTTTGAGGCCCAGTCTAGCAAGTAAAAATCATATGTTAACAATTTGAGTGGCCCCAAATATAGACAAATATGAAAGAGTGTGTTATATTTTGTTGCCCATTCGAGCCTGTGAAACTTGGCAGCTCTAAGTTAATTTTTAGTGGGCCTGTGCTAATTTTAAGAATTGCATACCTGTAGTCAAATTATGGACATGAAAAATAAAAAAAACTAATTTGACTGATTTGAATTGATATAAATGGAAGTGCTGTTGTGGATTTTGTTTTTCATTTGGCAGCAACATAAAAATCAAGGCTCCCTTGATTATTATTAAAATCATTATTAAATAAACTTCATTCTACCACATAAAAAAAAAGTTTTTCTACTAAGATTATTAGTTTTTTTATCCCTTCATTATATATAAGGAATCACTATTTCCTCAGGCCTTTGGCTTATTTGGAGATTTCCTTATATCCTGTATATCCTGAATATTGTCCATTTCTATGAAATTAATACAGTGGAACCTCTTTATAACGAGTCTTTTTATAGAAAGGAAATTTCACAGGTCCAACCCTCCTGGTTCCAAGGTTCTCATTATAATAAGGTTTCACTGTAAATAAATGAATGAATGAAATTAAATACTACAACTAACCTGGATGACAGCTTGGTTGGTTGTTAAATCCTCAGCGTGGAAAACATCGCCCGGAAGAATGACGTACTGGACCAACGTCGTCGGGCTGATCCTGCTCTTCTTCGTCTTAGCCTTGGTCTCAGTCACTTTCACTTTCTTTCGTGTGGTAGTCTCCTTTGCTGAAGCTTTCCTCTTAACTGGCGATCTCTCTGCTGCATCTCCCTCTCCCTTCTTGCCTCTGTTAACGGGTGACTTCTTTGCGGCAACGCCTTCTCCCTTCTTCCCTCTCTTAACGGGCGACTTCTTTGCAGCAACGCCTTCTCCCTTCTTGCCTCTGTTAGTGTTAACGGGTGACTTCCTTGCGGCAACGCCTTCTCCCTTCTTCCCTCTCTTAACGGGCGACTTCTTTGCAGCAACGCCTTCTCCCTTCTTATTTTCCTCCATTCCATCCTCCTCTTTCTGCGTCCTCTTCCTCCTCGTTTTCACGTTCCTCTCCTTCTCCAGCCGTTTCATTTCCTTCGCTCTTTTCAGCTCTTCCGCCGCCGCTTTCCTTTCCTCCAACTTCCTCTGCTTCTGCTCCAAGAGCTCCTGTTTCTCCTCCTCCTTCCTCCTCTTCGTCTCCTGCTTCTGCTCCAAGAGCTCCCGTTTCTCCTCCTCCGTTTTCCTCCTCCACTCCTGCATCTTCTCCCTCTTTTCTGATTTTCTCTGCTTTTCCCATTCTTTAGCTTTAAGCTGTCTCGGCGTATTGTACCTCTGCACGGGGATCAAAGAAATTGAAGAGCAAAACTTAAGAATAATTCAGACTTTGAAAAAGAGAATGGTTTATGTGTCTCTGACTCTCCTACTTTCTAATTCCCTTCCTCTATTAGTTTCACCTTCTCTCTCTTTCCACAGTTTGGGATGCATACACACATGTATGCATGGGATTAAATCATTAAAGAGAATTTAACATCAAATTTCAGATCAAAATCATGAATAAATACTTGTAAAATCCATTTAACTTATATGCGAATAATATAATGTATCTCCTTTCTAGCCAATTCCTCGTCCGTTTGTCCTTCTCTCTCTGTTTCCACTGTCTCGGCACCTTATGCCCATTGCATAATTAAGAATTAAGAATATTTACTATTTTACTTACAAGTACAATTAATCGTCATTATCATTATCATCATCATCAGATCTTCTTCTAATTCATCATCATCATCTTCTTTTTCTTCTACTTCATCATCATCACCACAACTAAGGTATCCATTATCATCATCATCACCATCACCATTGATTATCATCACTATCATCACCGTCATCACCACCACCACCACCAGCATCAATCATTATCATGGTCAACATTATCATAATTTTCCTCCAGGGCTACCCCTGACAATAAAGAAGTTCTAGGTATATTACCGTTGTATGGTTTCCCTTCTTCATCTGACACCCCCTGCACATGCTGATGTACTTCCGGACTGCTGCTTGAGGGATACAACCGTACTTCTTCTGCAACTGTTGGAACATTGAAAAATATCATACATAAATCAGGGCTCGACACTCACCCTGGCCCGCTGGCCAGTGAAGTTGCACTTGGGGCCAGCAAAAATGCATTTTGGTGGCCCGATCAAATATATCCATATGAATAAGCCCAAGGTAATCTTGCATGGGTATGCTTTCATTTCAAACTGATTACCTCTCCTTTTACAAAATTACTCGCGGCGATTCTAAAAGATTACGCCAAATTAATTACATGGGACTGAGCTTAGTAACCTTTCACAATCGCTGTGAATAATTTTGTAAAAAGAGAGGTAATCAGTTTGAAATAAAAGCATACCCATACAAGATTACCTTGGGCTTATTCATATGGATATATGTTGCTTTGGTATTCATTTATTTTCCCAAAATATGTTTTTGGGGATCATTTTCCAAAGAATTTTTTTTTTTTTTTTTTTTTTTTTTTTGCCGATCTTCCGATTTCTCTGCATGATCGGAAATCGGGATCGTATGCCGATCCTATGATCGGTTACAGCACTACAATATATCAAAACAATTACATTTCTTTCAATTCAACTTAGTTTCAAGAATTATATAAACTGAGAAAGGAAGCAGATCCTTAAATTACCAATTTTTTGAAACTCAACAAAAACAATATGGGCAGGTACCACCCAAGCTAATGAATGACCCCCTTGATGGTGAAAATACATCTTCATTTTAGCACGCCGTGTCAAATTTGGTATCATTTAAAAGCTAAAAGTCTGAAGTTCAGATTTTTAGTATAGAAATTTGCATAATGAGTAGGGGACATCTAATTTGCATATTTCAAATATTAGCGCGACATACTAGATGTTGTTTTTGTTGAGTTTCCAAAAATGTAAGGATCTGCTTCCTTTCTCAGTTTATATAATTCTTGAAACTAAGTTGAATTGAAAGAAGTGCTATCTTAGCCTTATTTTTGAATGACCACACTAAATGAGCAATACTTCAATGATAAAGATCATGAATATGAATATATGTTGGCTTTAATGAGTTTTGTTCATATACATTCATAAAATATGTATGTGTGTATCTATATATGCAAATTTTTTTTTTTCCGACCTTAAAAATTGTACTCGTCCGATTTTTTACCCTTTTTTGAGTAAAAAATCAGACTAAATACGACAAAATCGGACTGGTTGGCAGGAAATGTCCTCAACTGGGGAACAAATTAAACAAAAACTATATCTTTCAAGAAGTTAAAAGTACATCAGCTAGAAGCAAGGTAGCCAATCAAATATCTTTAGTACTGTTTAAAACTGGTACAAATTATATCAAGTAGAATAGAATTATTTATAAGAAGAATAAAAGTAGAAACAAAACATGTATTTGAACAGTCTTCTTCAGGGTGACAATTTACAAACATTGTGTTCTTGAAGCTCATCAGCTGAGAAGGGAGGGGATAGTACTTCTAACTCTTGACAAATATTTTATTTTAAGTAGAAAAAATCAGAAATGTTAGTATAATCCTAAGTTACAGATTTAAAGGGATAGTTGAGTATTGGTCAAACTTAACTCTAGTAACCAAAACCCGCACCATTACGGTACAAAGTAATAGTTATGATTTCACCATGCTCGAAATGTATACACAATTACAAACGACTAAGTAAAACCACTGTTATCATTCAAAATGAGCCGTTACAACTCAGGAGGGCGCTATTTAAAAAAATGACTGGTTTTAGCCATTTTTCATACAAAATTGTGCATTTAATGTTTTGTGATTCAATAGAGATATCATCAACGACTTTTTAAAAACCTATTCAGATTTTTTTTCCAAGTAGTCTTTTTAAAAGCATTTTTATTTGTTTTTCTTCTAAAAAGTCTATCCCCCAGTGATTACCGGTGAAGAATCTTTTGAATAAAAATATATGGATATTTCAGCCGTTTCTGAATGGATTTTGATCAAATCAAGTTTATTCTATCATTACAATTGTATGTTCTTTCAAATTTGACAGCCAGTTTTTCATTATCTCACAAAAAAATATTGGGGGGCACTTCGGGATATTAATACCAATACTCAACGGTACTTTTAACCATTCATTTATTGTCATTGTACTTCTCAGATGGGGGAGGTAGGGGGGGGGGGGGCACACGCCCCCTGTGCTTCCTGTAGCTATGCCATTGACACAAGGCACACGTCAACTAATTTAATTAAGTGGCTACTCACAAGCCTGAATGCGTGTTCAAATCCTACATGGTTTTCACTGCTGAGGTGGCACTGCTCAATGAGGTCATACATCTCACTCTGCGATGGTGCAGGCACAAGCTCTTTTGTCTGTGGGATAATAAAGAAAAAGTATATATTTAATTGAATGAATCATCATCATCATCAACATCTGTATGGAAGGGTAGGTTGATGTCCTGTTGTTCTTCCAGTCTTAAACAGCTGGTGTGTTGCTACAAATTTAACCTATGGGTGGGCGGTCGCATGAGACGGATTAGTGTAGTTTAAATCTTTCATCCCACCAATATCATAAACAAATAAGAAACAAATAAAACTAGATGGACCTCCGTCATTGCGCGATTTATATAATATATCAAGCCCAAATTCTGTCAACTCAATTTTGATGGTAATCTGTGTATCGGATCTTGACATATCACAATTATGAGCTATATAGTGACCTTGACCTTTGCCCTCATGACCCAACATTTTATTAGCTTATTAGCTCTCCAAAATTCAAACTATAGGTACCAAGTTTGATGGTTATTTGTCAACTGATTCTTGAGATAATTTTTTACAAAATGAGTCCTGTGACCTTGACCTTTGACCTCATGACCCCAAAATATAATGACTACAAAAGCTCTCTAAATCTAAGATTCAGGTACCAAGTTGGATTTAAATCTGACATTCAGTTCTTGAGATTTCCAATTACAAGCTATTTTTGCATGTATAATGAGCCGTGTGACCTTTGATCTCATGACCCCAAAATGTAATCGGTTCATCGGCTCCCCAAGATACATACATGTACCAAGTTTGGGCAGAATCCGTCAATCGGTTCTTGAGATAACACTATCACAAACTATTTTTTGCATATAATGAGGTCTGTGACCTTTGACCTTTGACCTCAGGACCCCAAAATCCAATCGGTTCATTGGCTCCCCAAGATACATACATGTACCAAGTTTGGTCAGAATCCGTCAATCCGTTTTTGAGATAACGCGATCACGAGAATGGGACGTACGTACAGACGGACGTACGCAGAGATGCCAACCTTCACAAACCAAAAAAAGTATTCTGAGAGGTAAAAAACTGTATTTTGAACCCGAAAAAAGTATTTTCAGAACTGCCAACCTTTAGAGGCAAAAAAAACATTTTTTCGCGAGGCCAATTCGCGCAGCAAAAATACCCTTTACGCGCGCGTAAATATGAAAGTTTGTTCGGTCGATCACACCAGCGTTTATATGAGTTTGTTCGGTTTATTTGTGTTATATTTAAAATATGTATCTGGAGTAATAGTTTATCAGGGTTCAACGTAAATTTTGTCGCCGTTTTCCGATCGTTTCTATGGGGAGTACAAAAAAAAAAAAAAAAAAAAAAAAAATCTTTTTTTTTTTTTTTTTTTTTTTTCAAGAAAACGTATTTAATTAGTGGAAAACGTACTGCCGTATTTTGCGTGAAAAAACGTAACAAATACGGCAAAAACGGAACGGTTGGCATCTCTGCGTACGTATGGACGTACGGACGGACGGACGCACGGACAACCCGAAAACATAATGCCTCTGGCAACTTTGTTACGGAGGCATACAAATCGGTTATTTTGAGATCACATGTAAGAAAAAGAATAAAAGAAGCTCTGTTGTGTGGTCTAGTAAAATGCATGTGCGGTAAATCCTCAAGTGGAGATAAAATCAGCCTACATTTCCATTACATAATTAATAGTGTTACTGTGTTACAGTACTTATATTTAGCATTCCGCACACTAAAACAAATGTGTAGATGTAAAAACTGTTCAAAATGGCAATTTTTAGTTTTTAAAATAACATAACATAGGTCTAAAACACGATTCAAATTGCTCAAGATTCATACAATTGCAAACAACTTGCCATACAGATGGCTTTCCGATAATTCGCAGGAAAAAATTCAAAGTCAAAAATTGAATTATCCTTATTCTTTATTCTTCAAATGTCCGAAAAAAGGAGAAATCTGCAATTTTGGGCAATAAAAAAACTGATGAGTGCTCAGCCGTGATCCGTCTCGGAAGTGTTGCTGCTATCTGGATGACTGTCATGTATTTCCTGCAATCTTCCCGCACCCCGCGAGTTACCGCATCCAAATTCTGATACGGCGTATCCGAAATCGGATACGGCGGGGCATGCTTGTTTTGAACAATAATAATCGGCCTCCGCATGTTGCGGGCGGGTTTTCTTGGTTTACGATTGAAAACCGAGCAGCAAGAGAAACAAATGGAACATGATGATTTTTGTAAGTATGATTTATCATTTTGAAAACAAAATTTTGTACAATCAATCATAAAATCAGCTTCAATCTAGGTATACGCATTTGTTGATAGGCTGTTCTTTTCTCTCTCTGTTTGTAGTTCACATTGTGTCCATTAGAATGTACATACTGTGTGCAATACATTGTAGTTGTGGTGAACCATTTACACGTAATATGAGAGGGAGATAACAATACCGGACATTCGTACACTGTTGCGTTCAATAGTTGAACGCTGTGTCCCATCAAGGACGAGAGCTATTTTAAGGCAAAATTGATCATTATTTTCCTCTACAAATTGGCAACTCCAAAATGTTGTCAACCTATTAATGACATAAAAGAGTGGAAAATATTTAGTAAGTACAATTTAGGACAAATATGAAGTGACTTTGCCGCAAAGTTGCCAATTTGAACGCCAAAATCTGTTTTATAATTATCACAATGTGTTGCCAATTTAAGGATTTTTCTAAATTATAGCGATATACGCTATAATAAAAATCATTAAAAAAAGTATAATATGAATTGTGGATCACATTTTAACGAAAGTCTTTTTGCATTTGCTGGTAAATTGAGGGAGAAATCAGCCGAAAATTTTTTTCTTTTTCTGTTGGATAGTGCAGCGGGCAGAAGAGGTTGATCTCCGCACAACGCTATTGGGCAATTCCAGCGTGACAGACGGGACATCCACTCATGACTTTTTAACAGTTTTTATTGATTTGTAGGCAAACCGTTAAACATTAACAGGAGTTTTTATGCTTATGATATTAAATTGCAGTCATACTTTCAAAATATATGAGTTTAATTTTGTGTGACCTCTGACCTAGTTGTCAGTGGGTCGTTAAAGTCAGCGTGACAGACGGGACACACTTTTACCATGCTTTTTTCACGACCTTACTTCATTTAAAATCCCTGCTCACTGGATGGTCTTACAAGGTTGCTCATGTCTGTGGGTTATTACTTGCCTAGGGCCAGTTGTATGCCACTACCAAGGGAAATCCCTTATGTTTGTCTTACATGTGAACAAATCCAAAATAAGAGCGTGACAGACAGGACAAGAAAAACGTGACAGACGGGACATGTATAATTCCTATGGGAGAATTGGACAATCTGTAAAATATATACATTTCCAGTCATTTTTGGGAGTTTTTCTGAAATAAATTGTACCTTTACTGACAATAGTAGTTGCTAAAAGATAATAGTAGTTGCTAAAAGATAAAAGCAGCATTAATTTTGATATTTTAATTGATTGAGGTAGGTAAACTATGAAATAATCAAATTTTTCATAGTGCAACACGATATCCAATGCATGGGACTGTAGAAAATCCTAAAATCCCCCAAATTGGCTAAAATGTTGTTTTTTGCAGGTTATTTAAGTTGATAATGTCATCCACTATTGTGATAAGCCTATTAAGTGAAAGTTGGAGCTAAACAGATCATAAAACAGCAACAAACTAGTTGAATTAAGAAATGAATAGCAAAAAGGAGCGTGACGGACGGGACAAAAACGTGACAGACGGGACAAAACGTGACAGACGGGACAAGATAAAAACATTGATAATTATCTTCATAACATATATTATAACAAAAATTGAGTGTTAATGTAAAGGTAATAGGCCTTAGTTAATAAATATAAAGTTTGACCCAAAACTAATCACAGGTTTTTGCTAGGAATTAATTAATCATTAAAAAACGTGACAGACGGGACAAAAATTGAGTTGAACTTTGACCTCCAATAAATATACGAAATACAGGTATTTTGGGAAATTTTCAATATTTATGTGAATTTTCACTTCTTTTCTGTTATTTGCATTCAGCTTTTGAATATGAATCTAGATATAATATGGATATTATCAGTTTCAAATTACCCTTTTTTATTACAAATATGTCTTAATCCAATTAATATGTCTAAAAATGCAGATTTTGGGCAAAAATGGCAAAATATCAAAAAAGCAAATACGGTAACAGTAAGTTCAAGTCATGCATTATCAACTATCAGGAGAAAAAAAAATCCACAACAAACTTTATTTTTTTAGTTTTAGTAGACATTTTCATGGAATTGCCCATATTGTAATGTACCTTTGACTTTGAGTGGTCCTATCAGGACCATTTACAATACATTGTAGATGTGGCCCCATCCACATCTACAAATTAATATTGTAAATGGTCCCGATAGTGATAGGACCATTTACTGCACACAGTGGTATAATATAATGGACACAATTTGAACTACAGAGAGAAAAGAACAGCCTATAGATCTAAAGTCAACAAATGCATACCTAGATTGAAGCTGATTTTATGATTGATTGTACAAAATTTCATTTGTTTCTCTTGCTGCTCGGTTTTCCATCGTAAACAAAGAAAACCAGCCCGCAACGTGCGGAGGTCGCTTATTATTGCTCAAAACAAGCGAACTCGCGATCTGCAAGCATGCCCGCCGTATCTGATACGCCATATCAGAATTCGGATACGGTATAAACTCGCGTGGTGCGGGAAGTTTTTGGGAAATACATGGCAGTCATCCATAGCAGCAACACTTCCGAGACGGATCACGGCTGACCACTCATCGGTTTTTTGATTGCCCAAAATTGTAGATTTCTCCTTTTTTCCCACATTTGATTTTGAAGAATAATTTGGACCAGTTTGGTAAGTTTACATAATACTTGTATCATTTTTAGGGCCAGTAATGATTGATTTTGCTGAATTTAAGTTCAGAATTTTGCGTGAAAATTTGCCATACATTTTCTGTACCGGCCCACGTTGTTCCCGGTCAGTGGCGTAGCTACGGGGTGGGGGGGGGGGGGGGGGGCGCCTGTGCCCCCCCAATAATTTTGAAAAAACAATAGAAAACATAAGGGGCCATTTTTTGAAAAAACAAAGAAATACTTAACTCATAAGGTGTGCCCCCCCCCCCCCCCCCCCCCAATCAGTATCAGTCCGACCACGCTACGCCACTGTTCCCGGTACAGGGCAGCATAGCTCTGCTCCCCATCCACAAATAATTTACCTTATAATGTGGACGCATCAATATTTTCTCTGTCTGTTTTTCACCTTGTCCATCTGGGTCACTGTCCATGATGATGCTGCTAACATCTCCACTTGATGTAATGAATTCCTTGCTTACTTTATCGGCATCAACGAGCACATACTGATAATGTTTCACATGGGTTTTTAACTGAGAGGTTTGATCCGCAAGCGGCAATTGTTCTTGCAAATACGAGATAATTCGCTTCTTGTAGCTTGCCGATAAGACTAATTTGAGATGGTCTCCATACAACCTCTTCAGAAATTTATCAAATATTTCCCGAGCTTCAGTTTCTGGGTCCAGTTTGACTAGTTTGAGTTTGACTTTATCATGTTTTTTAACTTCTTGTGTCGCGTTAACGTTTCTGTCTGACTCTGACGATTTACTTTCGTTTTCTGTTTTACTTTGATCAGTGGTAGCCGGATTCAACATCGCCGAATCGTCTTGATCTGCATCTGTTTCAATCCAACCGCTTTCTGTATCTTTTAACTCCCGATGATCCTGTTCACTTTCTGCATTCACTGCTGCAGCTGCTTGGCCTTGCCCTTGGCCTTGGCCATCGCCGGTATCCGCCGGGTCACTCTCCTCCTCCTCGGCCTCGCCAGCCATGTCGGCGTCCGTGTCTGTCACCGGGCCACACTTTTCGTCTTGATCTGCATCTGTTTCAATCCAACCGCTTTCTGAATAGTCTTTTAACTCCCGATGATCCTGTTCACTTTCTGCACTCACTGCTGCAGCTGCTTGGCCATCGGTATCCGCCGGGTCGCTCTCCTCCTCCTCGGCCTCGCCAGCCGTGTCGGCGTCCGTGTCTGTCACCGGGCCACACTTTTTAGCCTGGCTCGCATTTACCAACTCACTTGCAGCTGCAACAACAGCCTCCTCCTCACTCTCCTGCACGTTTGTCGACGTGTTTTCGGCCATGATGATTGTCTACAAAATATTATTATGTCGAGATCATACAAAATGTTAGAAAAAATCGTTGAAATGCCTCGAAGTTTGATGCAGAATCTTGAATCAGAAGTTGTGCTGATATGATGCCGCCAACCTTTCCAGACTACGCCGGGATAAATGATGATGGCGCTATAACACAAAAGATACACAAGTTTTGCCCGTACTTAGAGTATACCGTACTTTATATTCCACATACTAAAGCCCGGCGCAGACAGAGCCGACTCGACCCGATTCGACTGGTTTTAATCAGGCTAGAGGTGGGCCCGGTCGGTCTGATCCGTTTCATCGTGTTGAATTGGCCCCAAATAGCATCCGACTGTCTTTCGACTGGCAAAATGTGTGTCGCAAGGCACTGAAAACTGAGCCGATCGGAATGACAACCAGTCGAGTCGGCTCTGTCTGCGCCGGGCATAAGAATCTTGCTCTACGATTGGTCAAAAGTTAATCACGTGATGAAATATAGTTTCGCCCATTATTGATGGAAGAAGAACAGTTTGTTACACTGTGTAGATCTAAATCTTGGGTGAAAGTGCGTTGCACTCACTAGATAGTCGGTAAAAGTGCGTTGCACTGTGTAGATATTCAATTGTTCGCGCGCAAGTATGCGTGCGCACAAAGGTAGCGCGCTGATGCGCAACGTTTGCGCGCGGCTACGCTTAATAGACAATGGAATAAGCGTCTTTGACTTTTAGTCATAAATCTTGTTCATGTGCAGGATTAAAGGTGATTATTTGCTTACTATGCCCGTAGCTAGCTAGCTAGCTCATCGATATCGATGAGCTAGCTACTAGTTAGGTAGCCTAACCGATAGGCGTCGGGCTTTTTGGCAAGTACTAATCGCGTTATGGAGACGGACAACCGGCGAGCCCGAACAACCGGCGAGCCCAAACCCGAGCGTTCGGGCTCGCCGGTTGTTCCGTCACCCGATCTCCATAACGCGATTAGTACTTGCTAGAAAGCCCGACGCCTATCGGGTAGGCTATATTATGATAGTAGGGCAGATAAGTGTAACAATCGTTCACATAGTCATACAAGCATCCAAATTGGCATGTACATTGCCTACGGTTCACTTTTTCGGAATCAACATTGAGCCACGCAATAATTCAACATGGTGTATTTAAGTGCATTAAAGAGTACCACCACCCATAAATAATATTTTTATGAATGAAATGTAACATCTTTAGAATTCCATTCCATCAACAAGTTCACAAAAATATGTTCCCAGAAAAAATATATAACCGGAAAACGCATCACCATTCTGAAGCACGGTCTGAATGTACGAGACTAATTTGTGCAGAGCGAACGAATCGCCCGGGGTAATCATTGTCTCCAAACGTACGCGTGAATAGCATTGGCGCACTCGCAAACCAGGAACCAGGAAATAGTAGTGGTTCCGTAAGTGGTTTAAATTAATTGCTTTGTTTTTTAATTACACAAACCTTTGCAAAATGTTGTGTATCTAAACCCCTCAAAAAAAGTTCGGAAACTCAAGTTTCATCGATCATATCTCTCGTATTTTTTAATAAGAATACTCGAAATCGGTGTCACAATAAACCCTCATTATATACCTTTCAAACGGTGCATTATGTGTAGTGATTATGCAATTGGGGCGATTGCAGTAGCCCAGAGAATAGGGGGAGGCAGGAAGTGAAATCTCGCAAAATGGCCCCAATGCATTCAATTTACGAGTGCAAGACTGTGTTGACCAGTTTTCTAAAGGTGAACATTCTATTGAATGCTGCCACCCTTTCCATTCATCAAAATTGTTGAATTTGATACCATTTTAATGGAAATTATCTCTTCCTTACGATGGCATATTAATCGTAAGGATTATGCAAATGGGGTGTGTGCAGCGAACCGGAATATGGAGATGGGTCGAGTGTGAAATCAGACAAAAAGATATGGAGTTGACAAAAAATCAGAGCGTTGCATTTTTTTCGAGCTTTTGGGAGGATTTTTTAGCATTTCAAATAAAATATTCATGATTTAAATTGATATCAACGGAAAGCCCAACAACTCTTCTGTATGAAAATGTGACATTTATAATGATTTTTGTAAAGGGCGGCTGCAGGGAGATGAATGTGGGGGAGCCTCAAAAGTGACCCATTTCAAAACGCTCTGATTTGGTGTCGGTATCTGTATACCATTGTGTAGAGGATGTAATGCGACTTGAATGAGTTGGCCATGAATGAGAGGAATTCAATTGAAAACGCATGAATAGTGCCTTGAAATCAGAGCGTTTCAAAATGGGTCACTTTTGAGGCTCCCTCCCATTCATCTCCCTGCAGCCGCCCTTTACAAAAATCATTATAAATTTCACATTTTCATACAGAAGAGTTGTTGGGCTTTCCGTTGATATCATATTTGATCATGAATATTTTATTTGAAATGCTAAAAAATCCTCCCAAAAGCTCGAAAAAAAATGCAACGCTCTGATTTTTTGTCAACTCCATATCTTTTTGTCTGATTTCACACTCGACCCATCTCCATATTCCGGTTCGCTGCACACACCCCATTTGCATAATCCTTACGATTAATATGCCATCGTAAGGAAGAGATAATTTCCATTAAAATGGTATCAAATTCAACAATTTTGATGAATGGAAAGGGTGGCAGCATTCAATAGAATGTTCACCTTTAGAAAACTGGTCAACACAGTCTTGCACTCGTAAATTGAATGCATTGGGGCCATTTTGCGAGATTTCACTTCCTGCCTCCCCCTATTCTCTGGGCTACTGCAATCGCCCCAATTGCATAATCACTACACATAATGCACCGTTTGAAAGGTATATAATGAGGGTTTATTGTGACACCGAGTATTCTTATTAAAAAATACGAGAGATATGATCGATCAAACTTGAGTTTCCGAACTTTTTTTGAGGGGTTTATTTGATATCACAAAACGGTACCAAAACATATACTTATGTGTTGTTCTTTGCCCGGTGGTCCCTTTAATGCATATCATTGACCGAGGTCCATATAAACCTAATAATGGCGGCCTCCAGTGTTCGCGTAAATAGTGGTAAAGCCGATAGAGTTTTCACATTTTTCTTCCAAAGCAGAAATCTGAGTCGGAGTAATGTTACATAATATAATAAACAGGAATATTACGATGTACACAGAAGTATTAACTCTCTTCTTGAGTTGCATTGCCCTTTAAGCTTGCCAACGGGGAGTCTTACGTCATACGCATATTACTTGCATAATATTACAGATGAAGCGGTCTATTGGCAAACCTTATGTATGTTTTTTTGTCCTCTTATGTATTTTTTTGAATTTTGGAGGCATTATGTAAGTTCTACACCACTGACTTGCAGCCCCTTGCAGCCTTTCGCAATACCTGGTAGGTTTCTGTCAACTGCATGCTGCATAATTATAGAGCTACAATATTTTTGTTGTCAGTGAGAAGTAAAATCAGGGAGGATTTGTAATATGAGTAGAAAGAATTCGCGGGCATCGAAAAAGGCAGTTTTAAACATAAGCAGGGCCTTAAATTTATAGGCAGTTTGTCTTTTGAATAGGTTTGATTATTAATAAACAAAGTTTAGCATATTATTATCCCTAAAATAAAGGAAACCGTACGTATTATGAGAAGATCGGCAGTAACCCTCAAGAGCATAATTATCAACAATACATTGGTAAACAATAACAAAATATAAGGGGACCATATTTGATTTGATTGATTTGATTTGAATTTATTTTCATATTTCATAAATAATTTTTGAACAAGTATAAATATACAAACAAACAATGTATTCATAAACGAGATACAATAAAAATACACAAGAGACTAATATACAATGAATATGACATAATCAACCATTTGTTTGTAATTAACATAACGCGAAATTATTATGGGGGAACCAAAAAGAGGCAAACATTTTTTGAAAAAAGCAAAGAAATTCATAAGGTGTGCCGACAAAAAAAATAAAAAATACGACCTCGCTACTCCATGCACTGGAAGGAGGTTTGGGCATTGCAAAGTCATCAGAATGGTTACATGTCATTATAACCAAAGAGGTGACAGACAGTCTGACATTGTGTGATACATTCTGCAAATATGCTAATCTCTTCTATGCATATAATATATATCCATGCTTTCGAAAACAGCCGTAGAATAATCGATTGGGGCAAGTAACAGTTGTAGTTTTAGCATGGTTTTGAAGAAAAGCAATCTCTGCATGCTGGACGTGAATATTTATTATAGGGGCCATTCATCGGAAGCACACTTTCACTGGCGCATTACGTAATCATACCGTTCTGAAGGAGGACCTCAGTACCTCTCGATCCACTTGAATGCACTCGCACGTCGTCGTTCTCAGTTCAGTTTTGGGATTTTTTTTTTTTTTTTGTCAAGGAGTTTGGTTTTGTCCCCATCGCGAGCTAGACCAATGCAGAATACAATCGGAGATGATCATGCATGCATGGGCCGACCTAGTTCCGACTGTGAACGTTTTATACCGCGCGGAGCCCACTATAATGCATCCATTCTGGGCCGACCGTGAAGTGGCGCATTCGTTCTGTAATTAGCGGGGAGAAGGGGATGGTACCCCTACTTATTCTTTCATTTAGGGATTTTCCTCCCCTGCATGTCGCCCATCTCGGGGCCTATATATAGATAATATTAGCTAGTTTTTAGCCGATATTATCTCCTCATTCAATTGATTTTCATTTCAATTCAATTCCGACAAAATGTATTTAGATGTCACGTTCATCAAAGATGTATGCATGCAGCCCGAAAGTGAAATTATAAAATAATGTTTACAAAAGATATAAAGTCACGAAAAATATTTGTTTGTATACAGTATGGATTTTCAATATATGATCTCACTGTTTTATTTGCTAAAAATATAATATAATGTACATGCAATAATAGCAGACTAAAACGTATATAATATATGTAACGTATATCACTTCATGATTATAGGTTTGTAGTAATAATGTGAAATTTAACTTCATCTTGTTTGTAATTACAATCATGTTAATTTGAATCTAACAAATGGAAACCCCCTCTCCATATGAAAATCGTTGCCCCCCTTATGTATATCACGCCCCCCCCCCCCCCCATTTGCCCCCTTACCCGCGCTGAACATGGCATGTTGAACACGCCACTGCACTGAACCACTGATATGGAAACACGGCCATACAAGCAAGACCACGGCTCAACTAAAAGGTATACTTACAAGAAGGCGGAAATAACTTTTACTTGTCGCATCATCACTGATGTAACTGGTATAATTAATCTATCTGTAGCGCGTATAAATACATATTATATATAGCCTACATCTATATAGCGGAGGAGTGTCACTGGAGACGATTGAGTTGAAGATTTACTTAATAATTTGGATAACTTTAAGTTTGCCTAATTGGATTTTCTTCAGTTTATCAAGGAATGTGGCGTCAAGATGCATAAAGAGGTATGTAATAAATCCCTATAGGGTTAAACTATAATACCACCCACCCCTGTATGCAAAGACGGGCAAGTTGCAATTAAATAATAATGTTTTTTTGAATTGATAATAATGACAGTCAGTCGAAAATCAAGACCTATAATATAACATTGTATATACAGCCAAATAGTATATTGTATATTTTAGTTCAGACGAACTATACGAACTATGCGTACATAATTCGGACTTAGTTTGTTTACATGCTATACAAATGTCCGAATGATAAATGGTAGATGCATGTCTGTGCTAACGTTCTTTGTCTGAAACTAGTCTTTATCCGTTGGTCTGCACGGATTATATGAGGTATACTGTAAATAACATTATTCCGAACTATAAATACCAGATGTTCCGCTCATGGGGAAAAGAATTAAACAATGTTTGCCAATAAAATATTATTTTATATGCGGTAGCCTATATGTATTCTGAAGATTCGATGAAACATATTTTGATGCGATCGAGTTCCATGTTTGTTTTAAATTTCTTTTATTCGTCGGGAATCATTTTGCCGATAGTCCAATTTCAATTTATGCGAGAATGTTAAACATGAATCAGTATAGGCTAGTAAACATTATCACAAACCTTCTTATTGTCAATTAAATTGTATCAAACTCATATGCCATCATCTTAAACAATTGTATTAGCTTTATTGACAGCATGTGAAAGGATGAATGAATGGTTGATAAAATGTGTATTGTTGTGATATGATAATAACAGCCCACTCGGAGTAATGTGTGAACATTTTAACGTTAAATAGATACTATATAGCAAAGTAATGAGCGAAAATGCAAAGTGTATTCGCTAACTCATTGCACTGATTTTGTACACGCTCTTTATACTTACCAGTGGATAATTAAACATCTAAACACTTCGATAGTTCATATCTTTCATGTTCCCCCCACCTCCTTATGTTCTCGTGTCACAAACCTTGACATCTTGGATTTAAAAAAAATCTTTCTTCTCCTTTAGCTCCTTCTCAATCTTTCATTCTGCATCATTTTCTCATCTGCCATGCTCCTCCTCTTTTCCTCCTCCTTATCTTCTTCTTCATCCTTCTCATACTCCTCCTTCTCACCACCCCATCCCTCAACACCTCATCGTCCTCCTATACTACTTCTACTCCTACTTCAACTACCACCACCATGCGCCACCGCCATCAACACTACGACCACCACCACCACCACCACCACTACCACCACCACCGCCACCACCACCATAATCATCACCACCACCATCACCACATGCACCGCTACCAATAACATCACCACCACTAACATCACCACCACCACCACCACCATCATCACCACCACCACTATCATCACCACCACCACCACCGTAACCACCACCACCACCACCACCACCACTACCACACCACCAACACAGCCACCACCACCATCACCACCACCACCACCACCACCACCACCACACCACCACCACCACCACCACCGTCACCACCACCACCACTTCCACCACCTCCACAACCTTTATTATATTTTATCATTATTCACTGTTATAACCTCTTTTTGGTCGTTATTATTTATTTTTCACATCAAAATAATTACAGAAGAAGTCATATTACGGTGATCCCTGGTCAACGACTCCCACTTTCACCGTTCAACCTGGGTACAACCACTCGAAACTCTACAGACCGAGAGGACAAAGCCATCAACATCAACAGTCGCGGGCGCACAGGCCTCACCCATCAACATGGGAAGAACCACTCTACAACAAGAACTGGAACTTCGAGAAGAACGTTGGAGCAACCTCCGTAAAACATCATCCGGACGGAAGGAATGTCAGGAACTCGAGAAGAACGGAGGCTAGATCTAACTCTGTTTTAAAAAATCAATATAAAAGCGCGCGTCCGAATTCGCACGATTCGACGACAGGAGTCGTGGGTATGACAGCGTCAACGAAACGGCGGACGCAACACGATTTACTCCCGGACACGCCACCAGGCAAAACCGTTACAGCGGCAGGGAAAGGTGCCGCAGACCCAGCTTATGCGCAATGGGGAAAGGCCGCGAGTAACAGAAAGCAGCAGCCCACTGAATTGAAATTCATGAAGGGGAAAAGTATTGAGCATAACTCTGTTCGGAGGAGAGCCATAAACACCATCATAGCCCTCGTAGTTCTCTCGTTAGTCATCATAATTGGAACGGGTGCTTACGTTCTTCTTGAATTCTATGGTGAGTTTATTTTTTAAATATTTATTTTGTCTTCTGTTATAATTATGTAAAAAATATCTGTCAGTACAAATAAATACAAAATTGAAAATTCGTGAACTAAACATATTTATGAGGATTTGTCCACCAACATGTCAGACTACGTTGCCAACTTGTTCCAAAACATAAATAAATGGGCATCTTCATAATTACAGCTACAGTTCTCCTAATTCTTGACTTATCCTTCAGAGATTCTTCCTGGTATTCATTATAAATTATAATAGTGATTTTTTTTTTGGCCGGGGTCTCAATGTCCTACTGGATAAGCTGCCATGTATTCAAGCGGAAGTCACCGTTACCATGTTTTTACAGTTCTTTCTCTTAATTGTAAAGAATCGATTTTATCCATATTTACCCATTGATCAGTTTGGGGCCGATTATCTCACATACTTTATACAATGGACGAACGAGGAAATAACCCGATCCATGCAGGAAGATAACTATGAAGAAGCTTATGCCTATTCAATACGACACTTGAATTAAAAGCATCTTTATTGAAAGGCATACCGTAACTTTCCCAATTAACAACATCTTGGATTGGATTGGGAACTAAGGCTTGCTTTACATTTGTCAATATTGAAACTATACAGGGTGGTCCCCCAAAAAACGGAACGTGGCACTTCCCAAAATATAGTAACAAAATGATAATGTCCATCGGATAGGGTATCTTTTCCAATGACAAACGATACCAAGAACAGTAATTTTCGTCGTCTAGTTTTTGTTTAGGGCGCTCTCAGTGACACCATGTCAGGTTTCCATTTTTGTCAATTTTTACCAAGTCAGTGCCTGATAAATCGCACTTATTTATATAGTTACTTATT
Organism: Echinarachnius parma; assembly: GCA_037951105.1. Classification (NCBI taxonomy): domain Eukaryota; kingdom Metazoa; phylum Echinodermata; class Echinoidea; order Clypeasteroida; family Echinarachniidae; genus Echinarachnius; species Echinarachnius parma. Next base: position 179,923 of record JBAMJV010000006.1, read on the forward strand.
TATAGTTAGTGTGCATTCAGATGTGTGCCGAGAGGATGGGCATGGTTGTTCGATGCTATGACGGGCAGAACCCAAAATGGCAATAATACACAATGATGTAACGTGACCCTACTGATATTGGAGGGGGGGGGGGGGGGGGGGGGGGGTCAGGATCACGTTCTTCGTACTTCTTCATTTTTCGATTTTGTATCCTGATCTTTAATTTTTTGTATTGTTTCCTCAAATTATTGGGGGCGTGCCCCGTGCCCCCACAACTACGCTACTGTACATACATTATCACAATTGCATAATATCCAGGTATATCACTTTGATTTATCCCCTGTGTATTGATATGTTTAATGCAGGTCCCGCATCTTCAGAAATCAGCATATTAACGACAGGTAATTATTTTCAATTTCAATTTATTTCCACGTATAAAAACAAACATGAAATGCATGATTACAATTGTATGAATATATAAAACAAAAGTGTGGGGGAGGGGGGGGGGGAATCACAGGCCCGTAGCCAGGATTGTTCAAAGGAGGAGGGGGAGGGGGGGCGTAATTTACAAAAACGGGACCGAGACCATGGTCGAAACCGATACAAAGTGGACCCGAGACCGGTAAAAAGTGGACCGAGACCGGCAAAGAGTGGACCTTTCTCTTTTTTTTTTTGGGGGGGGGGGGGGGGGTGCGTACGCACCCAACGCACCACCCTGGCTACGGGCCTGAATCATGCAAAAGCACATGAAGGCTTGTGGAAATGTGAGCATTAATTGAAGAAAATTGAATTAAAAAATTGATATGAAATATTGTATTATTCTTTTGCAGAAACAATTACCATGCAATTTCTTTCGCCGTTTAGAATATAGATACTATCATTAGTGTATACTCAATTAGATGTTTACCATATTAATTTCATAATCACCATGGTATATTTTGAAAATATACTCATTTGTCAGTGTTTTCATCAGGTTTACATTATGATATATAGCCGATGTTGACCCAACACTCAATTTTAGTTTTGTTTTGAAAATTACAATTTGTTTCAATTCATACACCTAGTTTTATTAACTATTATCCCGATATATTTCAAAACTCGTTTAGCACAGTCTCCATTTGCCGAGGACATATTTGAATTGATTTTTTTATTATTTCATTTCATCTATTTTCTACATTGCGGAGTTTCTCAATGTTCTATGAATATGCAACTGAAAAGTATTTCTCCTAATATTGGCACAAATATGATTTCAAATTAAAACATTCTCTTATAAATTACTTGTGCAAACAATATAATATCAAACTATGACACAAACTTCTGTTTTCTGATTTTCAGGCTGTTGTATCTTTTCAAAATTCAGAAATAGATAAACCTTATTCATCATGCTCTTGTACAGTAAATTTCAATAATGTACATCTTAAAATATAGCAGAAATTGCATAATGTGCATGATACCTTGATCTGTTTCATATACCCGATTTGATATACAGTGCAACCGACGAACCCGCCATATGTGGGCATCGCATCCGTCATCGTTGGTAAGTATTCTGCCGTTATCAAATGCAATTTGGGTTACTTCAAATATTCATTTTAATGAACAAAATATTATGTTAACCCACCGTTTACAAGACAGCATAAAGATGTAATAAGCAACTTGTTTAAAGTAAAGCACATAATCAAGCAAAATATTTGGCATAATGATGGTTGGAATTTCATATTTTGTTCATACACCGTGTACAATTCCGTGTTTTTAATTTGTTTCTTACTTGATTTTGATAGAGTTAGCAAATGGGTTATCTTGATTGAAATAAACTTTTGTATTAACATAAGTTGAAAACGTGCATGTTCCCTGCAAGTTTTCTCTATCCATATATAAGTTAGATACTGTATTATGTTGGGCAAAGTTTTGCAACGAGCTGAATCGGTCGATCGGGCCATAGTGGCATCCGGAGGGGGGGGGGGGGGGGGGGGAGGGGATGGGTCACTCTCATACACAAGTGCTACTCACCCGTGTCCATCAACTTCTGAAATCGACCCCAAGGTGGTGTATCGCCCACTTTTAAAGGGGAATTAACCCTTATCCTTTTGACTTACTGCATGTGCGTCGATACTTACGTAATACCTATTCATCAGGGGGGATGAATGAATAGATCACCCCCCTGATGAATGGGTATCAATGACAGATCGACGCCCATGACTTACTGGATGTGATGAGAGCATAACTACATTATTATGTTGGGCAAAGTTTTGCAACGAGCTGAATCGGTCGATCGGGCCATAGTGGCATCCGGAGGGGGGGGGGGGGGGGGGGGGGGGGGGGATGGGTCACTCTCATACACAAGTGCTACTCACCCGTGTCCATCAACTTCTGAAATCGACCCCAAGGTGGTGTATCGCCCACTTTTAAAGGGGAATTAACCCTTATCCTTTTGACTTACTGCATGTGCGTCGATACTTACGTAATACCTATTCATCAGGGGGGATGAATGAATAGATCACCCCCCTGATGAATGGGTATCAATGACAGATCGACGCCCATGACTTACTGGATGTGATGAGAGCATAACTACTATCATTGCTAGTCACTTATTTTCTCATGAATATTCCCGATTACAAAAATAATCAATATTTTATGGACCACTGTCGTCTGCTTTCAATGCCCATAGGAGGCGGCCATTTCTTCCACTACTCGCGGTGAAATGACGTGGTAGGCGGAGAACACAATAGCATTATCGTAACCCGCTATTGTGTTCTCCGCCTGACACGTCATTTCACCGCGAGAAGTTGAAGAAATGGCCGCCTCCTGTTGGCATTGAAAGCAGACGACAGTGGGCCATAACATATTGATTATTTTCATTATTGGGAATATTCATGAGTAAATAAGTGACTAGAAATGACAAGAGTTATGCTCTCATCACATCCAGTAAGTCAAAAGGCTAGGAGTTCCTTCCCCTTTAAGTTTACACCCCTAAATGGCGTAATGCTTTGAAAACCTACCCTTAATGGCCTCAATACGTCGACAAACTGTGCACCTGAAAAAAAAAAAAATTTGTGATTTTTTCCTTGTAAAGGGACCCTTATTCGATGAGTCCCCCCCCCTTTTTTTTTAGAGATCGTCTTCGATCGACGCCGTAATGCTGAAAGTGATACCCTTTTGACGCTTTTTTTGGAAGCGGGTGCGTAGCCAGTCATGCTGGGAGTGACCCTCCTACCCCGGGAGTGGCATAGCTAGGAATACTCCAGTGTGTGTGTGTGTGTTGGGGGGGGGGGGGGGGGGGGTGGCACCAGGGGCGCCTTACATTTTCCTAAGGGGGCACAGATTTTAGCCTGACGAAAAAATGCTTAAAGGGGACCACCAGGCAAAGAACAACATATTATTATATGTTTTGGTACAGTTTTGTGATATCAAATAGATACCCAACATTTTGCAAAGGGTCGTGTAATTCATAATCAAAGCAATTAATTTCCACCACTTACGGAACCACTGCGATTTCCTGGTTCCATACGGGCCAACCACTTGCGAGTGCGCCAATGTTATTCACGCGCACGTTTGTAAACAATAGATTCCCGGGCGATTCGTTCGCTCTGCACACGTTGCAATTCACCGCACACATAGCAGTCTGCGTAATTCAGACCGCATGAACGCATGCTTTAGAATGGTGATGCGTTTCCAATTATTTTTTTTCTTTCTGGAAACATATTTTTGTGAACTTGTTGATGGAATGGAATACTAAAGATGTTACCTTTCTTTAATAACAATATTATTTTTTGGGTGGTGGTACCCTTTAATTTTACAATTTACTGTCACAAATATATACATTTCGCAGATTCCCTGTTTGTCTATTTACCTTTTCCCCCGCAAGCATGCTTGGTTTTGGGTGGGGGCACCTTGGGCTGGGGAGGGGGGGGGGGGGGGGGGGGGTATTCCCAGAAGTTAGGCCCCTATTCGGGCAAGCAAATTCTCTTTACAAATTGTTGTCACAACCACGTTTTTATAAACTAAACTAATGCATTACATTTTTGTTATAAATATGTTTTATTCTTACAGTTGGTGTGGAGTTGGATGCTATGGTTAGGTTGTCGAATCGCGCGTTCATTCCGGCATATGACAATGACTTATCTCCGCAGTACAAGAATTAGCCCTAAATTTCACTAACACGGTAAGCGGAATATGACTAATATTCGATCCCTGCCTCGATCGTTATACATGTATATATACGTTTTAAAGATATTCTGAAATATAGGGCTTTATTCAAAAGAATATTCTTATTTCTTATGCATTACATATAAGTAGAATTGCCTTTCATTTTTAACACGTTGCGATTGATTAATATGTTTATAGAGTTATACTATGTAGGCCTATATATTTGTGTGTGTGTGTGTGTGTGTGTGTGCGTGTGTGTGTGTGTGTGTGCACTTGTAAGGACCGGCAAACGGGGATACACACGGGTTTACACACCGGCAAACGGGGATATGCCGGAAACCGGGGATATCCCCATTTTCCGAACAGCCTGTAGGGTGCTTTATATCGTCTTAGGGGCTGTACTGTATGTTATTATGATTTTTGAAGGATATCCCTTATTTGCCCATTTTACATCTATGTAACCGATGGTGTGTATGTGTGGACTGTTTGTGTGTGTGAGTGTGTGTGTATGATTGTGTGTGTGTGTATGCCCATTGGGCATATGTCCATGTTTACACACCGGCAAACCGGGGATAAGCCAAACAAAAACGGGCATATCCCCGTTTGAAGGTGTTATAACATTTATCCCCGTTTGAAGACTCCTACAAGTATGTGTGTGTGTGTGTGTGTGTGTGTGTGCGTGTGTGCACTTGTAAGGACCGGCAAACGGGGATACACACGGGTTTACACACCGGCAAACGGGGATATGTTGGAGACCGGGGATATCCCCGTTTTCCGAACAGCCTCTATAGTGCTTTAGGGATCGTCTTAAGGGCTGTACTGTATGTTATTATGATTTTTGAAGGATATCCCTTAATTGCCCATTTTACATCTATGTAACCAATGGTGTGTATGAATGGACTGTTTGTGTATGTGAGTGTGTGTGAATGTGTGTGTGTGTATGCCCATTGGGCATATGTCCATGTTTACACACCGGCAAACCGGGGATAAGCCAAAAAAGCCGAAAAAACGGGGATATCCCCGTTTGAAGGTGTTATAAATTTTATCCCCGTTTGAAGACTCCTACAAGTATGTGTGTGTGTGTGTGTGTGTGTGTGTGTGTGTGTGTGTGTGTGCACTTGTAAGGACCGGCAAACGGGGATACACACGGGTTTACACACCGGCAAACGGGGATATGTCGGAAACCGGGGATATGCCCGGTTTCCGAACAGCCTCTATAGTGCTTTAGGGATCGTCTTAAGGGCTGTACTGTATGTTATTATGATTTTTGAAGGATATCCCTTAATTGCCCATTTTACATCTATGTAACCGATGGTGTGTATGAATGGACTGTTTGTGTATGTGAGTGTGTGTGAATGTGTGTGTGTGTATGCCCATTGGGCATATGTCCATGTTTACACACCGGCAAACCGGGGATAAGCCAAAAAAGCCGAAAAAAGCGGGGATATCCCCGTTTGAAGGTGTTATAAATTTTATCCCCGTTTGAAGACTCCTACAAGTATGTGTGTGTGTGTGTGTGTGTGTGTGAATTTAGAGTAACATTCACTGTAATGATTTATATGTTTAATTTCTGTTTTGTAAATTTATACATAATTATATCGTTTTGATTTTTAATCGTAAGGATTGGATATTAATACACTGAGCATATTGATTGAGTAGTAACTATATTAAAGGGGTGAGTTGGAGGGGGGGGGGGGGGGGTGGGGGGGGGGGGGGGGTGTAGCCGAAGTTAATCGCTTCTATATAGATGGTATATTACGTAGGCCTATATAATTTGTTCTGTTTTAGAAAGGTTACACCTATACATCCTTTAATTTGTTTAATTCGTGATAAAATAATTTAGTATTCACAGTCCATTCCATTTGTAAAACAATGACATGTTCAATATTTTTCCTATACAATTTTGGACTATATCATGCTCTCAGTTTTTTAAATAAATTTAACAAATCATATGTGGCATGTACTTAAATTTGGTTGAATAGTAATGTTATTTCCACAATATTGTATATGACTACGTTTTGATCAATCTACTCATCAGTTTTGTGTTTGTTTTATTTACTAGATGGATGCGGTATTTTACAACAGTGATCTCGGCAGTCTATACAACGGCACCGTCGTCAACGGTTTTACGTAAGGATATTTTGTTTTCATATTTCTTAAATATAATTTCTATAAGATACTGGAAATGATGGCACTTTTCGAAGATAAAACGTAAATTATAGAAGAGAAAATTGCCCCTGGGCCCCGACAGTCTGCAGTAAAAAACTTTGCCCCCTATTTGCTTTCGCCCATTAAATGATTTTCAACCGCAATTTTTTAGCTATGGGGGGGGGGGGGGGGGGGGGGGGGCGGACGTGTCCCCAATATCTTGACATAATTTATATAGCCAATGAAAACATAGATAAACATTCTATATAAATTCAATTACTATTCGATATATACTGTATAGTCGTGTACTTTAAAAACCCCAGGGGGTGTTTCACAAAGATCCTAATTTGAACTTAACTCTAACTTGGATTTAAACATTATGGAAAGCCGTTAGTTTCTTTGAATTTATTTTGGTTAAAGTTGTTTATAAAATGCATAAAATGTTGATTCAAATCATTATATTCTGTTACAATCGAGGAGATTTCATGTTCTTGATGTAAAATGTATGTAAAGACTAAAATACCTGCATGTTTGCATTTGAATATCTTTTTTTAATTCCAAGCTACAAGCTATTCCAAAGCTACAAATGGCTTACCATAATGTTTAAGTCCAACTTAGAGTTGAGTTCAACTTAAAATCTTTGTGAAACACCCCCAGGTCCCCAATCAGTCGAACATGTCTGACCACGCTTCCCCAGGTAGCAAGCAAACGTTGGTCCATCGTTGGACCAATGCTGGCCATTTTTTCCCCGCAACGTTGCTCCAACGTTGACTGGCAACGTTGGACCAGTGATAGTGTGCGTAGGTATAGGCTACGCCCAAATGACGCTGGTACAACGTTTGATCCATCGTTGGTCCGACAAGTTTGTCCAACGTATTATGGGTTTCGAGTTTCTAACGTTGGACCAACGTTGGTATCCAACCAGGTTTCAACATCCAACGAGTTGCAAGATTCCAACGTTGGTATCCAACCAGATTTCAACTTCCAAGAAGTTGCGAGAATCCAACGTTGGACCAACATTGATATTCAACCAGATTTCAACATCCAACGAGTTGCGAGATTCCAACGTTGATCCAACGTTGGCTTGCTACCTGGGTCGTCATTGCCCCAAACAGAATTGGCATTGCATCCGCTGCCGTTGCCCTTGTGGCCCTAGCCCCTTTTGAAATACCTGTCCAATTAATTAAGTTAAATGTATATTATATTTTAGAAAAGTAAAATGTGATTAATACCCGGTTCTCATTTTGTACAATTCGTAATAATAATTCGCAGTGCCGGGAGCGTGATCGTGAACTTCACGATCAAGTTGATTTCGGCACCGACGGCCCCCACCCCCAGCCCGGGGATTACCTTCCAACCGACGACGTCCTCGGGCGACTTGGTCGCCGACCGCATCAAGAAGGTCAGAGGTCAGGTCGAGGTTGCCATCAAGGAGATCATCGAGGTCGCCGACAACGAGGGGACTTTGGGCGATCTCGGAATGGAGTCGACAACGCTCACCGTCACCGATAGTACGTTTATTGTTATCCCATTATAGGCATTAATTCACTCTAATTAATTTTGAATTCATTTTGACAGTTAAACTTTCACATAATTGATGCCGCGCAAGACATGCTATCCACAATTTGCTGCTTTCTACCCAGGCTAGGGGGGTGTTTCACAAAGATCCTAAGTTGAACTTACAAATTATGGAAAGTCGTTGGTTTCTTTGATTTTCTTTGGTAAAAGTTCTTTTTAAAAGGCATACAATGTTGATTCAAACCATTAATATGTTCTATTAGCAAAGATATTTCATGTTTTTAATGTAAAATTTATGAAAAGTCAACACATTCTTGCAATTTTGCTTTTGAATCTATTTTATTCCAAGCCTACAATTGGCTTACCATAATTTGTAACTCCAACTGAGAGATAAGTTCAACTTAGGATCTTTGTGAAACACCCCCTGGTGTTTAAATGGGCACCTGGTTGCGATGTATTCTATGAAATGCAGATGCAGGCAGCTCGTGTTCGGTATAATGAGTATGAATATGAGTATGAATATGATTTCTATAGTTTGATGACGCAATATTAATGCTTGACTTGTATAATTATATTGATATTACCTATCTATCTATCTATCTATCTATCTATCTATCTTATCTTATCTTATCTTATCTTATCTTATCTTATATTATCTATCTATCTATCTATCTATCTATCTATCTATCTATCTATCTATCTATCTATCTATCTATCTATCTATCTATCTATCTATCTATCTATCTATCTATCTATCTATCTATCTATCTATCTATCCATCCATATCTACTTTAGAAACATTACATTTATCTTCATCAGATTAGGACTAGGCTATACGTGTTTTTAGTATGTTTATTCTAAACAAAATAAATACACAACCAACCATTTATTTCTTCAACCATGATGTTTCCTGTAATAATAGTGCTATTTTCTTTATTATGAACGCGCATCAACGATGTCATCAGTGACAGTAGTGGAGACGACTGGTAATGAATGTTACAAATAATGAAGATGGGGTTTCATGCTTAATTACATACATCAATTAATGTACTACAGAAATTCATCTTAATTTAACATTTGACGGGACTTCGTGATCTTAACCACTCATCATAATGCGCAGTCAATAGTGTATAATATTATGAGGATCGATTTCATGTAATGGATTTGATTTATTCATTTTCAACATTTTCAACAACATAATATAACATAAATAATAGCTAATTAAATTAATTTGTCTTGTATACGAAATAAAACGATTGTCTTTAATTTGATACGATCTTTTAATTGGAGGCTAATATTGTTCAAGGGATGAAAACAATGAAACTTATAGTATTCATTGGTCGCTATAAGAAGATAAAGTTAACCCATCATACCCAGTATAGGGCTCTGACCATATTATACACCATTTTCAGAGCTATATATGTGACTATACTGAGTGTTAAACCCTTTTGACTTTTCATTTCCTCATTCAATTACTAAAAACGTGTTTAATTGATTCCATTCCACTTGAATGAAATAGCTTATATTACTATTAATATGGGCCGTACAATCAATCAATCAATCAATCAATCAATCAATCAATCAATCAATCAATCAATCAATCAATCAATCAATCAATCAATCAATCAATCAATCAATCCCCAGGTAGCAAGCCAACGTTGGACCAACGTTGGAATCTCGAAACTCGTTGGATGTTAAAATCTGGTTGGATATCAACGTTAGTCCAACGTTGGATTATCGCAACTCCTTGGAAGTTGAAATCTGGTTGTATACCAACGTTGGTCCAACGTTGGATTAACGTTGAATTATCGCAACTCCTTGGAAGTTGAAATCTGGTTGTATACCAACGTTGGTCCAACGTTGGATTAACGTTGGATTATCGCAACTCCTTGGAAGTTGAAATCTGGTTGGATACCAACGTTGGTCCAACGTTGGATTAACGTTGGATTCTCGCAACTCCTTGGAAGTTGAAAACTGGTTGGATACCAACGTTGGTCCAACGTTGGATTAACGTTGGATTATCCCAACTCCTTGGAAGTTGAAATCTGGTTGGATACCAACGTTGGTCCAACGTTGGAAACTCGAAACCCATAATACGTTGGACAAACTTGTTGGACCAACGATGGATCGATAATGGTCCATCGTTGGTCCAACACGTTGTAGCAGCGTCATTTGGGCGTACACAAGCATCGATGGTCCAACGTTGCTAGTCAACGTTGGAGCAACGTTGCGAAAAAAAATGGCCAGCATTGGTCCAACGATGGACCAACGTTTGTTTGCTACCTGGGTCAATCAATCAATCAATCAATCAATCAATCAATCAATCAATCAATCAATCAATCAATCAATCAATCAATCAATCAATCAATCAATCAATCAATCAATCAATCGTAATTTATTAATTAATAAGCAGTTTGTTATTATTATTTGTTTAATACTTAATTCCTTCTATATACAAAATATTGAAACAATGTTCTTTAAAATGTGTGTATTGGACAAAACATCTGTCGGTTAATAACTATTTACAATTATCATAATATTTTCGTGGTTAGAACATTTCACCTCCTTTCAACGTGTGTGTCTTCTGAGTTCAACCCCCTGAACTGTTGCCTCTTAATCACATGCATTTCTCCCTAAAATCTATATCCATTCAATACTTATTTTGATGTTCACTAATCCCCATTTAGAGCAAGTGTGATAAAAGTAATCTATATAAATTCATTCATGCTTCTAGATAAGGTATGGTCATTGTGTTTATCAACATTATGTTCAACCTAGAATTCATTTAGGTTTACAGATCAGTGGCGTACCGACGGGGGAGGGGGGGGGGGGTATGGGCTGTGCCCCCTAGTTATTTGAAAAAAAGAAGAAAACATAAGGGGACGAATTTTGACAAAAACAGAGAAATACATAAGGATGTAAGGTGTGCCCCCAATAATGTGTGTACCCCCATCACTGTGCGACCACGCTATGCCCCCAGCTGGTACAGATTGACCCCAGCTGACCTCAAAAATAACAAATTACTACGTAGATGATGGCCTTCATAAAGTCAGAGATAGATGGATCAAATTTGAAAAAGCATCAGATGGGCAGCAGCAACTAAATTACGAAATAGAAAGGGAAGGAGATATATATTTCAGTCCAGTATTGATATTTTCAAAACGCTTATAGCCGGATGGGGAGGGGATATTTAAGCCATAATTGCTTTCACATGAAGTTGACAATTAACAAAATATACATCCCGGTAGGCATAATTAAATATGATAAAGTATTACTATGTTTCATAATATATATACCCATCTATTGATCTCCCCTTCACAGTTGGTGTGGATGTCACGGTTGACATGGTAACTACATCACCACCATCCACCCTCGCTCCATCCACGTCACCGCCAGGTAAGCAAATCAACAGTTTGAAACTTTAGCACATGTTTAGCGCGCTAAAAACAAGGGGGTGTTGTAATTGTTATGTAACGCCCCACCCACAGGCCTCCGACGACTTACCATGCTCACAAATCACAACTGATGAGGCTGTTCGAATATGACACGGCCACGCGCGGCCATATGCCCCATCAAGATCGTAAAGATCACCGGAGCTGAGTAAAATTCCCATATCAATCCTATACTGAATACCACGGTCAGTGGAGCCTAGACTGTAGGCTATATACGCAGTCTCATCATAATATTGGCAAGGATGGATGGAGGATGCGGAGCGCGAAGTTGAAAACTAGAGAATATAGGGGAATACAAATATACAGTCCGTGGATCATTTATAATTGGAAGTTGTGTGCCTCTTTCGAGTAGTATACCATGGATGTTTACATTATACCCACAGTACTAAGCTACAGAATAACAGCTAGCAGTACCAGGGTAAGTATTCTGAAAGTAACAATATTGTAGTACCATGCAGAGAGATGGGACTGGGAGGACATATTGCACTGAAATTAGCATGCACCCCAAGGTGGCTTATTTACTGTGTAAACATATATACTATAGGAAATGGTCCAGTGCCTTATGTCAAGTACATTGTAAAATTGTATGTGCTGGGGTTAAGGTATATTACAGTTGTAAATTTAGACATGGATGGAACATTTGAAGTTCGCTGAGACTATAGTGTGGTATACCATGCCATATAGTTAGTTTGGAAGAATTGTATGAGGGGTAATTATAATAATACTAGTCGATGTGTTCGTGGTCATTTGTAGTGTGGGTATTTTATTGGAGGGGGCCATTGCTGCTAGCTACTATAGTATTTTTAAGGGGGAAGGGGATGGGGTAGTTTATATGTATATATTTATAGTATACTGTATAATTATATGCTTTATTTTTTTTTGTATTTTTTAAAACCCTAGCCTTGTTTTGGAAGATTGAGAGACATGCATATATCTGATTCAATCAGTCATCGTCATTATTACCATTATTTATTCTAATCATCACAGTTATTGTTCATATTCATAAAATAGGAAAAATAGTGAGAACTGCTTATCTGCAATAAAAGGCTAAAGTAATCAAATTAAGTCAAATAGAGCAGATCAAGCTTTTGCAGCTTAGCAGATCCTTTATCTAGCTAATGACAAGTATTACTCATGCAACTATGTGGAAATTTATTCATGATTACAAATATTTCCCTTCATTTGAATCGCAGACCTGGAACCACCAGTTGTTACTTGCCCAGATGACATCACTGTGTCAACAGAGGAGGGTCAGGCCTATGGAATCGTTACCTGGACGGAACCCTCCGCCACCGACGACTCCGGTCCCGTCTTTGTGGTAACTGACGTCACTTGGGGGCGGTTTCCCATCGGAGAGAGCAACATCACGGCCACTGCCACCGACCCCTCTGGAAACACTGGTCAGTGCTTCTTCACCGCGACTGTCATCGGTAGGTGTTCATAAATTTAAAAGGCGTAATCTTAATCCGTATTGCCTATGTCCGAAACTTGCATGTTGGGCTTTGTATTTATTTTTTGCAAAATCTACAGGTGAACAGGATATCCAGTTCTTCAAGGATATTTCTCTTTCTCTTTGATCGTCACAGACACTGTAGCAATGTAACCATCTGACAAGAGCCAGGACATAAGACCTAGGCTAGGGATTAAGACTTTGCCACAGTGACATAACCCACGCAATCCTTCAAGGATGTTCTACTATGAATATATTCAGGAATCATCACCACATCGTTATTATGTTAGTTCTCACAAATTTCTGCTTTCTGTTTTCTTTCAGACGATGATTTCCCTGTAGCTGTGTGTCCAGCGGATATCAACACTGGGACTTACCTGGGCTGGCCTGGGCCAGGACTATGCCTCTGTGACATCCCTACAGGGATGGGCAACTCTCAATCTTCATGCAATACTCATCACAACATCCTTATATATGTTTTATCTCTGTTTCTTTTGATCTAACAGTCCATGAGCCTCCTGTAGCTGTCTGTCCAGCAGACATCACCACATGGAATGACCTAGGCCAGGACTATGCCACCGTGACATGGCCCAGCCTGACAGGGATGGACAAAGACTAGATCTTCAGAAATCATCACCACAATCTTATTCACAACCTTGCCTCTGTTCGTTTTTGTCTAACAGACGATGAGCCTCCTGTAGCTGTCTGTCCAGCAGACATCACCACAGGGACGGACTTGGGCCAGGACTATGCCACCGTGACGTGGACCAGCCCGACAGGGACGGACAACTCTGGAGATGTGGACAGCATCACCACGGATATCGGCCAAGGCACATTCGCCATTGGTAGTCATGTGATTACGGTCACGGTAGTGGACGGAGCAGGCCTGGAAGACCACTGTTCTTTTGGCGTCATCGTGCAAGGTATTTATCTCTCTGAATCTCAACCATAGTATGTCCTAGATAATACAGTATGTTATATATCTGGTGCCCGGTTCTTCTATGACCATAATGACTGAAATGTCAAACGACCCTTTGTCTTGATGCGTAAGCTGAAAATGAGGGATTTTAAATTAGACAAAGAAAATTTTAAAAATAGTTCTCCGGTGTTATATTATATCCATCAATGGCCTAGTGAAATGTGACTGCAAGAGATAACTTTTAACACTAAAAGCGCACTTCCGGTATACAGCACAGGCAATGCCACTATCTATTAAATCTGGATTCTTCAATCTTGTTTATTTCTCGTAGATGAAGAAGATCCCATAATCGTTTCCTCTCCGGACACCATAGAACAGGAAATGGACCCTGACGTCCACACAGCAGTAGTGTTCTGGATGCTAATACTGTCAGGACACACTGTCCCAGTGTTCATAAGTTCATAACAGTTTGCTGTAGTGAGAGACTCAGTAAAAAAATGATTTGATTTTTCCATTTCCAATCCCTTTTAGAATTATATTGTATTCTTCTAGATGAGGAAGATCTCACTGTTTCCTGTCTGGACACTATGGAACAGAACACTGATCCCAATGTCCACACAGCCATATAGTGGTATGGACATCAGACAGTGAGACCATACACATTTTCCCATTCAACATCATCTGCAATCCAACTATCTATTAAATCTTGTTTACTTCTCATAGACAAGGAAGAACCCGTTGTTTCCTGTCCAGACATAGAACAGGACACTGACCCAGACGTCCACTCAGCCGATGTTTCTTAGATGCCGACTGTGTCTGATAACTCTGGCTTTGGACCCACTGTTCTATATTCCTCCCTCTGGCTCCATATTGCCTATTGGGACGATTTTGCCATTTCCAAATGATTAATTTTTTTTCTAGATGAAGTAGATCCAATTGTTTCTTGCCGGACACCATACAACAGGACACAGATCCCGGTGTCCATACGTCCTTAGTTTTGGATGCTGACTGCAAGTGATATCTCTCGCTTCGCACTCACTGTTATTCCCACTGGCTCCATATGTGACCTTACACCACAAAACGATCAATAAGTCTGGGAAAATGCACATGACGTCACAGAAAAATTCATTACCTTTAAAATGGTATATAATTTGTCATATTCAGACAAGGCAAACCCTCTAAAAATGAGCGCCAAAATTTGGAAAATGGCTGAAGCAGTTTTAAAACAATGGAGAAACGGGCCACTTCAAAGATTGGTGTCCATTAAAGCGCTGTAATCTGATTAAGTTTTTTGATGAAAAAACATACTTAAACATGATTTCTGACAATCAAAATTTCATAGAAGGTAGATTAAGATACCTTCATTCAGGAAATGCAACAATCCTGAATCTCATACTTTTAACCAAATTTGACTATTTCAGCTAATAACAGAGAAACTATATCAGCGACACAACGGTCGTTTTGTGGTGTAAGGTCACATATTGCCTATTGAGACGATTTTTGTAATTTCCAAATTCTTGTATTTTTCCTTCTAGATGAAGAAGATCCAATTGTAACCTGCCCAGACACCATAGAACAGGCCACAGATCCCGATGTCCACACAGCCATAGTGTCTTGGATGCTGACTGCGACTGATAACTCTGGCTCCGCACCCACTGTGACATCAGCCCCGGTCTCTGGCTCCATATTTCCCATTGGGACACACGCAGTATTCGCCACAGCCATCGATGGAAGTGGCAACACGGGACAGTGTTCTTTCGCCGTCTTAGTTTCAGGTGTGTATCGCAGAGTAATTTTGGACGCCTTCAGTATTTGCCACAGGCATGTACAATGTTCTTTTGCAGTCTAGTATCTGGTATGCATTGCAGAGTAAAATAATATTATTAACTTAATTTAATAAAATCACACAAAGCATTTAGTGACCGTCTGCGTTCATTTTACGTAACACATAGACAGTGTTCTTTGTTTTTCTCTCCCAGGACAAAAAGCCAGTTGAAATCAGATCCGATCCCATCTGTTTAAATTCAATTGAATTTGATGATTTCAAATGGAATCATTTGAAATTATTTGAAACCAAAGTTTACCAGTTTGGAGATTTTAGTGGAAGGATTTCCAGTTTTACACTTTAAATGACATAAATTGGATTGATTTGGTTTTGCTTCATTGCAATTGGTTTTGACTGGTACCAACTGGTACTAGCTGAAACAAAGATTTGTTATTCGGCGAGTAAATATTCACTCACTTAAAAAAAAAAGCCTTGCAAATTGCAATCTTGTTCTATTGACAGATGGTCAAGCGCCAGTCATAAGCTGTCCATCAGACATCACCGAGCCAGCTGACCAGGGCAGTGCATCCACAGATGTCACATGGGCGATAACAGCTACAGACAACTCTGGGGTTCCCCCTACCATTACATCATCTCATCAACCTGGATCCTTGTCTATCGGAACCATCACAGTCGTTGCCATAGCAACTGATGAAGCTGGGCTCACAGCAACGTGTACTTTCACTGTTGAAGTAGTAGGTCAGTTACTGAGTAATTGTCACATCTTTTACTTTATAAGTTTACATCTAGACATTTGTAAGGTCTTAGGGGGATCAGGTCATTGCTGACCTCTCGTGACCCTTCTGATTCTCCCTCCAGGCTTTCTTGCAGGTCCAGCTGCCATGCTTTCCTACATCTAATTTGAGAGAAAAATCCCTCACGGCCCAAAGAAATTTAATAAAAATAAAACAAACTTCACAAAGCTCACATTAAGTTGGTGAATAGTTCTCTACATTTTGCTAAGAAATATTTTGTTTTCATGACTGAGGCTTTATTGCGCAAAACCATAGGATGCTATTCTTGTTGATTTTGTCCCTGACAGATGAAGAACTCCCTAGCATCACAGGTTGCCCAGGCAACCAGTCAGCCAACACTGACAGTGGGCTAGCTACTGGGACTGTGAATTGGTCTAGTCCTACAGCTTCAGATAACTCCGGCTCTGTCACTCTATCCTCAACACACAATGCTGGAGATGCCTTGCCTATTGGGATCACTACAGTCACATACACAGCTACAGATGGAGCGGGCATTGTCGTCTCCTGCTCCTTCGACATCACAATATCAGGTAAATGATCATAACTAAAGGGAAAAGACTGACACAAATAATGACGATGTAAAAGATTAAAAGAACAAATCAAGCTTTTATTTGGGTATAAATCAAAGGAAAACTGTGTCTTTTTAGTTCAACTGTCTTTTAGTTTCTTACCTTGTTGTTATCGCTACATATGCACAGTTACACACAGGGACAGAGGTATTTAAACAGTCTTTAAATTATTATAATTTTCTCAATAGATGTTGAAATTTGAACTGTAAATGTTTTATGAAGAAATCGGTTTTAAATTGCTCTTAATGCTTCTTGTAGGCTGTTTCCCCTTTTTATGTTACTATTAATCATGCAAAACAATTGATGCTGATTTGCTTATCTTCACAGATGAAGAAATCCCTAGCATCACCGGTTGCCCAGGCAACCAGTCAGCCAACACTGACAGTGGGCTAGCTACTGGGACTGTGAGTTGGTCTAGTCCTACAGCTTCAGATAACTTGGGCTCTGTCACTCTATCCTCAACACACAATGCTGGAGATGCCTTGCCTATTGGGACCACTACGGTCACATACACAGCTACAGATGGAGCTGGCAATGCCATCTCTTGCTCCTTCCAAGTCACAATCACAGGTAAATTGGCTCAATTAGGGATAAGGTTAGACAGAAATCATGACTTTTGTTGATAATTGAACAAATGAATCAGGAATTGTTTTTACAAGAAATATCCTTAAATGTTTTTTTTTGCACATAGGTATGCGCGATTCCGCGTTGGCCGTACGATTTACAGTAAATCACTTTATAATTTTGCAGATATATCAATTAGTAGGCCGTTTCCTGGCCAAATTGTTATAATCCTATATTAGTAAAACTATATTCTTTGACATGGTTGGTAATAAGAGCGTACATTTCATTTTTTGTGTGTGGGGCGTTTCCCACTACTGTCATTTACCGTTAAACACAGTACGAACACCTTAGAGTTCCATCTCGGGATGCGGTCCTAATATTAAAGGACCTCCCCATAACAAGGTGGATTTTTCTGTCTATACTGGTTGGTTCTATTTTACTCATGCAGGATCGGTCATTGTAATCATTGTCTACTCATATATTAAATCATTCAGACAGATAGGTTTGAACTGTTCTGATGCTCTCTTCAAGAGGTTGAGTAATTTCCATGGTAATCCCACAGTAAGTGCAAGTAAAGTAGACTGTCAGTTGCTTCTGAAATAGATACATCATACATTTTAAAACAGTTACCAATTACCTCATTGTTTATACTCTATATACTAGATGATGAAATCCCAGTCATAAGCAACTGCCCCAGTGACCAGTATGCCACTGCCTATTTTGGAGCGAATACGACTACAGTAGACTGGGTGGCCCCTACGGCTTCCGACAACTCTGGATCTCCCATTTCCCTGGTGGCGTCTCACAATCCCGGAGACACCTTCCCTCTAGGGACAACGACGGTCAGTTACCTAGCAATTGATGCTGCCGGCAATTCAAACCAGTGTGATTTTAACATTGCAGTAAGAGGTGAGTTTATGTTATGCTAGAAATTAACCTTTTTTCAACTTTACTAGCCTTAAATGATAATTTAAATGGCCCAATCAAAGAAAAACATTAATTCTACTTGCTGCAACCAAATTAATTTTGATTGCCCAGTTGGGCAAGTAAAGTTTGACAGTTGAACATTTTAGTGGCCCAAAGCTTTAAATATTTTTGGTGGCCCCAGACCAGCGGGCATGCATGTGCTTTTTTGTTTAGTCCTGGGTTACTTGTAGTCCCAAAATGGTCTAGTCTTATGGCAATGTGTTAACAAACCTACATGTATTTACATAGAAGTTACATGATCAGTCCAAGAAGCATGTGGGCTGATGCACTGAAGAGGCTATCAATTTTACCAACTATTTATATCCCTATCTTTTGTTTGTTTATGACAGGATCCGAGGTAGTGTTTCTGGCTGACAACTCAACGTACCAACTTGCATCGCCCGGCTACCCATCCCCCTACCCCGCCCCCCTCAACTACACGTGGAACATCCAAGCCCCACCCACACACACCCTGGGGGTGGAGTTCACTGCGTTTAGCACTGAGGGTGGGGCGGACTACCTGGAACTGTGGGACGGGGTGCCCTACGGAAGCAGGAGTGTCAGCTTGCTGCGATGGTCTGGCAGCTCCGTCCCTGCTAGTGTGAGCTCCAACACAAATGACTTGTGGGTGCTCTTCATGGCTAGTGGTTCTGGAATGGCTGTTGGCTTTTCTGCTAGGGTCTTTACAGTATCTCAAGGTACAGTACAATGGTACAATTTATTCTCTTAAAAAAAAAAAATGTTAGGGAAGGCGTCACAATTATATATAGCGGGAGGAAGTGGGATCCCGCAGTGGACGTGAACGATCTCCTGAAATGCGTTCTGGCCGCAAGGGAATGATTTGTCCTCCTGCATGAGAACAAAACATGGATTTATAGCGCGCACCAGCTGAGCGGAACGCCGCGGCCTCCCGCTTGGAACGAATTGTAGGTACGCACAATTTACAACTGCATGCAAAAACTTCCAAGCGTGATCCTGCGGTTGGACGGCAGTGATAATTCTTATGCCTCCCCTTACATTAATGAATGTGATTTAGGTAACTCCATGGCAGCAGGAGTCTGTTGCGATGGTGTGAGGCTATGCTATTCCAAAGACTGCTACATGTAGATCCAGACATAAAAGGCTGTAGGTTCTTCATTGCCAGTGGTTCTGGATCCGCTATTGGTTTTTCTGCTAGGGTCTTTACCATATCTGAAGGTACAGAGCGATATGGTACAATTCATATATTTCTTGTGCAATTAATTTAGTTAACCCAAATTATAGTGAAGAAAGAAGCCAATTAGCAGTGGCAGTGTCAGCATCGGGCGACGCTATATTCCAAAAAAAGTTAGGTCCAAGTATTAAAACACCAATGACTTTTGGGTGGTCTGGCACCAGTGTTTAGGCAACCTGAAACAGAATATCACTGGTTTGGGATGTGTATTCTACAGAGCTCCCAAGTCTCCCTGATTTCGCAGGAGACTCCCTGAGACCAGAATTACTACATCGGATTTCATCCCAACATCCATGCAATGCCCCTGATATTTGAAAGATTATTGCCATAAGGTTTTATGCATTTGATAGATATCTCCCTGATTTCTGATGAAGTTTCCGTAAATTTCGCTGAATGTTGAATTTCAATGTTGTAAGCTCATGATTCTAGAGCTTTTCTGATAAATTACTTTTGTGTTGTTATTTTTGTTTTATTGCAGCAAGTAACAGCTCTATCACCGTACAAGGAACTCTGCTCATCTCTGGACCATTTGTGTCTGACTTGGAGGACCCCACCTCGGCTCTCTATCAGAGCATGGCATCTGCACTCGTCAATGGGGTAAGAATAACAAAAAAAGAAAAATATTAACTTTATAATGCATTCAAATTTTATATGTTAAACAATACAGAAAGTCAAAATAACCAGCTATTTGCAAACCTATTGTTGATTTCCGTGATCCATTACATTTTTGAAAATTCAACCAAAATCACTTGGAGCTTTCACACTTCTCTTGTACCATGTTGTTTGGCTTCTTGTAAGAGAAGAATTAAATGTGTTTTGATTTTTCAAACTATTCTCTAATTATGGAGATATTTACGATTGAATTCTAAAGCGTCTGTAGACACTTTTGACCAGGAGTCAGGAGTATCCAAATTCGGAGACTAAATCCTCAACAGTATCCGACGGATCGGGATAATATCAGACATTGATTTACTCTTTTTCACTAGGTAAACATTATTCCTTTTGTATGACAATCTCACATATCATTCTCGGGAACCTTCCAATGATATTGGTATTATAATTGATTGCAAGTCTCAAATATCTCTTCTGGGAAAAATATAAAGCGAATGGATCACTTTAACTTTTTGTGTATTACTGCTTGTCTTTTACCTGTCTCATCAACTTATGTCTGTTTTTTAAAAATTACAGTTTGATGCAATATTTACAACACCCATGGGTTCACAGTATCTTGGAAGTACAGTGGATGGATTTAGGTGAGTAATTTTGCAGGCTCTCAAAATATTAATTTGATGTAGATTATCATTCATCCAGTCGAAGTTAATAATATCACTCTACACTTTGGAGAGTATAGCCAGAAGAAGCCGTTAGTTCACCGGCGAAACGTCGCCTTACAAATAGTTTCCAGCTTCTTGATTTATAAAAGATATTATTATTCTCTCAAAATATTGTTATAAAACAGTTTTCTTTGTGTAAAGAGAGGACATAAATTGTTAGGCCTACCATAAAAGTATTCTCTAGGTAATTGATTTTGTAACCTTTTTTGTTTTTAACCGAGAAATGTTTAACAAGAGACAAAACATGTCTAATAGTAATCATGATGTTAATGATGATTATAAGATAAGTAACATACTACTGCTGCTTATTTTATTTTTATTCTCAATTAGCAGTAATGGCAGCATTACAGTGTAACTCCATGGATAATAGGTAAAATCAATTTAAACCCGTTCCCTTCAAGATTGTGAAATCCCCATAGACTTTGTACATAGCTCACCTGGTTCCTGTAGGCAATGAGTTAACCTCTGTCTTCCAGATGATAATTAGACTTGGTTGGTTTACAAAATACTTTTCAATTACACTCACATCCAACGTGAGTATTTGTATGACCGGAATGGTTAGATTAATATGATACCCAGGTCGAAACTCCCATAGAATCAAAACCTAAAGGAAACCCATAGAAACCCATTGGCCTATTGGTTTTTATGGGTTTATATGGGTTTCAATAGGGAAAGTGGAACATGGGTTTCTATGGGTTTCTATGGGTTTCCTATGGGTTTTGATTCTATGGGAATTTCGACCTGGGAAATGTCTATGGGTCACATAGAAACCCATAGGAAACCCATAGAGACCAATATAGGATTGTCCTATGGGTTTCCTAAGGGTTTCTATGGGAATTTCGACTTGGGTAACCATAATATTTTCCTTTTTTTACAGCAATGGTAGCATCATTGCATCGTACTCCGTGTACCTCGCTGGATTAGGTGAAAACGATTTCACTTCACTCTCCGAGATGATTACGAACCTGGTCAACAATGGTACAAACAATGGAATCTTTACGGACATTGACGTCGTACCAGGCTCGGCCACAAACGTGAAAGGTGAGAACAAAATCATTTTACGGTGAGCTAGGAAAAGTTGTCTTTTGCTAGGATATTAGATGAAAGCCTTTTTAACCACTCTTTTAGATGCTACAAACCTGAATGGACATCAGTGGAAGAGAAATTTGTATCTTTATGGACATTGATGTTGAACCAGGATCGGCCACTAGCTGGCTTGCAAGGTAAGAACAAAAATAATTGTATGGTGAGCTATTTAAAGTCGTCTTTTGCTAGGATATTAGATGAAAGCCTTTTTACCCACTCTTTTAGATGTTACAAACCTGAATGGTCATCAATGGAATAGAACATGTAATCCTTATTGACATATGAAGTCGTACCAAGATCTGCAACCAACTTGCAAGAAAGCTCCAGTGAAAGGCATTGAAAAGGGTTTCAGGGACAAGCAAAGCGTCAAAGGCGCTTTCTAGCTCAGTCTGTAAGGGGCCTACAGTCTAGCAGTCTGTAGGTCTTGGGTTCAAATTTTGGGGAAGTTCTATTTTCCTTGTTCATTTTCAACAATGTTAAGAATGACGAATTCTTTTTTTTTTTTCAGACATGGAAAGTCCAATCATTAGTGGATGTCCAGCCAACCAGACTGTAAATACTGATGCTGGGATTGCTACAGCTACTGTGATTTGGACAGCACCCACTGCAACTGACAATTCTGGCTCCCAGACACTGACTTCAACAGAGAACCCTGGAGATAGTTTCCCTGTTGGAACAACTACAGTCACCTACACATCAACTGATGGTTCTGGGAATATTGAAACTTGTACTTTTGATGTTGTTGTAGAAGGTAAGGTTTTTGTGTGATCATTTTTCCTCAAAATTGTACTTTGATGGTTTAAGTCGTTATCAAATCTGATCATTGGCTAAATAAGTGTTTCTCCAATATCTGAAAGCATAACAAAGTCAGTAGATATCTTGAGATAATCAATTTGTTTTCTTTCACTATAATAGACAAAGAAAATCCAATCATAAGTGGATGTCCAGCCAACCAGACTGTGCATACTGATGCTGGGATTGCTACAGCTACTGTGACTTGGACTACCCCCACTGCAACTGACAACTCTGGCTCCCAGACTCTGACTTCAACATATAACCCAGGAGATAGTTTCCCTATTGGAACAACTACAGTCACCTACACATCAACTGATGGCTCTGGGAATACAGACACTTGTGCCTTTGATGTTGTTGTAGAAGGTAAGATGTTTGTGTGAAATTTTTCCAGCGACATTTCACTTTGAACTTTCAGGTTGTTATTATTTGATCTCCTCATTTACTAAAGAAGTTTTTATCATTTTAATAAATTATCACCAATATCGAAAAGAAATAGATATCTAGAGTGAATAAATTTGCTCTCTTTTACTATTTTAGATATGGAAGATCCAGTCATAAGTGGATGTCCATCTACCCTGACTGTTAACACTGATGCTGGGATTGCTACGGCCACTGTGAGTTGGACAGCACCCACTGCAACTGACAACTCTGGCTCCCAGACACTGACTTCAACACATAACCCAGGAGATAATTTCCCTATTGGAACAACTACAGTCACCTACACATCAACTGATGGTTCTGGGAATACAGATACTTGTGCCTTTGATGTTGTTGTAGAAGGTAAGGTTTTTGTGTGATCATTTTTCCTCAAAATTGTACTTTGATGGTTTAAGTCGTTATCAAATATGATCATTGGCTAAATAAGTGTTTCTCCAATATCTGAAAGCATAAAAAAGTCAGTAGATATCTTGAGATAATCAATTTGTTTGCTTTCACTATAATAGACAAAGAAAATCCAATCATAAGTGGATGTCCAGCCAACCTGACTGTAAATACTGATGCTGGGATTGCTACAGCTGATGTGACTTGGACAGCACCCACT
Organism: Echinarachnius parma; assembly: GCA_037951105.1. Classification (NCBI taxonomy): domain Eukaryota; kingdom Metazoa; phylum Echinodermata; class Echinoidea; order Clypeasteroida; family Echinarachniidae; genus Echinarachnius; species Echinarachnius parma. The sequence goes on from JBAMJV010000006.1 coordinate 203,681, forward strand.
GCAACTGACAATTCTGGCTCCCAGATACTGACTACAACACATAACCCAGGAGATAGTTTCCCTATTGGAACAACTACAGTCACCTACACATCAACTGATGGTTCTGGGAATACAGACACTTGTGCCTTTGATGTTGTTGTAGAAGGTAAGATGTTTGTGTGAAATCTTTTCAACAACATTTCACTTTGAAATTTCAGGTTATTTACTCTGTATATTTACTAAAGAAGTTTTTATAATTGTAATGAATTATCGCCAATATAAAAAAACAAAAAGTAGATATCTAGAGTGAATAAATTTGCTCTCTTTTACTATTTTAGATATGGAAGATCCAGTCATAAGTGGATGTCCATCTACCCTGACTGTTAACACTGATGCTGGGATTGCTACGGCCACTGTGAGTTGGACAGCACCCACTGCAACTGACAACTCTGGCTCCCAGACACTGACTTCAACACATAACCCAGGAGATAATTTCCCTATTGGAACAACTACAGTCACCTACACATCAACTGATGGTTCTGGGAATACAGATACTTGTGCCTTTGATGTTGTTGTAGAAGGTAAGGTTTTTGTGTGATCATTTTTCCTCAAAATTGTACTTTGATGGTTTAAGTCGTTATCAAATATGATCATTGGCTAAATAAGTGTTTCTCCAATATCTGAAAGCATAAAAAAGTCAGTAGATATCTTGAGATAATCAATTTGTTTGCTTTCACTATAATAGACAAAGAAAATCCAATCATAAGTGGATGTCCAGCCAACCTGACTGTAAATACTGATGCTGGGATTGCTACAGCTGATGTGACTTGGACAGCACCCACTGCAACTGACAATTCTGGCTCCCAGATACTGACTACAACACATAACCCAGGAGATAGTTTCCCTATTGGAACAACTACAGTCACCTACACATCAACTGATGGTTCTGGGAATACAGACACTTGTGCCTTTGATGTTGTTGTAGAAGGTAAGATGTTTGTGTGAAATCTTTTCAACAACATTTCACTTTGAAATTTCAGGTTATTATTTACTCTGTATATTTACTAAAGAAGTTTTTATAATTGTAATGAATTATCGCCAATATAAAAAAACAAAAAGTAGATATCTAGAGTGAATCAATTTGCTCTCTTTTACTATTTTAGATAGGGAAAATCCAGTCATAACTGGATGTCCATCCACTCTGACTGTAAACACGGATGCTGGGATTGCTACAGCTGATGTGACTTGGACAGCACCCACTGCAACTGACAACTCTGGCTCCCAGACACTGACTAAAACACATAACCCAGGAGATAATTTCCCTATTGGAACAAATACAGTCACGTATACATCAACTGATGGTTCTGGGAATACAGATGCTTGTGCCTTTGATGTTGTTGTAGAAGGTAAGATATTTGTGTGATTATTTTCAGCAACATTTCACTTTGAACTTTCAGGTTGCTATTATTTAATCAATCCCTTGCTAAAAGAGTTGTTATCATTTTAATAAATTATCTCCAATATCGAAAAGAAATAGATATCTTGAGTTAATAAATTTGCTCTCTTTTACTATTTTAGATATGCAAGATCCAGTCATAAGTGGATGCCCATCCAACCAGACTGTAAACACTGATGCTGGGATTGCTACAGCTGATGTGACTTGGACAGCACCCACTGCAACTGACAACTCTGGCTCCCAGACACTGACTTCAACAGATGAACCAGGAGATAGTTTCCCTATTGGAACAACTACCGTAACTTACACATCAACTGATGGTTCTGGGAATACAGACACTTGTGCCTTTGATGTTGTTGTAGAAGGTAAGATGTGTGTGTGAAATGTTTTCAGCCACATTTCACTTTGAACTTTCAGGTTAATATTTGATCTCTACATTTACTAAAGAAGTTTTTATAATTTTGATTAATTATCGCCAATATAAAAAACAAAAAGTAGATATCTAGAGTGAATACATTTGCTCTCTTTTACTATTTTAGATATGGAAGATCCAGTCATAAGTGGATGTCCATCTACCCTGACTGTTAACACTGATGCTGGGATTGCTACGGCTACTGTGACTTGGACAGAACCCACTGCAACTGACAACTCTGGCTCCCAGACACTGACTTCAACGTATAACCCAGGAGATAGTTTCCCTATTGGAACAACTATCGTCACCTACACATCAACTGATGGCTTTGGGAATACGGAGATCTGTTCTTTTGATGTTGTTGTAGAAGGTACATGGTTGTTTTGCTGCATATTATGTCATTCCTCTATGGAGAAAGAATGTAAACTCCTTACTTGTTAACAATGTTGATGGTACACATTTATAAAATGCACCTGTCTTCTCACATGGTGAAATTTGCTGGTTAGCAAGCACTAACAGTCATATCATTAGAAATTAGAAATTGTTTTACTAGTATACGAGCAGCACTCCATAGATGTAGGTACAAAATCAAAATGTAGATTTTCATACTATAAACATGAACTACCGACAAGTGCAGGGTTGTGCTAGCCGGTCACATATATCTTTTTCTCATATTAGAAAATATTGTTTGGTGTAAAATCTACTGAAACACAAGTAGTAGTAGTGCATGTTAAATTTAGAGTAAAAATAGTATTTAATCCTTATGTCTACAGATGATGTCTCCCCCAAGCTAGAGTGTCCCTCAGTGCTGTTCTTTGAGGCTGATGCCACAACGGATGTTGCCATGGTTACCTGGAATGTGACGACCTCTGATAACTCTGGCATTGCTCCCAGCATTGCATCATCGCATCCTCCAGGGAACTATTCCGTAGGATCGTACACAAACGTGATAACAGCCACCGATGCTGCAGGGAACCTGGCTAATTGCAGCTTCACTATTTATGTTATTGGTGAGTAAGCTCTTTTTCTGAGAAATATGAGAAATTTGGTATAACATCTTCTACACCTTCAACACCTAGATATTATCATTCGTTATATAAAAAGTGATTATGTTTAGTACTCTTTTTCTGCCGGCAACCATAGCAATAATTGTCTCGTGAAATATTTGTAATCATGCTTTAACTCACATCTATTGCGGACAAACATTCATGGGTCTTCAAACCTATGGCCCAATCCTATAGTCAGGAACTAATAATCACCCCTTAAGTTCAAGGACTTTGACATCATTCTTCTGTGGTCTGGTGCTGCACCCCCCCCCCCCCCCCAATTAAAGACTTTGTAGATTCAAAAGTCGAGGGGAAAATCCCTAACCTAGCGCTAATACTGTGTTGCCCCAATATTACCCAGATGTTTTAATAAGGCTGCTCAGTTAAAACCAAGGAATGAACTCATACTTATTTTCCTGAAACCTGGCCCATCACCTCCTCAATGGAGGGCGATATGACGGTGTGCATGACTTCTTTGATAAAGCTGATGAGGCTGGCTGTTTAATAGCACTCCAGGTGGATTGTAGTTACTGAAATACAAATTTGGTTTCTTTCCTACAGACAACTGTGGCCTGTACTACTTCTCCTGTGACCTGGCCCACTGTCTGCCCAATGAATGGCTGTGCGATGGTGTTCCAGATTGCCCTGATGAGTCAGATGAGGCCGGCTGTTCCAGCACCCCAGGTACATTGTAGCGTCTAAAATAATTACTGTGGCTTCTGTTAAAGGGGTCTAGTAACTTTGTTGACAATGTATATAATGTATATTGTTGTTATCTGATATGTCCACTGGGTATTGTGTGAAAATTTAACCCACATGAAATGGATGTTATATGGCCGAGTAAGAGCAAAAATGCAAAGTGATATTCAGAACTGATTGCACTGACTTTGTACACGGGTACGACTATCCAGTGGAAAGTTTAACATCTGAACACTTCAATCGTAGATATCTTTTTAACGAAAGAGAAATTTGGAAAACAGAAACCTGTCCCATGCTTCTATTGTTAATACGAATACAACAAGGTATGAGGGAACCGCTAGAATTCAAATTGAATTTTGAGGATTTGGACAATGTTACTAGATCCCTCAAGAAATGACACATTATACAGTTGTTAACTGGTGGAGGAGGGAATATCACGGAATGTTCCACTCCGAGGGAACATTCTGTGATTTTCCTGACAACAAAGTTAACAACTGTTATATCATCTGGCTATATCCGGGGGCTAATACACATTCATGCATTGAAACTGAAATCAGTCAAAAACAACATACGGTGCGTGTATCATCTTGTACCTTTGGTTCTCATGGCCGTGTGTCATACAATAATGACACCCCAATCATATGACCGTGTTTAGCCAATCAACGACGCGTATTTTACTAAGTCAGATGATATAATGGGTTAACAAATTCCATTGTAGATTTCAGCATTACAGTAATGATGCTGATCTTACCCGGCGGCAACGTCTAGTGGCTGATTCAATGCCAAACTGAATCTAGTCCGTTGGCTGATGAAGATATATGCAAATGCACATCAAAAGCTTCCTGTTGGCAAACAAAAACATTTAATGTTGTGTGGTATTGTGTATTGTATTTCCCATTTTCTTATTTATGTACTGTTTGAGTAATTCTGATTATTAGACATGGTTTATTCTATTGCTGTATTCATGCGGCAACTGTCAATCAATCTACCTGTCTACTCGCACCAGTCATGAGCGATTTTTAAGATGCTACTATACATCATCAATGAAGCATAGCTACTTCTTATATTTCTGTTCGAAATCCTCATACTTGATTTATTCTATTGCTGTATAGATTGCAGCATCAATTGATCCAGCTATCTGTGGACTCGCATTATTAGTGAGCGATTTTGAAGATGTTACTTATCCCACCCTAACAATTGTGTACTTCTTATGTTAGTGTATATCAAAGTAAATTAAAATGAGCAAAGACAATAGGGATTTCCGGTGATTATTTTAGTGTTAAAGGGGACCACCGGGCAAAGAACAACACATTATTATATGTTTTGGTACCATTTTGTGATATCAAATAGATACCCAACATTTTTCAAAGGGTTGTGTGATTCATAAACAAAGCAATTAATTTCCACCACTTACGGAACCACTGCTATTTCCTGGTTCCATACGGGCCAACCATTTGCGAGTGCGCATATGCTATTCACGCATACGTTTGTAGACAATAGATTCCCGGGCGATTCGTTCGCTCTGCACACATTGCAATTCACTGCACGCATCGCAGTCTACGCAATTCAGACCGCATGAACGCATGCTTTAGAATGGTAATGCGTTTTCAATTATATATTTTTTTCTGGAAACATATTTTTGTGAACTTGTTGATGGAATGGAATACTAAAGATGTTACCTTTCTTTAATAAGAATATTATTTTTGGGTGGTGGTACCCTTTAATGATTCTGACAATTGATTGATTGCATTGCTGTAATCATGCAGCATCCATCAATTCCACTTCCTGTGGACTCGGGCCAGTAGTGAGCAATTTTGAAGATGCTACTGCATCACCAAAGCTGGCTAGCACCAACTTCTTAAATCTTCTTTTCAAAATCCTCATACTTGATTTGTTCTGTTGCTCTATTCACACAGCATCCATCAATCCAGATACCTGTGGACTCAGGCCTGCAGTGGGCGATTTTGAAGATGTTACTGCCCGCATCGTCGGAGGATCTGATGCAGCAGCCGGTCACTGGCCCTGGAGTGTGTCCGTCTCCTTACGAGTCTCCAACCTACCACTGTATTTCACGTGCGGGGCATCTCTGATCAACAGCCAGTGGGCCATCTCTGCTGCGCACTGTTTCATGTAAGAAGGAGCTGAACTTTGATCACATATTTAAATCTGTATTTCTTAACCTTTCTCTCAATTACCTCTGACTTCGGTCACTAGCCCTGGTTTGCGTCTGTGTCGTTGCGAATTGCCAACCTATGCCCTGTATTTCTGCCCATGGATGGATGAATGGATGCTGAGTTAGAAGGATGAATGAATGTATTACAAATATTCTGGCAGGCTAGTGTGAGAATAGACACTCAGCTACAATAAATAGACTAACAATTCTTGTGGTCAAGGATTACCGTACTGACCGGCGTAATCGCCGCATACTTTTTCCTTGAAAAAACCCCGCAAAGTTGGGGTGCGGCGCGTACGCGGCGATACTTTTGACAGGAACCAAAACAACACATTTCCGCATGTGTGGGACTAAAGTGTATACTGCACTGTATTGTATTGCGTGATACAAACATACAAAGCCAAATTGTTTAACCTGGCCTAGAACAGTTTCTCACCTTTTTTGCTGATATTTGCTAAATCCGATACGTTTTTAACTTTGAAGTTAAAATATTAAAGAAACAAACTACCACTGCCAGCGCGGCACTTGCGCCCGTCATTTACTGATTTAGACGTACAGTACACGCCGCCGACTAGTGGTGTTTTTGGTATGATGCAGCGTGTGATACGTATGTACGGCATTGCACAGTAATACGGGGTTCTCTGTAGTATAGTACAGTAGGGGTTCGATAGAGTTCGGTTTTGTTTCGATCGAGTTCAATTCAGTACCACTTCAATGGTACATCGTATGAAGCAATACTCGACTCGTAGCTTGCAGTGCTAGTGGCTGTTTGCCAAGATTATTTGGGCGGATTTAGCGGGGCGGATTTAGCGGGGCGGGGCTGGGTGGCCGTGGGGGCATGTTATAGATGTTACGTTTGTTCTAGCGCCGCGGCACTGCTGTCCTATTCAATAAAAGTCGACCATTAGCGTAGCAGGCAAGCCATTGTTCGCGGTAAGTTCTTTGATTTTACTGTCGCATCATTGATAGCCTATAGAAAATTTCTCCGTAAATTTGACAAATTTTCCCAGTCGATATTCTGGTTTTCTGCCGTTATTCCCGCTTTTTTTGTTGCCAGTTTCCCTAGCGCACTTTTCTCTCACTTTAAACAAAATTCATTTCATTGCTCAAAGTCGGCCTGTGGCGTTTACGCGGCTGCGGCGATTACGCCAGTCAGTACGGTAGACAATTTTGTAAATTGATAAACAATCAAAATCCAATTTTTCTTTCAGGCCGCGGGCCGTTGGTCTGATCGCAGACAAGGTGTTGGTAGGGGATGTCAACCAGTATGGTGGCGTGGCTGTGACCAGGCAGCTAGTGGACATCGAACGGGTGTTCGTCCACCCGGCCTACAACGAGTTCCTCATCGACTTTGACCTGGCGCTGATCAAGCTGGCGAGGCCAGTGGAGCTGAGTGACTATGTCAACCCTGTCTGCCTGGAGACAAGCGAGGAGGAGTTGAATGTTTACCGGGAGTGTGTGACAATAGGCTGGGGCCAGCTCAGTGAAACTGGTATGTAGATGTTGCCACGAAACCCTTCTCATGGTGGCCAAATGATATTTGAACAAGTTCACTATGTTTACGTCGTTTTTGAATTCTGACCCTTTAAAAAAATGCAATGACAGTGCTGAGAGAGATGAGATTTTGATAAATTCAGAAATTACAAAATCAGGAAATTTAAATCATGGGACTTTATCAGGGTTTTGTAGTGACGAGTCACGTTTCTAGAAGATCAGACTAAACCCACTTAATTAAATTAAACATCTATAACAAATAAATATTGCAGACAAGTAAATATTTGTTTATAAATTCATGTTGTTGGGAGGCAAGTTTAAATGAACTTGGCATTTACCAGGAGTTTGTGACAATTGGGTTTAGGCATGCACAGTCAGTCTTTTAATTTGTTGATCAGGCCTTGTTACTTCTGTAGTTGTGATATGAAATATGAACTCCAGAAAATATGATTTCATGTCTACTTATATTCACATATATATGAGTTATGAAAATCCTTGCATGTTACAGGTTCTGGGTCAGAAAGTCTCCAAGAGTTGAGGGTGAATCTAACAAGCCTTGAGGAGTGCAGGAATCTAACCTCTGATACGTTGACATCAAACCAGATTTGTGCCTGGGATTCTAATGGGGGAGCATCTACCTGCTTTGTGAGTATTTTTGTGTTTGTCATAACTGAACACTTTTTGTTTATCCTTCAAATATACAAAATAATACCAGTGTAAGTAATATTGTGCATTAATACAAATGATAATAATAACTTCATTCATGTAAATGATATCTTGTTAACAATATGATTTGTATGAAAGTTTATCAATAAAACAAAAAAACTTCATTCATGTAGTGCTTTTTGTAAAAATTGATACAGAGCGCATTGATTTCAATAACAAATCACATCATGCTATATAACTGAACTCTGTTTAGAATATAGTGGCAATGAAAAAATATCTCCCCATACTTGCACAGTTTTCCCATAATGTTCACTTAATGACCCTACCATGTTATTTTTAAAAAGTGTATTATCCATTTAATTCATGTTCAAATGTTTGCTTATGAACAAAGAACCTTTCTTCAATTAAAACCATTTTTTTCCTACAGAAATTGTCATTGACAAGCACATCTACATTTGTTAGAGAATTATTTAATGATGAGTGACAACATGCTTTGTTGACTAAAGTTATATGAATATGATAAAGTTGGCAAAGATTATCTGCATGATACATCTAATGAAGATATGAAGTTAGTACAAACCCATCATTAGGAGCAGCACTCAGGAGTCATCATCGTCAACAACATCCTCAACATCATGTCACTATCATCTCATTGATTGTCTACATCCTTATCACTATCATCATCATCATCATCATCATCATCATCATCAATGTCAACGTCAACATCAACCATATCGTCAGCGTCAACGTCAACGTCAACGTCAACAATATCAACATCAACACCATCCTCCTCCCATCCCCGCCCCCTTCTCAACATCATAATCATCATCACCTTTTATTGTCTAATAATATTTCTTCCACTTCCAGGGAGATTCTGGCAGCTCGCTGATGTGCCAGGAGTACAGTGGTGCCTGGAGGTTGGTGGGCATCACCAGTGCCTTGTACGGGGGCTGTGCCGATCCCACCGATCCCAGTTACAACAACTTCCCAGCCTTCTTCACCAGGATGTCGGCTTACTGGGAGACGGTCAATGCATTCATTGCAGGAGGTAAGTCAAGATGTACATCAGGGTTCGACACTAGCACCGATTGCCAGGGGCAAGTACAACAAAAATGTTGGTTGGCAGCGAAAATGCTGTATTTTGTCCTTGCTATGACACCAAGCTAGAGTGCATGCACCAATCTTAGTGGTGTATTCGTGCAGTGTACGATGCTGAGTCGTACGACGGGTCCTACAACTCCAGAGTTGTACAACTGGTCGGGTTGTACAGTGTGCAGTGGCCTTTACAGGTTGCTCCATTATGACATACCTTTTGATGCAACCACCGTTTTCCCCCCAAATCATTGGTTAGAAAGGAAATTTTTCTAAAAGATCTACGTCCTCCTTTTCCTACTCTTTGCCCTAGTCCTCCTCCTGCTCCTTGTCTTCTTCCTCCCCCTTTACAATTTCTTCTTTTTTTCCTCCTCCCTTTTCTCTTTTTCCCCTCTTCCTCCTCCCCCTACTGCTCGTTTCCTTGTCTGACTCATCCTTCTCTTTCTCATCTTCATCTTTTCCCCCTCCTCATTCTACTCCTCATTCTCCTCTTGTTACTCCTACTCCTCCTTCTCCTCTTATTCTTTTCCCCTTCTCTTTCTTCTCCTTATTCTTCTGATTTTTGCTCTCTATTTTGTTCTTCTTAATCTTATCATGATTTTGTATTCTCTTATTGTATCAGAGGATGAGTTCATGCCCTGTGAACCAGTGTCAATTCCTGTGTGTGCTGCTGCCCTGCCCTACGACCAGACCTATGTAACCAGCCAGTCTCCATCATACAAGTCCTTCATCGACGCACTAAGCCTGTTCCAGGACCCCGATTGTCACCCAGCCCTCGAGTCGGTCCTGTGCGCCGCCACGGTCAAGGAATGTCGTCCGGGAGGAGATGGACGCAGCCTCTGCAGACAGATCTGTCAAGAAGTGAGTGAAACTGTTTTCACATCTTGTCTAGATTTCCATGATCGGATATTAAAGATGCTGTTTGGTTTTAGCAAACCAGAATTCGAAATTGGGAGAGTATTGTCTAACATAAAAGAAAATAAGAGCTAGTCTAAGAAGATTAATGCTTCAAAAATGCTTTTTACTGGAATTGTATTGATCTTTAGAGCACTAATTGATTAATAACTGTTATGTCTGTGTAATTGGTCTAGCAACAGCAGACCCTTTTTTATATTTTATTGTTTATACTTTATTTTCACAGTACAAATATTAAGATTTATGTTGTTTAGATTTGTAATGCGTAACATTGTGATTTTGTCCTTAATCATGGTAAAAGGGTAGAAATAAACTATTATACATAAAACCAAAATAGATAGGAAATAAGCCAGAGATATAGACTACAAATCAATGTTTTTTTTCTTGCATCATTTGAATCTTTCATTTACAGGTAAAAACAGCATGTGCTGATGATTTTCTCACATTATTTGCTGCTTCATTGCTTGATGTCCTTCTACCATGTGACTCTCTGCCGGCTGGGCCCACCAATACAACTCTTCTCTGTGAAAGGGGTGAGAAACACCTGCACTTCATGTGATTTAAACTGTGTATTTATGCTATAATTATATGATTAAATCGTCATAATTTTTTTCTGTGAAAATTTGACCTGCTCGTAATAGCAATTAACTGTTTATAAATACCATACAGTCTAGCATCCTTAGAAAACACATATTATTCAGGTAATTGATCCTGTAGTGTATATAAAAAGCACAGGTTCTTTGGGCTTCCTTTCCCGACCGACTGAATGACCGACCGACAAACCGACCGACTGACCAACTACCGACCACACAACCCTCAGACTGACCGACCAAGCAACCAACCATTCAGATACATTTTTCAATAAACGATTTTGTAATACTGAGACACTCCACAAGACAATGGTAAATTTTGAGCCAAAACAATCTTGCAAACAATCAAACAAATAAAAAACAGACACACAAATAAACAGCATATTCACAAACATACAGGCACATTAATAACATAAAACACAAACAAACAAACAATCAAGAAATAACAAAATACTAAATATATAAACAAAAATCCCTTTTTATTACAACCCCCCAACAGGAGTTGACTATTCCTGCGGCAACACAGACCTGACGCTGCAGCGTTTCGAGCCCGTCCCGGTGTCCAACCCCAGCTTCCCACAGTATTCGGTGGACCTCCACGGCTGCACCTGGTATGCGACCACCGCCAGGGCCGCTCACGTCATCGTCGTCAAGTTTCTCGTAACCCGCTTGGATATTGTAGTGGGGACCCTGCTTATCGGCGAGGGCGTGGATAGCAAGAACAGGACGACCGTTATAGCTGAAGTGCGGGGCAGCGTCACCCCGCAACCGATCGAGACGGGATTGGGCCAGATATGGCTGACTTATGCTTCTCTCATCAGTAGCAAGGGCTTTGAGCTGGAGCTGTGGGCAGTAAGAGGTAGGTCAGATATGTAACTTTTTGTAAAGGGGAATGAAATGCTGGAATATTCACTTATTGTTACTGATAAGTGCGTAATTCCTGTCACTTCCCAGGACAAAATTCCAGTTGAAATTCTAATTGGTACCCATTGAAATTCTAATTGGTACCAATTGAAACTGAATTCAATTGGTACCCATTGGCATTGGTTTCAATTGGTACCCATTGAAATTCTAATTGGTACCAATTGAAACTGAATTCAATTGGTACCCATTGGCATTGGTTTCAATTGGTACCCATTGAAATTCTAATTGGTACCAATTGAAACTGAATTTAATTGGTACCCATTGGCATTGGTTTCAATTGGTACCCATTGAAATTCTAATTGGTACCAATTGAAACTGAATTCAATTGGTACCCATTGGCATTGGTTTCAATGGGTATTTGTTTAATTTTCCATATATACTCTTCGATTACCAATTGATTTCAATTGGTAACTTTCAATGGGTAATTTTCAATTGGTACCAATTGATTTAAATTGGTAAAATTGATAATATAGTCAATGGGAATTTCACCATGGGTTATAGTCTATTATTTCCTCATGGGGATCACTAATCATGGAAATAATCTATGTTTTCGAAATCACTATCAACTGTGTTCACTGACTACGGGAGGCTGCCATGTTTGCCAATGGTACCTTATGAAACGTCATCTGGCATGAAATCATCATTTGAACATGCACTAACAAAAAACGCTTTATGTAATCGTTGTTGATGAATCTGCTGATTAGTGCAAGGTCAGAAGACGCTTCATACGGTAAAGTTGGAAAAAATGGCAGCCTCCAGTGTATGGAACAATCAAACTGTTATGGGGCCGGATAATGAAGTCTACATGATGTTTTGTTTTGTGATCTAATCCAATAACAATGTTATTCCAGCTCATCAGATTGCAGCCATGCTTTATTTCATGTTTGTCAGAATAAGCGTGAGTTCCTCTTAAATGGTCCTTTTAGGAATTGGCTAATTGCAAGAAGTTATTAAATTTTAACAATTTATACTGAACTTTAACAAAATTGCTTCTTTATACCTTCCTACAAGTAGGTTTATCTGATTTCTGCATTTTCTTCAGGCTTGGCTTTGTGTTGCTCTTGAATAGGTGACTGACAATATGATGTACTCCAAAAGAAGATAAATCAATGACATTTATAAGTCACTAAATGCTATTAAAAAAAAAATTCTCATCAGAAATCTTGAGTGTGCCGCAAGCTAGTGGCTGGCTTGTGGCTGGCATGCCGCTAGCTAGCAGCTGCCTTGCCTCACACTTATTAGGCGATGTCTGCCAAAATTGTGACCCTGCAGCAGATTTTTAAGCATGTCATTTTAGTGTGTGGATACATTTTGCAAGCTTACTTCGGGCAGAGATCGTTGATTCAGCTTGCCGCTAGCTGGGTTGCGGCATGCTTAGATTTCTGTATGGGTTTAATTAATCATGATTATTATCTCAATCTATTGATAATCCATTGCTTTGTTTCCCAAGGTCCGCAAGATTTATGCAGTCTGCCAGGCTCCGTAGCATGTTCTTCAGGCCTTGCTTGTGTTCCCCCCGAGTGGGTGTGCGATGGGGTGGCTGATTGCCTGGGTCTGGATGATGAGACTAACTGTGCAGGTATTTTCATGATTCTTCTTTTGCATCGTAAAAACATTGATTTATAGATTAAGACATTCTCCCATTCAGTACTAGTCCCCAGGATACTCGGGTGCGGGGTCCTTAGAGAATGCATGTTATACCCTAAGCAAATCCTCTTGAACAGGTTAAAAAAAAAAATGTTTAAGTCCCAGATAATAATGCATAAACATTGTGAAAATAAGTACGAAATGATGTGAAAGATGTGCTTAAACTGTAGATAAGTTTAAATATGTTTTATGTTGCAAATAAGCTATGCATTAGGTATATGATTGCTCAATATATGATTTCCCAATCTTAAGTTATATACATTTTGTTTTGTCCTGTATGGTCCTGACAAGGAAGGTGGAAATAGAATCAAAAGAGCCTAGATTAGAATTATCCCCCTTAAAGGGACTTACGGTAGTAACGTTGTCTAAATCCTCAAAATCCAATTGGAATTCTAGCGGTTCCATCATACCTTGTTGTATTTGTATTAACAAAAAAGCATGATACAGGTTTCGGTTTTTCAGATTTCCCTTTCGTTAAAAAGATATTTACGATTGAAGTCTTCAGATGTTAGATTATCCATTGGATCATCACAACCATGTACAAAGTGAGTGCAATGAGTTAGTGAATATCACTTTGCATTTTTGCTCATTACTCGGTCATACAACGTCCATTTAACTTCACATTTAATTTTCACACAACACCCAGTGGACAGACTAGATATCAACGATATACATTGTATCAACCACTCATCACTTTTTGCACATACATGTCAACAAAGTTACTAGATCCCTTTAAGAACCCTAGAAGTACAGTGATGGTTATGTAACTGTGATTGGATAGTTGACTATTTATTGGAATATATATTTTTGTGATGGGATTTCCTTCATTACCGAAACTCGATATCTTTAAAAGTTGCTGTTCTTCCATCCTTGTACATATAGTCCCCCTGAACTGCAGTGATGGCTATGTGAGTTGCATGGTGCAGGCGGAATGCATCCCGTCGTCATGGCAATGTGATGGCATCGTTGACTGTGCCGATGGAACGGATGAGCTGGATGCCTACTGCAACGCCACAACCCCGAATCCAACTCCTCCAGGTTAGTTCTGGTATCCATTGCTTAAAGGGTACCATCACCCAAAAATAATATTCTTATAAATAAAAGGTAACATCTTTAGAAGTCCATTCCATCAACAAATTCACACAAATATGTTTCCAGGAAGAACAAAAATATAATTGGAAAACGCATCATTCTATAAGCACGCGTTCACGGGTCTAATTTGTCCAGAGCGAACGAATCGTCCGGGATTCTATTGTCTCCAAACGTACGCTTGAATAGCATTGGTGCACTCGCAAATGTTTGGCCCGTATACGGAACCAGGAAATAATATTGGTTCCGTAAGTGGTGTTAATTAATTGCTTTGTTTATGAATTACACAACCCTTTGCGAAATGTTGGGTATCTATTTGATATCACAAAACGGTACCAGAACATTTAATTATGGGTTGTTCTTTGCATGGTGGTCCCCTTTAAAGGGGTAAGGCTGAGCTTTAGTAACCAAAACCTGCACAATAACATTACAAACTAATAGTTCTTACTCCACCATGCTCGAAAGGTATAGAAAATTATTAACGACTAAGTAAACAGCCTTTTGAAAATTTTGGAAAATTGTTAGCAAATTTAAATCATCGAATAAATCTGGGCCCCAGATTTTTTCTGATCGGATATATTTATTGATATTTCAGCCGTTTCTGAACCGACTTTGATCAAATAAAGTTTATTCTGCCATTAAAATTTTATGCTCTTTCAAATTTTACACTCAGTTTTTCATTATCTCACAACAAAATTATTTCGTGCAGCGCCCTCTATACCAAAACTGAACTACCCCTTTAAAGCAAGGGGGGTGTTTCACAAAGGTCCTAAGTTGAACTTGACTCTAAGTTGGACTTAAAAACTATGGAAAGCCGTTAGGTTCTTTGAAAATTGTTTTTAAAAGTTCCTTTTAAAGGCGTAAAATGTTGATTCAAATCATTACTATTTTCTATTATCAAGGAGATTCCATGTCTTTCAAGTAATATTTAAGAAAATTCTAAAATACTTCCTTTTTTTTGTATATGAATATATTTTATTCAAAGGCTAGACGTGGCTTTCCATAATAATAGTTGAGTTCAACTTAGTGTTAAGTTCAACTTAGGATCTTTGTGAAACACACGTACCCCTGGTCACATATTACTGGATAGCGTTAAGGGATGCCTGACGGATTGAACATTTTCAAAATCAAATTATCTGGTGATGAAATTCGTCTCCATTGCTTCATGTACAAAATCGCCTGACAAGGAACGGACAAAAAATGCATATGGACGGATGGACAATTTAGCTCTCTGTTGGGTGTCCATTTAGGCTATCCGGTAATATCTGACCTGGCCATTATTGGTACCAGGACCCATTTCCCTAAAACCACTCTAGCTTTTTACACCATCTTAGTGCTTAATTCAATTGAAATAATTAGCTTATGGACCAAGTTTGAAGACAAATTGAATAGAGGATTGGTAAAAATGAAATGCCCATACAACTCACAAGACTATTGTCTGTTTTGTTCATTTAGAAAAGAAATCAGTATTTGTGATCTTCTGATTATATTTTTTGGATTATTGTGAGTTGAGTCAACCATGGATTTCAAGAGGGTTAAATGTTGTTCCATTTTAAGACCGTCTATTTTAAATGTAAGTCAATGTAGCGGTCTATATTGGATAACAGTGTCAAGTAAGGTGCACTTCTTAAATCCATTGCTAACGGGGAAACTGGGTCCATGTTCATGAAATCACACTTGCATGAAAGTAGTTCTTTTCTAAGCCAGTCTATTTTTACATGATAGGGCTAAGTATTTACTTGGTGCTTGATACCTCTCAAAGGGGAAGGAACTCCTAGCCTTTTGACTTACTGGATGTGAGGAGAGCATAACTCCTGTCATTTCTAGTCACTTATTTCCTCATGAATATTCCCAATAATGAAAATAATCAATATTTTATGGACCACTACCGTCTGCTTTCAATGCCCACAGGAGGCGGCCATTTCTTCAACTTCTCGCGGTGAAATGACGTGTCAGGCGGAGAACACAATAGCGGGTTACGATAGTGCTATTGTGTTCTCCACCTGCCACGTCACTTCACGGCGAGAAGCACAATTATCTTAGTTTTATAATTTGGGGGGCCATATAGCTGATCCCATGGTGAACATTTCTCTGTCCATAAGCGGCGAGTACATGCTAACCTCTCCAAATTACCCGGGCATCTACAACGTCAATGTAGACCTCAAGTGGTCGTTCCTGGTTCTGGTTAGCTATGGACTATTCAAGACATATACATATTAAGCTCTTGATGTCTATATGAAGCCTGATTATATTTTTAAAATTTGTCTTCCATACAGCTGATCCGATGGTGGATATTCCTCTCTCCGTCGGTGACGAGTATGTTCTATCCTCCCCGAATTACCCCAGCAATTACGACGTCAACGTGGAACTCAAGTGGTCGGTATTGGTTCCCATCGGCTATCGGCTCTTCATCCAGCCCCTCAACTTCAGCACGGAGACCTATTACGACTTCCTCTACGTCGGAAATGGAATCATCTTTGACCCGGATTCCCTGGTGGCTTCACTCAGCGGAACGTACGATCCGCCGCCTATCATTTTGGCCGGGAGGGAAGCGTGGATTTGGTTCCTTAGCGACAACACCCAAACGAGAACCGGTTTCAGGCTGAGTCTGTCCGCAATTGCTGTCGACTTGAGTGGTATGTACTTTACATGTTGTTATTGTTTAGGGAGATTAAATTCCGTCAATATATGGGATGTTTGAACAGCAGCCAACCATTTAGGCCGGGAGGGAAGCGTGGATTTGGTTCCTTAGCGACAACACCCAAACGAGTACCGGTTTCAGGCTAAGTCTGTCAGCAACTGCTGTCGACTTGGGTGGTATGTACATGTTGTTATTATGTTCTGTGATTTATTTCCTTATACTGTTCAATCCTATAATGATTTTTACATGCACAATTATATGAATGTAATATGACCTAGCTGTGTACCTGTTTAGCTGTAGTACGAGTGAAAGAGGTGAAAGAGGTAGTAATCATTTATTTAATTTATTTGTTAAATTCTATTACATAATATGACATGTGTACAATATAAAATTAAAGAAACATTTAATCAAAATGGTATAGCCATAGATAGGCCTACTGTTAAAAGGTTCTAATATTTGGATATCAAAGTATTATACCGAATTGCAAACTCTACACAGGACACTTCATAATAACCCTTAATTTGCATCTTTTTTTAAAATGCAGGCGGAGAATGTGGTTCAGGATTTATCTCCTGTGAAATGATGGGTGTTTGCATCACTGACATTGCGTTATACAATTGTTATAAATATGACTCACAATTAAAACTTAAAAGATAGTTCAAAGGACTTTGTAAGTCCATTTTGTGATATTTTTTGTACAGTTATCTAATAAATAAAGCATTAAAGGCAATTAATCAATGTTTGTATGACTGTTTACAGGGGGAGAGTGTGGAACAGGCTTTGTCTCCTGTGAGACGACAGATGTGTGCATCGCAGACGCATCCGTGTGCGATGGCTTTCCCGTCTGCCTGTATAACGATGATGAAATAAACTGCCGTGAGTTTAGCTTATCTGACATTTTTAAAAACAAAAGTTCTTAAAGAGTACCACCACCCAAAACTAATATTCTTTTAAAAAAAAGGTAACATTCCACTAAAAAGTAACACAAAAGTAGGTTTTCAGGAACAAAATCAATCAAAAATTTGAACAAACATCACCATACTACAACATGTGTTCAGGAGTCTGCGTACAAAGACTACCTTTTGTCTAGGACGAACGCATCGTCCGTGATTCTATTGTCTCCAAACGTACGCGTGAATATAATTGGCACGTATAGAACCATGAAATAATAATGGTTCCATAAGTGGTGGTAATTAATTGAATAGTTTATGAATTACACAACCCATTGCAAAATGTTTGATATCACACAACGGTACCAAAACATATAATAATGTGTTGTTCTTTGCCTGGTGGTCCCCTTTATTCCTCTGAGTACCAAATTAGATCGCAAGTATCCACTTAGCCCACTTCTAATAGACAAGTTTACATTCAATTTCAGTTCAATCTGTTTTTCATGATCAAAACAATGTACATATCAAATATAATAGGAAGCTAATTTACAAAAGAGATTTATTGGAAACAGGGATTTATAAAAAAAGCAAAGAATGTGAGATTGTTGATCCCATAATGATCGATTACCTCACTCTCACTTGAGAAATGAAAATATTAACAATTCTGTATATTTTTGGGGTAAAACCTATTTTTAAAAAATGGATAGGGTTATCGAATTATATACCTGATATATTTCAAAAATGGTGTTATATATACTCATGAAAATAACTTTCATCATTATAAACAGATCCAAGTTGCCCTTCAAGTGATGTAATCACACTGGAGCCCGATGCAATCTTCCCCATCATTTCCGACAACTATCCCTTCGGCTACGGTGACAACATCCGGTGCGTGTGGCTCCTGCAAGCTCCGTCATCGTACTCCCTGGTCATCGACTTCCAGACGTTCTCCCTCGAAACGGGCTTTGATTACCTCTACCTAGGATTAGGCCACGATTGGGCTGAAACCGACTCAAACTGTCTGAAATTCACAGGGTCATTTGCGGATGTCACTTATTACTTTGGTGACCAGGCGTTCATCTACTTTGACTCGGACTTTACTTTTTCCGATGTGGGCTTTAAGCTGAATGTCACCACTGTATCTTATGAAGGTAAGTGCTTCTTAATTAGATGAATGCATTTCAGCTGTTGATTAAGGTATGATCCTTAAAATCATCCTTGAAAAGAAATTGCTATCAATGAAGTTATTCTCTCTTTTAGTGACTATGTAAACAATCAATAAACTGTTCTGGACATTTAAAAATCCGATAGACTCTGTATATAGCCCAGCAGGTTCCTGTAGGCAATTGGTTAATTATCACATAAAGGTTTCACTCTTAATGTAATAACCATCATGAGTAGCTTCGTGAGTAGAAATGCACACAGGTCTGTTATTCTTTATTTCAATGAATTTGATTTACTTGCAAAGAACTAGCCTTTGTACCAATGCTGCCAGCTTTTGCGTATTATAAGCAACGTACCTTTGTCTACAAGGTTTTCTTGAATTGCAACGAATGAAAGAATGATACTTTGCTGTAATATTTCTTCTGCAGTAGCCAAATTAAAGCTTGAGGGTAGATTACGTTTGTTTACTAGGTTTTCATAAATTGTAAGGAGTGAAAGAAGGATTTATGCTATATTTCTTCAGCAGTAACTAAATGAATGTAAGGATTTATGCTATATTTCTTCAGCAGTAACTTTTAAGAGTCTACTAGGTTTTCTTAAATTGTAATGAATGTAAGGATTTATGCTATATTTCTTCAGCAGTAACTTTTAATAGTCTACTAGGTTTTCATAAATTGTAATGAATGTAAGAAGGATTTATGCTATATTTCTTCAGCAGTAACTTTTAAGAGTCTACTAGGTTTTCTTAAATTGTAATGAATGTAAGGATTTATGCTATATTTCTTCAGCAGTAACTTTTAAGAGTCTACTAGGTTTTCTTAAATTGTAATGAATGTAAGGATTTATGCTATATTTCTTCAGCAGTAACTTTTAATAGTCTACTAGGTTTTCATAAATTGTAATGAATGTAAGAAGGATTTATGCTATATTTCTTCAGCAGTAACTTTTAAGAGTCTACTAGGTTTTCTTAAATTGTAATGAATGTAAGGATTTATGCTATATTTCTTCAGCAGTAACTTTTAAGAGTCTACTAGGTTTTCTTAAATTGTAATGAATGTAAGAAGGATTTATGCTATATTTCTTCAGCAGTAACTTTTAAGAGTCGACTAGGTTTTCTTAAATTGTAATGAATGTAAGAAGGATTTGTGCTATATTTCTTCAGCAGTAACTTTTAAGAGTCGACTAGGTTTTCTTAAATTGTAATCAATGTAAGAAGGATTAATGCTATATTTCTTCAGCAGTAACTTTTAAGAGTCGACTAGGTTTCCATAAATTGTTATGAATGTAACAAGGATTTATGCTATATTTCTTCAGCAGTAACTTTTAAGAGTCGACTAGGTTTTCTTAAATTGTAATCAATGTAAGAAGGATTAATGCTATATTTCTTCAGCAGTAACTTTTAAGAGTCAACTAGGTTTTCTTAAATTGTAATGAATGTAAGAAGGATTTATGCTATATCTCTTCATCAGTAACTTTTAAGAGTCGACTTGGTTTTCTTAAATTGTAATGAATGTAAGAAGGATTTATGCTATATTTCTTCAGCAGTAACACGAGCTTGCCAGGAGATCGTAGCTATGGAGAACGTTTGTCTACAAGTATTTATGAAATGGCAATGAATGAAATACAAATGTATGCTATCAATTTTTTTGTCTGCAGTAACCAAAGCTTGTGGGGTAGACCAGAGAGTTCCAGATGATTACTTTTGTGATGGCGTCATACAATGTCTGGACAACGCTGATGAAGTCGAATGCTGTGAGTATAATGTGATGTTTCTTTTAATAATAATGATAATAATAATATATTGCATTTATATTGCACTTAATACAGGATTCTTACACTCAGGAAGGGTTCAGACCGCCTTTTAAATGCTTTGTTTGAAGACAAATGCTTCTCATATTTGGATTCTCTGGGTGAAATGTCAGAAGTCAGTCTAAAAGTCAAAGCTAGTGTGTTGGAGTCATACAATGCCTGGGGGGTATTTAAAAAAGATCCTAAGTTGAACTTAACTCTAAGTTGGACTTAAAAAGTATGGAAAGCCATTATTTTATTTTGAAAAATCGTTGTAAACATTCTTTTTCAAAGGCATAAAATGTTCATTAAAATCATTAATATTTTCTATTATCAAGGTGATTTCATGTTCTTGATGCAACATTTATGAAGTCTAAAATTCTTGCTTTGTTGCTTTTGAATATATTGTATTCTAAGGCTACAAATGGCTTTCCATAATAGTTAAGTCCAACTTAGAGTTAAGTTCAACTTAGAATCTTTATGAAATGCCCCCCTGGACATCACCGATGAAGTCCAATGCTGTGAGTAAATGTGACATTTTCTCACAAAACTCTTTTATAAAGTTGCCAGATGTAAAGCTTAAAAATTGATACTATAGTTGACTAATAGTCTAAATAGTGTCTTCATTGTATGTCGGTCCTGGATTTATTACGTTATATATGCTCATAAAGTTTGTTGTGGACTTGGTATAACAAATTGTTATATTGGTGGACAGCTATGATTTGGGAAAATTCAGAAATACCAAATTTGGAACAATAATATTGCGCAGCTTGGAATTATTGGATAGCTTTAAAGGGACTTAGTAACATTGTCCAAATCCTCAAAATAAAATTGTAATTCTAGCGGTTCCTTTATACCTTGTTGTATTCGTATTAACAATAAAATCATGGGACAGCTTTCGGTTTTTCAAATTTCCCTTTCATTACAAAGATATGTATGATTGAAGTATTTAGATAAGAAAATCTCCGGGCGAGATTTTCATCCCTGTACAAAGTGAATGCAGTGAGTTGGTGAATATCACCCAATATCACTTTGCATTTTCGCTCATTACTTGGCCATACATTGTCCATTTGACCTGAAATTTTCACACAATACCCTGAGGACATATGAGATAACAACAGTATACATTGCATCAACCATTCATCAGTTTTTGCACATCTCAACAAAGTTACTAGATCCCTTTAAGGCCCAGTCACACATTCATGACTAAGGGCCACGAATGCGGTACAAACTGATTGCGAATGTAGAAATCGTGAGCCTTCTTCGTAATGCGTACTGGGTTCTTGTTGGAAGTCTCAGTGTTTCGGGGCAGCTCTCCTCTATTCACGGGAGGGCCAGGATAGTTTTGAACTGTTCAAAACATTCATGATTATAAAACCCATGATTGAATTGTGATCGTACTGGTGCGTACTGGCATTCTAGCCATTCGTGGTGGTGGCTGTCTCTTAACGTTTGGGCTAAGTATCCAAATTTGAATACTATGCATGATCAAAGTATCAAAATTTGGATACTATTTGGATAACTAAAAAAATTGAAAAGCGTTCCGGAATCTTATTGAATCCATTTTCTATTTGTGGCCCTTAGTTGTGAATGTGTGACTGGTCCTTAAGGAATAATAATAATAATAGTAATAATAATAATGAAACATTTTTATATAGCGCATAACACATAAGCAAAATTGCATGTCTTTATGCGCTTTACAGAACAGAATACAGTACAAGAGAAATGGAATTGTGCACTGGGTTCATAATTGTTACATTTTACGACATGTACGAAGTGTTAAATAAATGTGTTTTCAAGCTCGTTCTAAACCTTTCATATGTATCTATGTTTCTAATGTGTTCAGGCAAGTTATTCCGTAATACAGGGGCCGCATACGAAAATGATCTTTCCCTGTATGATCTTGTCATTGTATGAGGGACACAAAATCAACAACATCATTTCTCTTGAATGCAATGTATAATTGCGTATCATCCGCATAGAACATCTTGTGAATGGTATGAGTGTCAATTATACTTTCTAGAGGAGATGTATATAGAGTGAATAAGATTGGGCCTAGTACGGACCCCTGAGGGACCCCTTGAGAAATAGTATGTCTGGATGACCGCTCGTTTCCAATCACTACTGTGTGAGTGCGCCTGGATAAATAGGACTCTATCCACCTAAGTGCTTGCCCATTTATTCCAAATCGCAATTTCAAGCGTTGCAACAAAATGTCATGCCTAATAATGTCAAACACGCATGAAAAGTCCAGCAGCACAAGAATGACTTCTTCTCCGTTATCAAGAGATAAAAGGATGTCATTTGTTACTTTCAAAAAGTTCAACACTATGGAACGAACGGTAACCAGATTGTGACTTTGCATGGAGACTAAAAGTACATGTACTTAAATACTTTTGTAACTGAGATGCTGCAATTCTTTCTACAAGTTTACCAAAATACATAAGATTTGCAATGGGACGATAACTTTTTTAATTTTCGACATCAGCGGCTGAATTTTTCAATCTAGGTATTATATTTGCACACTTAAAAAAAAAGAACCAGTACTGAACGAATCATTAATGACCCGTGTCATGAAAGGTAACAATTCACCAATACATTTCTTCATGAATGAAGTTGGGATAGGGTCAAGTTCACATGTTGTTGAAGAAGTAGTGATGAACTTTGCAACCTCATCTTCAGTCACTGGTCTGAATTGGCTAAATGATGAAGTTGCAAGTTCCAAAGGAAACTCTCTACTGTTACCAGCCACTGATGACTTCAATTCTTCAGTGATAGACTGAACCTTTTCCGCAAGAAACGCTCTGACAGAGATATTTCAGAACCATCATTACTTGGAAAGGTTTTTGATGACATGGGGCCGTAAGAGGTGGTCAACCTTCCTGAAGAGCTCTCTCGAAGAGCAGTCCTTGAGTTGTTTACGATGATAGTTCGCTTGGCTGAAGTGAGTTGATTGCTGTAATGATGTGAAGCTTTCTTGTAGATCTGCCGATCAATTTCAAGAGCACGCGGAAAAACAGCTTTCCGTTCTAGCGTACAAAGTTTTTGCTTCCGTTCTCTAAGCTCATCTGTGTACCACGGTGAATCTGGACGATATCTGACAGTTCTAGTGACTTCAGGAGCATATTTATCTAGAAGCGAGGACAGAGTGGTGTTAAACTGGTCAACTCGCTCATGCAAATCTTGGGATGGAGAAGAATACAGATCTGACAGAATGTCACTGCGAAAAGCTTCAACATCAATGTTGTGGATCTTCCTAGTCTTTATCTCCCATTTCAAGGGTGGAGGCTTTCGAATGTCCAAGGTACATGTGATAGCGACATGATCTGATGGTAGAGAAGACGTTGAGCTAAGATCGCTAACAAAACTGTCTGAGGCTCTTGTGAGGATTAGGTCAAGTGTATGACCAGCTCTGGAGGTTGAATGCTGACAGTGATAGGAGAGCTGAGAAATTTCTGGAGTTAACATCACTGACAGAGTTCACATGGTAATTAAAATCGCCAAATATTAATAACTGATGAGGTTTTTATATCAGTTGTTCCATAAAGACGGAGAACTCGCGGAGAAAAAGCTGCTTGGTTGAGTCTCCTGTAGCTGTGCGTTGTGGTCGATAGATGACAATCAGGCGCATTGGAACTTGCTGGTGTGAAGTTAGAAGGATGTGCAAATGTTCGAAAGAACTGAAATTAGAAGTCGTCTCGTAGATCTTGACACGAAAAGACTTTCTAATGCATATTCCGACACCACCGCCGACACGGTCCAACCGGGGCTTATGATGCCAGTCATAGTCTTTCAGAACTGACATTAGCTGAGCAAGTGGGTAATTGTCGCGGTCATCTCCTGTAAGCCAAGTTTCTGTTACTGTAGCAATATCAATATGATCGCCAATTATGAAATCAGAGATCATGTGTGATTTGTTTTTCAAAGACCGTGCATTCCACAAGGCGAATCGAATATGGTCACCATCTCGCTTTTGTGAACTGGACTGTTCCTGAAGACGACGTCGACACCGACCACCCTTGCGACCCTTGCAAATACCTAAATTTGATAGCGTTAACCAGACTACTGGAGTAACACTGAACTGCCTACACCTAAAACTCAAAATTTTCTCTACATCATATTTAATTCTGTTTGAATTTACAACATCCTGACTTCGAATATTACGCTATCCAATGAGTCAATACTAGTCTGTGGACCTGGGTTGGGATGCACATCCCCACATTCTATTAGCTTTGTCTGAAATGTGGCAGTACAAGAACTAGCCTGATAATACGTTATCTTCTTTCCAACATATTTTACATGAGCACATGTAAATGAAGGGGGACTAAACTGCACAGGAGTCAGCCCGCATTCAGATAATGCATCACAACATGTAGTACCATGAAAAGAAAGTGCAAACAGCAATACAATAGTAAGGGAAAGGCTATGAAAGAAGGAATTGAGAGCTTGGAGGAAATGCGCAATTGCTCTATATACACTCAGTAATCCACTATATCATAAACAATATTTTTTTGTAGTGCCCTCTAAACCAGAACTATTACTACCCCTTTAAACTTTGCCTTTCTCCTCCAATGCAATAGCTTGTGCTGAGGACAAATTCCAGTGTTCTAACGGGCTCTGTCACCCTCTATCAGAACTCTGCAACGGAGTTCTGGATTGCGACGATTTCTCGGATGAAGAAGACTGCCGTAAGTATCATTCAAGAAAAAAAAACACATAAATGTTCAATCTAATTTTTAATTCGTCATACAATGACAAACATTCATTCAAATTTCTTAGATGATAAAAACTGCCCCCATCTCCCCCCCCCCCCTCCTCCCCAGAACATTCAAGTGAGATTTTCTTATGCTGGGGCTTTAAATGTGTTTTAGGGAACAATAAATGTATTGTAGCTTTATTTTGGTTCCATAATTGCTCAAGATTCAGTGTCAATTTGCATTTAATTTTTCTCCTGTAATGCAGCTGAGAATTAAAGAACACACAAGGAATACTTGCCGGTGTGAGCGCATAATCTGTCCGGGCGGATAGCCTGTCTGGGCCGCAGTATTATAGTAATGGCAATATCGTGTATTACGCCCCACCACTGCTATACTGTATACACTTACATGTATGTAGCCAATAAATCTAACTTATAGCCACTAAATCTGACCTATAGCCACTAAATCTGACCTATAGCCACTAATCTGACCTATAGCCACTAATCTGACCTATAGCCACCAAATTAGGGTCAGGATTAGGGTTAGGGTTAGGGTTTAGGGTTAGGGTCAGACAGGCTATCCGCCCGGAATACCTTCTTTTGCTCATTTTCATTTTATTAAAAAAATGACTTAACTTGTGCAGATAATCATTTTAAAAGTATGAAAGCCATGTAGAAACAAAATGTAGATATATCTTTTGTAGGTTTATATATGATGAATATTCCCATTGGAAATAAAATTATTTGAACATTTGGCATCACATAGCGAAGGCTCTGACGTACAAGGTGGTGTGTGGAATAATTTGATTAGATGGTTGAGCAAAGGTCTAGCAAATCTGTAGGATTTGGGTTTGATTCCTGGCAATTAAAGCCCATTTTCTTTTGATCATTTTCATTTATTAAAAAAAAAAAGACTTAACATTCTTCTCACTCTAAACCGATGATTTGTCTTTTTTTCTTTTCTGCAGCTCGGTGTGAGGCCGTACAGCAGGCAGAGTGTGTTGCCCTGCTGCCCTACAACTCTACCTACTACCCAAACTCATTTACATCTAGTCAGACGGAAGCCTTGCAGATATACAGCAGCTCAACAAGGTAGATATGATAATAATAATAATAATAATATGTTACATTTATATAGCGCTTATGTTTCTAAGCGCATTATTATTACCCTTGGTCATCAGATACAGGTGAAACCCTCACAATTATCTTGCACACCATCTCAACTCCCTGGGGAGCATACTAGCCCAGCTGCCCAACGGGCGCTGAAGGCTAATTAACACCCGACCAAGTACCCATTAATACTCCTGGGTAGAGAGCAGCAATGTGGATTAATTGTCTTGCTGAAAGACAAACGGAGTGATATAACCTTATAGATCTTGACGCGTAGACACCAACATATGTGCAGCTAACTTGTGTATGCCACGTGCGTTCATTTAAAAATACACACTTGTTATAGTGTGTTGTATTCTTGAGGTGTAGCAAGGGGATGGGGGAGGCTAATTTCTTTTCAACAAAGCATCGATCCATGCAGTGCCACACGCTTTGCATACTTATTTAACTTACCCAGTAGGGTTTGTATATTTCATGTTTTTTATGATGATTGAAATTAAGATCAATTTCAGAAAACTGTTAATGCAATTCTTTTACTCTCTTCAGCGTTGTGTCCAGCTGTCACAGTGAGGCTGCCACAGGCCTACTCTGCGCAGCTCTCTTCCCAACAAAGCATCCACGCAGCCCCACGCTTTGCATATTTATTAAACTTGCCCAGTAGGGTTTGTATTACATGTTTTTTTTATGATGAATGAAATTAAGATCGATTTCAGAAAACTGTTAATGCTCTTCTATAACTCTCTTCAGCGTTGTGTCTAGCTGTCACAGCGAGGCCGCGACCCTACTCTGCGCAGCTCTCTTCCCGCAGTGCATCCACGACGGTCCCACGCTACGCCCCTGCCGACACCTGTGTCGGGCCGTGACCGAGGCGTGCGCAGGGCCCTATGAACTCGATACTGGCACGCCCTGGCCAGTCACATGTGGCCAATTCAGTGATGAGGATCCAGTGGGAAATGGTCTGTGTGCAGGGCCGGAAGGAGGTATGTAACTTAGGACTCAGTAAGCAACACAGAGGCATTCACGGTTCTCTTTAAACTTTACAGGAATGGCAGATAAAATACAATCAATTAAACTTTTTTTTTGCTCTTTAAATTGGCAATGTCTCAGTTTTTCCTCTTTTTATGCCACCACAAAGATGATAGAATTTAAGTTTGTAATTTTGAGAGGGATTTTTAGTTTTTTGTTGTTGTGAAGATACCAAATACTAATAGGAATTTATTCCTTTATTACCTACAACACCTTTAATTTGGATAAAAAGAATATTCATTACAATGTTGTTACATTTGTACTTACATCTAGACAAAACCAACTCATCAATTTGTGTCACAATATAAGACCCATATTCGGGGAGAGTGTGACATCAGCTAGAATCGTCGGTGGTGAGGACTCGCCGTCACTGGGGGAGTTGCCTTGGATATCGTCACTGCGTATTTGGTTGTCAAATCACCAGGGCAGTGCTTCGAAAAGGAATTTTCCTTTTTAACACATGCCATAACATTGGATTTTCATGAAAAGAAATATTATTGTTACATTCTGTACTTCCTGATCTAGATATAACCAACTCATCAATTTGTGGCACAAGACTCATATTCGGGGAGAGTCTAACATCAGCTAGAATAGTTGGTGAATGAAGATAATATTGCTGCATGCATGTATTCTCAATGTCCTATACCTTTTTTTGATTTAGACATTATAAACTCTTCACTTTGTATTCGGGGAGGGTCTGATAGCCCCTAGAATTGTTGGTGGTGAGGACTTGTCACCGGGGGAGTGGCTTCAAATAATGTCCATACATATTGGGTTGTCAATTCACCAGGGCAGTGCTTCGAAAAAAGGAATTTTCCTTTTTAACACAAATGCCATAACATTGGATTTCCGTAAAAAGGAAATATTATTGTTATATTCTGTACTTCCTGATCTAGATATAACCAACTCATCAATTCGTTTTGACCAGTATTCTCCGAGATTGTGACATCAGCTTGAATAGTTGGTGGTGAGGACTCGTCACCAGGCTGCATCACTGCATTCACTGCATATTTTTTGTTTGAATGTTATGTTTTGATTTTAAAATGAATTTAACGTGCTGCATGCATGTTTGTTATATCAAAACCATATTTTTGTTTCTTATTCAGACATTCAGTCTGTGGCACAAGACCCGTATTCGGGGAGAGTCTGACATCAGCTAGAATCGTTGGTGGTGAGGACTCGTCACCAGGCTGCATCACTGCATTCACTGCATATTTTTTGTTTGAATGTTATGTTTTGATTTTAAAATGAATTTAACGTGCTGCATGCATGTTTGTTATATCAAAACCATATTTTTGTTTCTTATTCAGACATTACAAACTCTTCAGTCTGTGGCACAAGACCCGTATTCGGGGAGAGTCTGACATCAGCTAGAATCGTTGGTGGTGAGGACTCGTCACCGGGGGAGTGGCCTTGGATAGCGTCACTGCGTATCGGGTCGTCCATTCACCAATGCGGTGCTTCACTTATCACCAGAGAGTGGGCCGTCACTGCTGCACACTGCGTGTGAGTATTTCCCTCAGTCTTCAAATATCGATTTGCCTAATTTGCCTATCCGCATCAAGCTCTAATATCTCTCTTGTAAGCAGTTCAGGGGCCCATTTTTATTAAATCTTTCAAATTCACCATCACTACCATCTACCATATCTCTTTCCGGCATCGCATACGTTTTTAGCCATCCCGATTTTGTCAATGTGAAGGGTGGGGATGATATTTCCCTGATTCAGGTTTATAAACCTTTATTTTATTTGTTCTACATTTATTTTAGGGGAGCATTTAATTCGATCACCGTGGGTGACATCTATATCTATGTGGAAACAGCTCAACATCTCTCGCCCGGAATCGCAAAAATTATCAGCTATCCCAATTTCATCAGCGTGTGGGGAAGGGATGATATCGCTTTGATCATGTTGAACAATGTTTTTAATTTATTTGTTCATTTTTAGGGGAGCATTTAACTTGATCACCATGGGCGACATCGACATCTATGTGGTAACGGATCA
Organism: Echinarachnius parma; assembly: GCA_037951105.1. NCBI lineage: Eukaryota > Metazoa > Echinodermata > Echinoidea > Clypeasteroida > Echinarachniidae > Echinarachnius > Echinarachnius parma. The sequence continues at coordinate 233,181 of JBAMJV010000006.1, forward strand.
CCACCACTTCTCGGACTTCGCAGAAATCATAACCCTTTCAGACTAATGTCAATGTGAGGGGTGGAGATGATATTTTCCTGATCAGGTTTACAAACCTTTATTTTATTTGATCTAATTTAGGGGAGCATTTAACTCGATCACCGTGGGCGACATCAACATCTTTGTGGTATCAGATCACCACCACTTCTCCGGCATCGCAGAAATCATCACCCATCCTGATTACGTCAACGTGAGGGGTGGGGACGATATCGCCTTGATCCGGTTGAACAACCCCGTCCCAGAGTTTAGTGACTATGTCCGGCCCATCTGTCTAGCAACCGTTGCCAGCAGCAACTACAAAACCTGTTATGTTGCCGGCTGGGGTGCAAGTTCGGAAGGTGAGTGCTAATCATCAGGATAATTTATTACAAACTTTTTATCTTGACATACATGTACTGTAGTGGCATGGGACCTCAACCACCTACAGAGCTGCCAAGTCTTCCTGATTTCGCAGAAGACTTCCTGAAAATAGACCAAGTTTACTGCATCGGATAGCCAATCTTCCTGATTATCAAACAAATTATTATTGTAAGGTTGTATGCATTTTATAAATCTCTTCCTGATTTCTGATGAAATCTTCCTGATTGTTGAATATCAATGTTGGTAGCTCTGCACCTACATGCAAATCACCGGTTAGTTATGAACAAAACAGATGAACAAAAGACGAGCGTACACAAAGAACATGCTCACAATAGCATGCACTGCATGTTTCCATACAATAGCTCATCAGTGCCGTTATTGCCCTAATGATGGTTGAGCTTTTCTGACAGAGCAACTTCTTTTGAAATTGAAAGTGTGTGCATTGGAATTGTATTCGAACATGTGATGCTTTTGTGAGCGGGGCTCAGCTTGGGCGAAGGTGCATTCCACTGATAATTGTTAAAAAAAAAGGTATTTTTGATTTTCTGAGTTTGTGATTTTGTGAATTTCTATTGCATTTTCCTTTTGCTTCATGGTTACAGTTAGTGGATCTGAGTCTGAGTTACAGCAGGCAGTAGTAGGTCTGATCCCAGATGCTGACTGTGGATTGTCCTACAGCACCTTCAGGAATGATTCCATGATCTGTGCCGGATATGAGGCTGGCGGAGTGGATAGCTGCTATGTAAGTACATGCACATAGCCTCATTGTAACAAGTTGCTTTAAGCCAAGTATTAAACAGTATTGCGAAAGTTACCGAAAACGTCTATATTGGCCAAACTACCCGTGTGATCACGCGATTCTAACCGACTTTTTCATAGTTTTGCGTAGGGTTTGCGTACACTCTTTTTTGGGTGTACGCCTGATCGAATACTACTCGAACGGGCCTTCCCACTTTTGTATGGGTATGCGAGCGACATACGGAGGGACATTCTGCGCAGGGAAAATGCGCCACAGAACGTGTGTGTGTGTGTGTGTGTGTGTGTGAGGGTGTGCGTGCGCGTGTGTGCGTGTGTGTGTGTGTGTGTGTGTGTGTGCGTGTGTGCGCTCGCGCGCCGTGTGTGTGTGTGTGTGTGCGTGTGTGTGTGTGCCTGCGTGTGTGTGTGTGGGTGCGCGCGTGTGTGTGTGTGGGTGTGTGCGTGTGTGCGCGCGCACGTGTGTGTGTTTGTGTGTCTCGGTGTGCGCGCGTGTGTGTGTGTGTTCGGTGTGTGTGCGTGCGTGTAGGTGTGCACTTGTAAGGACCGGCAAACGGGGATACACACGGGTTTACACACCGGCAAACGGGGATATGTCGGACACCGGGGATATCCCCGTTTTCCGAACAGCCTCTATAGTGCTTTAGGGATCGTCTTAAGGGCTGTACTGTATGTTATTATGATTTTTGAAGGATATCCCTTAATTGCCCATTTTACATCTATGTAACCGATGGTGTGTATGAATGGACTGTTTGTGTATGTGAGTGTGTGTGAATGTGTGTGTGTGTATACCCATTGGGCATATGTCCATGTTTACACACCGGCAAACCGGGGATAAGCCAAAAAAGCCGAAAAAAGCGGGGATATCCCCGTTTGAAGGTGTTATAAATTTTATCCCCGTTTGAAGACTCCTACAAGTATGTGTGTGTGTGTGCGTGCGTGCGTGTGTGTGCGTGGGTGCGTGTGTGTGTGTGTGTGTGTGTGCGTGGGTCCGTGTGTGTGTGTGTGTGTGTGTGTGAGTGTGTGCGTGTGTGTGTGCGTGTGTGTGTGTGTGTGAGTGTGTGCGTGTGCCTGTGTGTGTGTGCGTGTGTGTGTGTGTGCGCACGCGTGTGTGTTTGTGTGTGTGATTGGGTTCGGTCGTATGTTAATGGTCGAAGTCCTATAGGTCCTAAATATTTGAAGGCAAGTGACTGTAAAATGTTTTCTTTGTCCCTCAGGAAAGTAATTTGGTTTGAGTTTTACACATGCCCTGAATGGAACAGTCCGAGATTTTGTCACCGCGGATTTGACTGCAACCCTGGTTGCACTCCTCGTTTTCGCCAAAAAAAAAATTGCAACCCGGTTAGTATCACGTGTCCGCCCAGGTAATTGATCAATATTGTGGAAATGGTATAAAAAAGGGCTTGTGTGGTAAGATCCGAACCAGTGTCCTTCAATGCAGAAATATCGGTTGAAACTTCAATGCACACCTCCAGAACGTGACTGAGATTGGGCCTTTTTGGATACACTCATATGTCCATGATTGGTGGGAGAATAGATTACTTAAACTTATCGGATTAAGAAATCAGGGGTGGTATTCTGTAAGTTCATCCTAGAGTTGATCTTAGGAGTTGATCTTAAGATCAACTTTAAGACCTCCCTAAGAGCTGCAAAATCGGTATTCTGTAAGTTGATCTTAGGATGAACTTAGCATGAATAATGAATAATTAATCTGCGCCATGAAGATGTAATCTAGCCAATCAGAGATTGCCTCTTATCTTAATTTAACTCTTTCACAAAGGAGGTTTGTGTAAACCATGGTTATGGTTTTAACCATGGTCTATACATCTGTCGAGTGCTGCTCGTAGACAAGTAAAACGATTTCTAATTTCTAATGATAGGACTGTTAGTGCTTGCTAACCAGCAAATTTCACCATCTGAGAAGACAAACATTTATTGGGTGCCTTTTGTAAATGTGTAGCATCACCATTATTAACAAGTAAGGAGTTTACATTCTTTCTCCATCAGTTTACAAATTGCACTCCATAGATGTAGACCATGGCCATGATTTACACAAACCTCCCTTGTGAATTCCCGTACTGTCTTTGTCATCATTTGATCATTTGTTTTTGTTTTTGCTGATGTTTGTTTGATATTTATTACTCTTCATTTGCAGGGAGACAGTGGGGGTCCACTGATGTGCGAAGGATTTGATGGAAGATGGCATCTGGTTGGTATTACCAGTTTTGGGGACGGATGTGCTCGTCCCTTCAGCCCAGGTGTCTACACAAGAGTATCAGAATTCATTGATTTCATCACCACCTACGTCTCATAACCCGGTATAAAATAATAATTAATAACAGTCAATTGATATAGCAATATTAACATGATTGTCATAGCACTTAAAGGGTACCATGCACTACCCAAAAATAATCTTTGCCTGGTGGTCCCCTTTAAAGTTATTACAGGGAAACCCCGTTATAACAAGGTAGTCGGGACTATCAAATTTACCTCGTTATAAGCGGTACCTCGTTATAAGCGGTACCTCGTTATAAGCGGTACCTCGTTATAAATGGCCGAATTAATAACAAACATTTAAATCGGGACCAAAGGATTCTCCTCGTTATAAACGGTACCTCGTTATAAGCGAGCTCGTTATAACGGGGTTTCCCTGTACTACCCTAGTCAACGAATGAACAATGTAATATTTCCTGCGCACATTGTCAAGTCAGGCAGGTGCCCACAGTGCTAAGGGACCACGTTCTTATCTTTCCAGTTCCTCATTTATACACCTGGGGAGTGTTGCATAAAGAGTTGCGATCAAACGCAAAGACGCAAAGTCAGAAAATTGGGCCTAAATACATACATCTGATTGGTTGAAATGTGCACGTATTTGAAGAGCTTAGTTGCAAAAGGGGGCTTAATCCACTTTCCATAAAAATTGAGTTAGCGATATCAGTACATTACTAAGCTACGTAACTATGTAGAATCCAAATTTTAGGACAATTTACTCACTCAAAATCAAAATATAGCAAGTTTTCATATTTTCATATTCCCATAGCGAGTGTGTACAAAGTTTGACAAACAAATATGCTTTACTACAAAGTTGAAAAAGTGGATCTAACCCCTTTTGCAAATGAGCTCTTCATTTGTTGACTTGCGATTAATTGCAACTCTTTATGAAACGTCCCCGATGGTAGGGAGCAGCAATAGTGCTTTACACCAGGGAAATGAATACACATGCATGTTCTCAGGGCGAATTTGGACCCGAAGAGCCCCAAAAAGAGACCCAGAAAATCATTAAAAAACGCCCCCATACATTTTCATAGAATTCAATGCAAAACAAATTCTGGAGTGTTATTTGTATGCAGGCAAGTTTAAATAGTAGAAAAAAAGACCTTGGTATGCTTGGTTGACTCTCTTAACCCATTCAAGACGATTTGATTTTTGTATAACATGTATTTGCCACAGAACAGGTTAAACTAATTTGTATTCGTTATTCAACTGGAAAAAACACCAGTTTATACTGATTTTGTGCGTAGAATTCTCCTTTATGAAACATTGTCTTGAAGCACATTCTTTATGCAACAAAAGCATCCTCCATATTTTGTTTGTAGGCCTATATATACTGATTACATGTACATGTAGGTTGCAAAAAATAGCTCCCAAATGCGTTTCATTCATGTATCTACATATAATCTATTTACAAAGTATTTATTTTTTACATGTATTTATTCTGCAATAACATGTCATCAGTAATTTTTAATTTTACTGCATGTTTTGTATTTGTTTCATAAAAGTAATATTATATATGATTCATTTAGATCCACTAATTGTGTTAATTATAAAGTGACATATGGATGTGGTAATACAGCCCATGCTAATTGTTTGTATATATGACATACATGTATTTGTTTTGAGACAATCTTTTATTTTTGCCACAAGGAAGTTAATTAAATTCATGTTTAAACAAAATGTAACTTGTATCTTTCTACAGTTATGCAGTTATAAATTGCACTACTCACTATATTCTATTTGGCAGTGTAGTATGTATAGACCTAAAATGTGTATGATGTCCTAAACTTGTGACCACGATCCAATAAGGTCATACATGACATTTTGGGCATTTTGATTATCACAATGGACACTTTTATCAGGATGCTGAACTTGATGTCAAATGTTATAATATATGTTTATGTTTATTGAAAGTTATGAATAGCCATTTTTAGCATTACTAAAATCTATTGTATTTTTTAAAAGTAAAATGTCTTACAGATGGCACTTTTAATCATAATACAAGAACATAGAGAAAAAAAAATACATTGTATACAAATTTTGAAATATTAAATATATCAAATAAACTGGATTACAATTTATTAATGAACATAACCCTATCTTTAAACTAGTGACAGCTGCCGTTTGTATATTTCTTATAACATCAATAGAGATAAAAGCAGGAATTTATCTTAAATTTGTTTTTTCCTTTGAAGGAATGTTTTTTTGTAAACAGTACACATATTTACAGGCCTGTAGCCTGGGGTCACGTTTGCGTGCGTACGCACCGCCTCCCCCCCAAATTAGGAAAGGTCCACTTTTCATCCCTCTCGGCATGATTGGTCTTTGCCACAATCAACCTGTGGTCTCAGTTTCAGGCCCTTTTTATAAATTACGCACCCTCTTGAAAAATCCTAGCTAGGGGCCTGTTTTTATACAAACTTGTAATTCAAATAACTGTTTTAAAATTCAAATAACTTTTATAAATTACGCAACCCTCTTGAAAAATCGTAGCTATGGGCCTGTTTTTATACAAACTTGTAATTCAAATAACTGAGATTTAAAAAATATTTTGATATTCAAACAGCTATAAGTTCTCCAATATGTTACAGTATGATTGAGTTGAGTTGAGTTTTATTTTATTTTACTACGAAATATAGTTTGATACAGAATGAGATGAACGGTTATTTGACGTAGTGTACTTTTTTCACATTATTTGTTTATTTTACTTTTTTCACATTATTTGTTTATTTTACTTTTTTTTAAATTGTAAGTTAATTTACCTCTTCATATTATACATGATTTATATGGAGTTAAAACATAGACCTTTCAGACTCCATACTTTAAAGAGAGAAATAAGTGTACATGTAGCAAAATGTGTCAAATAAAAAAAATATTATACCTCAAAGTATTACATACATCTATCTATTAAATATAAAATAATTATTTTATTGTATCAAAACAATACATAACATTTTTTTTTAATGTGATATATTTAAATATTTATCTTTTATATGCAAAGTAATTTTGATCTTTTCTATTTTATATTCTAATAATTTCCACTGGTGCTGGATTCATCAAATTCTAATTATTTTGTACGTATAATAATTATACCAAAGTATTTGAACATAAGAAACAAAACCACTTTTTATATTATATTCTTATATTAATAAACATTTATTATGATCATATTAAAAATCGTGAGTTTTTCTTTGTGTTTTTGTAACGTAAGAAGATTTTCAATTTCCTAGTCCGTGACCTCCACAACAATTCAAATAAATGTCATCGTAACTCTGGCACAGTGCATTTCGTAAGTTGACAATGTACTTTATAGTTTCGTGTTAACCCTTACTGTTAATATGAATGACTTGGTACTTAAACATGGTGATGGTTTACACATGTGAGTGCAGTGCTTTAAGCTGGTGGCCCCTCGGTCCAAAGTCTTCGTCTCACTGGGGCAATGAAAGCACTGCTGTAGTTCTGTTGACCAATCAGCAGCTGGAACATGTCGACCTGGTGACCCCTAATTGGTTCAAATTTGAACTATTTGTGATCGCTATAACACACATGAATGACTTGGTTACTTAGGGTGAGTGCGGTGTCTGGGATGGTGACCCCTTGGTTCAATTTCTAACTATTTTATCAATATATCACACGTGAATGAACAGTAGTTAAAGCGTACAGAAGATTATGAGTGAATTAGAATGCATTGGTCTCGACTGTTGGTCCCTCGGTTCAAAGTCTTTGTCTCACTGGGACATTCGAAGCACTGCTGTTGACCAATCAGAGGCTGGAACGTGTCGAGCGGACACGGGATGCAAGGAGAAAAGCCCGATGTGGAGAAGTGACCCGCCTCACATTGATCTGTAAATTAAAATAAAATTAGGGAAATCTCCTTTAATAAACTGTGGAACCTCGTTTGACGTAAAGAGCTCTAAAAATAAGGGAACTTTGTGAGTCCGAGCTTTTTATTTTCCTTTGCTTTTTACCTTGATTTAATACGGTAATTTCTATGGTTACAAGATGCTTGTTATTACGAAGTTCTGCTGTATCACATACACATTGATAAGTTTATGCAAATAAATATAAATATTCATTGAGTTATCAATTAACAATCTTCTTAAAACCCCACCACATTTTGAGGAAAGAGCTTAAAATGTCTTGGAAACCTGTCAGCAGCCCGCATAAACTTATACAAAATAAAGATAGGGATATACCTCACATCTCTTCTTTAATTATTTAAAAACACACACACATATTGATCAGTTTGAGCTTCAAGTCAATCATTAAACTGTCTTCTTTAAAATCTCACCACGGTTTCAGAGAACACTTAAAATTACTTCGAATCTTTTCAAATCTCAAAATCTACATAAGTGATGAGGTAATAAGTATTACCTTTATTACATGAAAAGCTGGAAGGATACAGAGTATGTGGTGTTTTTGAAATAATGAGGAAGTCATAAGCTAAAATGATAAAACATTGTAATCATCAGTTTGAATGTTTCCTATCATACTTCTTCATTCGGATGTTCTTGTTCGATAGGTCATTGGGACAGGTCCTTGGGCTTGCAATCCAACTGTGCATAGCTGATCTTGTAGAACCCGTAACTGCATTCCAGGCAGGACCCCATAAAACCAGAGAATATTACCAAATTCCTGTATTTTCTTGGCATTACCTTGAAACCTACCCTAAATCAGTATTTTGTGTTAGCAGAGGCATAAACCATGTATACCAGCGCACTTGGTTTTCTCAAACAGTGTTCTGTTATAACATATAGCCCTCTTATTAAAACGTAATTTTGCTGGGCCGAGCTCTCCATATTCCTTCCTTTTAACCCTGCTATAACGAGTTGCCTGATAATAAAAAGGTACTTTTGATTGTCCCAAAGGCCTCGTTCACTGTATGTTCAAACTATGCTCCTACCTCTGCATTCCGATAGATTGCGGCTGGCCCTGGTCGTGGTAGACTGGCCCTCTGGACAGGTCTTGCAATCCATCCGTGCATAGCCGTCCTGGTAGAAGCCGAAACCGCACTCCAGACAGGATCCAGAGTCGGGGTCGTAGTAGTGCCCAGTGGTACATGCAACTAAATATGGGGAAAGATCAAGACATCAACCTGGATAATCATGATTATATCCCGAATATTTATACATATTGATCAAATTTAGTATGCATTAATAAGAAATGGGTAGATAATTGGAATTATTTGGACACTCATTTATTATTCAGGTATTATACTCTATTTAAAAAAAAAAATTCACAGCGTTGAAATGTCCATCAAGATAAAATGCAATATGAATATTAACTAACGAAAAGTGTGAGTTATAATTAAAAACTAACCACATGTAAGTTTATCATGGTCTGCAACGTATCCCTGAGGACAAATGGCGGTGTGATCTCCAAGGAGAAGATACGTGTTGGACGACTCTTCCCCGCCGTTTTCCGGCCGACCTAGACCGTCATCAAGATCTTGGGTAGATGTGAAGATGTTCAAGACCGCATCCGCGAGCTTCAGCAGCGTTTTCTTGGAGCTCCCGATTGCGTCTTTCCTGTTGTTTGTGCGCGACGTTGCGTTGATACCGAGGTCCATCGAGATCCACATAGGCTGAAGTCCGCCTGGGACTATATCCTTGAGACTGTCCAGGTCAAAGACTTCAAAGTCTTCCATAACGCTATGATCCTTCTCAATGTCCTCACCTGCGAGGTTGGTATGATATAAATTGACTTGATTCTCTTTATCATGGTTAAGGTGAAGATAAAACATGTTAGTCGGATTACAACTATTTTTGTATTTATTGGCGTAGTTATACTCCATCGGCAGATGATTGAATAATTAATCCAGACGTAGCCTAATACAACGATTGAAGATTTAAATTTGAAAAAAAAGCTACATAAATGACGATTTGTACATCTGAAGTGAACTACATAACAATTTACAGTTGTAACAATGGAGGTCATTTGCGACCTCAAAACAACATATAAAATTAAAATCAGTATACTAAAAGAATGAAATCCAATTATACAGGGTGGCCTATACAGGGTGGCCCAGAAAGGATGCAACTCCTACGATCGGTAATTTCATCATCACCATCGACCAAATGTCATTGTTTTTTGTTTGATTGGGTAGAACATTCTTTTTCCAACAAAATTATACCATGAGCATTGATTTTGGGTAAGGCGTTTGAATCCTAGGGCCATATTTCTGAGGCAATGTCGTTTTCTAAATTTGCTACTTTTTCGTCTCCAACGATTCTCTGAACACAGACATTCTCGCCCCACGGCCTGTCATAGAATTAGCTGTACAGAAGAACCGCATGACTGTTCTCCCTTTGTAAGGAAGACAATGTGAGCCATTCTTATGTACAGCTTATGCTACGGCAGGCCGTGGGGCGAGAATGTCTCGGTGTTCCGAGGATCGCTGGAGACGAAAAAGTAGCAAATTTAGGAAACGACATTGCCTCAGAAAAATGGCCCTAGGATCCAAACGCCTTGCCCAAATCAATGCTCATGGTATCATTTTGTTGGAAAAAGAATGTTCTACCCAATCAAACAAAAAAAACAATGACATTTGGTCGATGGTGTTGATGAAATTAACGATCGTAGGTGTTGCATCCTTTCTGGGCCACCCTGTATACATTTCCCACCATGTGCATCTGCATGATGACGCCTTCGCTTGACAACCGCATTTCGTCGGCGACGTCGTCTGGTCGGCCAGCCGCATTTCACGTCGACGTTGGCGATGTTGCAGTCGACGTTCATGTTGCAGATGTCGCTGTGGTCGGACTTGGTGATGGTCTCGATGAAGGCTTGCGCGATGGAGTTGAGCGTCATGGGCGAGCCGCACTGGCCCGCATAGTACAACAGATCGGTCGGCAGCTGGCTTTTGGTCGGATCTCGAATCTCTTTTAAATAGGGATGAAACAAAGATATCATACTTATTTCCTCTGCCGTGATCTTCTATTCCATAAACTGGCGTAGCTACGTGGAGGAGGAGGGGGGGGGGGGGTGGGGCACGGGGGACACGTTCCCCCTCCCCCTCAAAATTGCCTAAAACAATTAAAAACAGAAGGGGAAAATCTGTGTAAAAATAAAGACATACCTCATACCTGTGTGTCCCCCAATCAGCCCGACCACGCTTCGCCAGTGACTCCAAAGTAATAGACAATGTAGCTATTTTAGTTAGTTTGCCTATGTTGATTATAAACACAACTATGATATGGACATGGAGTGAACAAGGAAGACTCGTGATAATAGATTTGAGGGTGACGGATGGAGCACACACACTTTCCTGCAACAGGTCGGCAGCTAGCTTTTTGAGGGATCTCTGATCTTCAAATGAGGAATAATTTAAAATTAAAAACATATATAAAAACATAAAATGGATTTAGCGCCTTTTGAAACTAAGCTCTTCATATATACATACTTTGTTGCCGGGTATTTCTGCTACATTCTGATTGTCGTAGTTGGTGATATTTATGATAGTACTTCGAATCTAAAACAACATTATTATGCGGCATTCACATTTTTACCATTAACCTGGTTTGCTCTACTATAATTATGAAATATTATATTTAATACTATTGTATATAATTAATACTTCTTGAAAGGACACATGTAAAATTAACTCACGCGTGGGAGCAGTCCGGAATGTTGGCGTGCGGAATCCATTGTCCAGTCAAACCGCCGAATAAAGACATCAATAGCTGGTTAGAATGCGCTGCATGGGGACTGGAAATTAACTTAATATTACGGTACCATAAATCCGGTTTCTTATACATGATCAAGAATTCGTAAGAAATTTCAAGGAACCGGTCAAATCTACTTACGGGAGCAGTCCGGAATGTTGGCGTGCGGACTCCATTGTCCAGTCACTCCGCAGGTGAAGACATCCGTAGCCGGTTGGAAGGGACTTGGCATGGGAATGTCATAGTTCTCGTTGCAGGACATACTGCAGTAACGGGCATACATCCACTTATCGCAGGAGATGGCACCGTGCGCCGGGGTCCGGAGGGTCATGCAGGGCATAGCTGTATTAAATGAGGAAAATTAATTTTAAGCAGGCCCGTAGCCTTGGGAGAGAAAGGTCCACTTTCTATCGGTCTTGGTCATCTAAACCAGTGGTTTCGGGCAACGATCGGTCTTGTTGAGGCATCCCGCCCCCCTTGCACAACTAAACCAGTGGTCTCTGTCTCGGCCTCGAACATCTTTGGCGACGGATACCCCACGGGCCCGGGAGGGGGGGGGGGGGGGGGGAACTCAAATTATTTTTTGACGGGGGTGTGCCTCACGGAACTCTGAAATGGCGGTCTTAAGAGCCGACTATAAGCACAACATATAGGGTCTTTGGAGCTACAAAAACCCTAAAACGAGAGTTAAGAGGTCTAAGGAGCAGACTAAAACTACAAAATACATTTACTTGGTCAAGGAACTGACTAGAAGAAGAATAATGGACTTGGCGCTGCTTAACTACCTAGCCAAGTCATTCCGGGGGTCTATGGAGCGGCAATTTTTGAAAATCGGGTATCTTGAGAGCGGCAATCGGGTGTGGAAACGGGAGTCTTGTAAGCGGCACACAGGCCGTCTTACATTATACATGAGTGCCCCCCCCCCCCGGGACACCCCCTCCCCCTGCTAACACGAGTCACCCAGTGGTCTCGGTCCCGTGTTTGTAAATTACGCACCCCCTTGAAAAATCCTGGCTACGGGCCTGTTTTAATATACATAACATGAAACTATTCTAGACTCATGAACATAATCCGTGTTCATTGAGGGTCTTTGTGGATCAATGTTTAGAAGACGGCATCGCCATCTGGAGGACCCGAAGGTCTTGAGTTCGATTCCCGCGGTAAAGCACAAAACTATGTTTGCCAAGTAGCCAACTCGTGTACAAGTAATTTAGTAAAATGTCTTATATTGCAAATTCTGCAACATATCCTATACATAGCACACATAAATATATATCTCCTTACCGTAAAAACCCAAATATCCGATCATAATGATCGTACATTCGGGTAAATTATCATAATGTATTAGATATGCAGGAGCTTAATTAGCTTGCCAACCGAGCATGGTGGCTTAGCGGTTAGAGTGTCCGCCTCATACCAGAGGACTATATGCAAGCCATAAAGGATAGATGGTGAGGAGGCTTTGGACAACTACTCTTAAGTTGATCGGGATATAAGGAGAGATCAGCATCGAACAATACATAAAGAAGGGTGTTGTACATTCGGTCATAACAATCATATGTTCCTCTTCAGACACTTGACAAGCATATTATACATTCGTCTGTATTCACTCCTGTCCAATGTCTTGCATAATATTATACATGCGTCTGTCCTGTCCAAAGTCTCGCATAGGGTTTGAATGTCCATGCAATACTGATATGTGATTGGTTAATTTCATTATGTGAAAACAATAATGTCAATACAATATGCAGGGGGTGGTGCGAAATAAAGGCAGAAAGAAAAGCATCCATGAAATATAACATATTAATTGGTTTCTATACATCTACAATTGAAAGGTACAATAAAAGTACAAAATACAGGTTTAAAAGATCACCATTTAGGATTCAAAGAACCATTAATTGACAAACAAACTAATAATCAGATTTCTTTTGAAATAGTTATCTGTCTTGCACACAGAAACGGACTAACTACATAAGCATGGTGTTTACGGAATTATGAACCTACGTTCAATATTCATGACGAACTCGCAGGTAGCGCTGAGTCCACTCTCGACGTTTGTAGCCGTATATACCACGTGGTTCTCTCCCCATGGCAACAGAACGTTGTTGCCGCCATAGTTACACGCCATGCGCACTTCGTTCCCAACGATGTCCTGATAGGTCGGTTCCTCCCACGTGACTTGTGTCATCTCCGACAAAGTTCGGATGGTCTGGCCTTCCGGACATGTCAGGAACGTAGGGACCACAATATCTTTAAACAAAAATATAGGCAAGAAATATAATTTAAAACATGTAGTTGAAAATATCTTTACATATCGATAGATTCCACTGTGTTCAAAGGACGAGAGAAAGTTCGGGTGGTTTGGTCTTATTGACAGGTCAGGAATGTACAGAGCCATATATACTATATTTTCCAACCCACCCCCAATACTGTTTAACAGAGAGAAAAAACAAAACATGTAGTTGAAAATATCTTCACTCATTTTGAAAGATTGATATATGACATTCCCACTTTGATCGTGTTGATCAAAGGAAGAGAGAACAGATCGGATTTTGTTGGTCTTTCAGACATATTAGGAAAGTATAGGGAGCGCATGATCCTTTCAAAGAAGATATAAGCGAGAAAAATGAAACATAATTATAGTTGAAAATATCTTTACATTTTGATCAATATATTTATATGACGTTTCCACTTTTTGTGTGTGTAAAGTATGAGTTGCTTAAACACTAGCAAAATCTGATTTTGCGGGTTTGTGCAATATATAAACATTTTCTTTTTGTTCGGTTGGGGGGGGGGGGGGGGGGGGGTCTTCTGTTGGGCGATTAATTGTGAGGGTTTTCATTCATATATACAATAGGACTTCATGAACATACCACATAGCAAACCATTGAACTTCTCACATTTTGACTACATAAATGTTTTTAAATGTTTGTCATGATCATATTAATCCATCAGATAATATAGGTTTTCCCATCCATTTTCAAACAATCGTCATTCAATATCATTAATTGTTAACTTCAATTTCGTCAGGAAAGTCTTTCGTCGGTCATATGTAGTGTTCGATTTCGTCATTGCGCACACAATTTCGTTCTTTTGCAACCAACTTCGTCAATGTACCGATCATTTTAGTCAAAGCTCATTCAATTTCGTCCGATCACTCCTGCCGGTGTACAATGTGATGATCAATTTCGTCATTCGGCATTTAATTTCGTTATTTCCCATTCAAATTCGTCAAACAATATCGAAAGCTGTATTTGATACTTTGTTTCATCATCCTTTCATTATTATCCTTTTAATATTTTAACCCAATGTCATATATGTTTGTTTTGGTCCCGGAAATTCATACAATTTTAGTCTATCGTCTATTGAACAGTTTTTGTATTTTGTATAGCATTAATTTGATATGGTAATGTGTCTCTCAACACAAATGTATTGCATGGATCAATCAATCAGACTTTTGGTCAGATATCGTTTTGTGAATTGCAATTTCGAAATGAATTATTTTGTGATCAGTTTATCGTTTTAGAAACAATTATTATTGAAGTCATTGATTTTGAAATGAATTGTATGAGCTACAATAGGAAAATACATATATGAACCAGAGCAACCAGACTATACATGACGAATTCGAACGACCAAGTCTTGAAATCGAATGACCAATGACGAATTCGAACTTCACATTGTGCGTTTTATAACCAGGCGGGACGAATTCCATTGCAAATTGACGAATTGGAATGAGCCAATTTTGAATTTGAATGACCATTGATCAATTAGAATGGTAAATGACTAAATTGAATGTAGCAATTGCAGTTTCTTGACTTCTCGGGACGAAATTGAAGTTAGCATTGTTTGAATTTGATCGACAATAGTGTAAAAATGGATGGGAAAACTTATATTTTACGAGAGAAAGGTGTGCTTAGATGAGAATTGCATCATCATTTTTGATATATCATAATCATCATTGTTTATATATCGTATCTATTTAAGACAGTATCCTGGACAGGGATAGACAATTAATATTAGTTTTTATTTCAAAATAGCGAACCTTATTTTACTTCATTTCGGAGACTAATAGTTTTTGCTATTGCTGATTCCTATTTGCCAACTATATGTATCCTGTCAAATTGTGATAATCTTTGATATATGTTATCTTTGTAAACGATGTTTGTTCGTTTGGTTGATACAAACATATATTAAGATAGTACATCAACATTTTGATAGAGAAAATATGCTATATACCATTGACAGTAACGTCGAACGAGCAGATCGCGGTGTTCCCCGTGTCATCCCGGAAGTTGTACTGACAGGTGGTATCCCCCGTGAAGGTGTACGGTGACCCGAGGTCGGAAGGGGTGGTCCAGACGTCGAGGCTCTGGTCAAAGTTGTCCGTGGCCGTGGGTGGCGTGAAGGTCACTTCCACACCCCAGCTTTCCGTCCGGTCGACGGTCATCGAGGATGGGCAGTTGGCGAAAGAGGGCGCCGCATCATCTGTGTTTCACAGAAATACAATACTATGATACCAGTATATAGTCTCCGCTTAATGGGGAAATATTTAAAGAGTTACATCATCATACTGTTAAAAGTGTTGGATTCAACGGAACTTTTCCTTTGTTTCTCATGAAAACTTGTACTGGTACACCTATAGCTGTTAAAGGGGTAAAGTAACCTTGCAAAAGCAGACTATAGGTTTTCCCAACCATTTTCAAACAATCGTCATTCAATTTCAATCATTGTTAACTTCAATTTCGTCCGGAAAGTCTTTTGCCGATCGTATGTAATGTTCGATTTCGTCATTCATCACACAAGTTCGTTCTTTCGCAACCAAGTTCGTCAATGACCCGATCGTTTTAGTCAAAGCTCATTCAATTTCGTCCGATCACTCCTGCCGGTGTACAATGTGATGATCAATTTCGTCATTAGGCATTTAATTTCGTTATTTTCCATTCAAATTCGTCAAACAATATTGAAAGCTGTATTTGATACTTGTTTCATCATCTCTTCATTATTATCCTTTGTATATTTAAACCCAGATTCTATCTTTGCTTTGTGTCCCGGAAATTCATACAATTTTAGTCTATCGTCTATTGAACAATTTTTGTATTTTATATCATTAATTTGATATGGTAATGTGTCTCCCAACACAGATCTATTGCATGGATCAATCAATCAGACTTTTGGTCAATTATCGTTTTGTGAATTGCAATATCGAAATGAATTGTTTGTGATCAGTTTATCGTTTTAGAAACAATTATTATTGAAGTAATTGCTTTTGAAATGAATTGTATGAGCTTCCATAGAAAAATACATAAGAACCAGAGCAACCAGACTATACATGACGAATTTGAAGGACTAAGTCTTGAATTCGGATGACCAATGACGAATTTGAACTTCACATTGTGCGTCTTATAACCAGTCGGGACGAATTCCATTGCAAAATGACGAATTAGAATGACCATTGATCAATTAGAATAGTAAATGACTAAATCGAATGTAGCAATTGCAGTTTCCTAACTTCTCGGGACGAAATTGAAGTAAGCATTGATTGAATTTGATTGACGATAGTTTGAAAATGGATGGGAAAACCTATACTATACTGTTTTTTTTAATGATATGAAATGTTAACCATTACCACACTTGTGGATTTACAACTGCCTAAATAGGATACCTTGTCATCTACGTAGTTCTTGGTAAATTTATACAGGCAATATGTATGGAACAAACATACAGGCACTCCGGCGCACAATTAATATCCCCTGAATGCTGCTTCAAATTGGACATAAATTCCGAAGAAGTAGCCCTAGCTTTGAGGTTGGGAGCAAAGTGCCCCTCCAAACAGCAACCACACACACATCTTCTCAGGGGTTGTTAACAAATTAGCAAAATAACCCTGAGTGGAGTAGTAGACTCATTACAAATACCTCTTCTGAACTGACGTGGGAGCTAACTATACGGTTGGTTGCATGAGCACCAGACCACTGGGCTTGATGGCTTATGTAGTGGATTGGCACTGTCGCTGTGATGAACCCATAGTAACAATGAATAAAGCGACAGCTTGCTTCAGGACACAACATACCCGGCGTCGACGAAGCAGGGTGAAATTTCCCATATACGTCACAAATTAATAATCGTAAACCATTACAAAGAGATGGATGACCTACCTATACCATGTATACACTCAGGTTGGTAGAGTATCGCGGTCCACTGAGCTGGGTTGCTTTCAGTGAGCTGGCACTGTCGTTGGGATGAAGTGACGAGCGTACGCTCTATATTTCGATGCTTACAAATAGGGGAGGGTGGTTCTTATATTATTGATAAATGCATATGATTTAGACAATTTGTACTAGAGATGTGACCTACCAGTATACAGGTTGGCTGAGTTCCGAACCACTGAGCTTGATCGCTGCCAGTCGACCGGTGTGAGCGTACAGACTGTCCGTCGGATAGGGTGTCCGAGCTGCCATTCGAGTTGGCATACGATACACACATACGCACTTTCCGGGCCTGTATACTGTGCATGTACACATACCCACACAATGTGAGTGATATTATATCATGTGTGTTGTGGGTGTGTGTGTGTACCTGCACAGTACAAGCCTATATAATTAGAAAGTGCGTATGCATGCCAACTATTAATGTCTCTATACATAAAACGAATGGCAGCTCGGACACTATCCGACGGACAGTCTGTACGCTCACACCGGCACTCTCGCTGGGATGAACCCACAAGCGACAGCTTGCTTCAGGATACAACATACCCGATGGTGACGAAGCGGAGGCAGACTCTCCCCTAATATAGATATACGTCATACGTCTTCCCCTTAGTCTTATACCATTTTTTGGAGAAATTAATAAAGCACATCCGTACATGTCTATTATTTGAGGCTCTGGACCTACCTATACAGGTTGGTTGGGTACCGGACCACTGGGCTTGATTGCTTCCAGTCGTCTCACACTGTCGCTGGGATGAGCCCACAATAAAGCGACAATTTGCTTCAGGATACAACATACCCGACGGGTGTGAAATTTCCCATATACGTCACAAATAATCGTAAACCATTAATGAGATGGTTGATAAGCGGTCCACTGAGCTGGGATGAACCCACAAGCGACAGCTTGCTTTCCTTGCTTTAGGATACAACACTTAGACCATCTATTTGAGAGATTAATAAAGCACATCCGTACAATTGTCTATTATTTGAGGTCTGGACCTACCTATACAGGTTGGTTGGGTACCGGACCACTGGGCTTGATTGCTTCCAGTCGGCTCACACTGTCGCTGGGACGAACCCTCGAGCGTCAGCCCTGCAGCGCAGGTGAAGCTGCAGACAGACCAGACAGAGTTGGACAGGGTACAGCCCACCGAGCAATGCTGCGGGGTTGTGGCAGCACTACATCTGATCACTGTAAACATGGTAAAGTTATTGCTGAGAGACCATCAGATGTGTAATGCAAATTGCTCAACCTCTTCTTTGTTAACATTTTATTTACAAATAATCATTTGTTTGTGTTTATGTTGAGGTACCATTGAGATAATTCTTTAAATAGAATAACGAACTACGGTAACAACAAAGTAAGAAGAAGATGAAAAAGAAGAAGAAGAAGACTTTGACTTTTCAAAGGATAACTTTATTTACAAATAATACATCAAAGTCAAATGTTTACAATAAAAACAAAGTACAAAATAGAATACATAATATATGCAAGCACAACAAATACAAGCAAAACAATTGTAAAGGAAGCACAAAAGAACCTGACAAATATTTTGTGTATTTAAGCAAAAAGATAAAGAACCTTAAACTGTATATCATACCAGCACAAACGGTGCTAAACATTTAAGTAATAAGTACAACAAAATCAAAAAGGCCAAATATCACAATAGAATCTAGGCACAAAACCTAGATTTTAAATCAACCATGAAAACCTATCGCCATTAACAAGAAATGTTGCATCATTGCAAGACCAACGCTTATTAAAAGCAAACAAATTATTATTATTATTATTATTATTATTATTATTATTATTATGGAGGAGGAGGAGGAGGAGGAGGAGGAAGAGGAAGAGGAAGAGGAAGAGGAAGAGGAAGAGGAAGAGGAAGAGGAAGAGGAAGAGGAAGAGGAAGAGGAAGAGGAAGAGGAAGAGGAGGAGGAGGAGGAGGAGGAGGAGGAGGAGGAGGAGGAGGAGGAGGAGGAGGAGGAGGAGGAGGAGGAAGAGGAAGAGGAAGAGGAAGAGGAAGAGGAAGAGGAAGAGGAAGAGGAAGAGGAAGAGGAAGAGGAAGAGGAAGAGGAAGAGGAAGAGGAAGAGGAAGAGGAAGAGGAAGAGGAAGAGGAAGAGGAAGAGGAAGAGGAAGAATAAGAGGAAGAGGAAGAGGAAGAGGAAGAGGAAGAGGAAGAGGAAGAGGAAGAGGAAGAGGAAGAAGAAGAAGAAGAAGAAGAAGAAGAAGAAGAAGAAGAAGAAGAAGAAGAAGAAGAAGAAGAAGAAGAAGAAATAGAATGAGGAAATGAATGAGAAGGAAAAGCATGTAATAAAATATGAAGTAGAATAAGATGATGAGAAGAGGAGGAGAAATGTCCGCCAGCCCAACATCGTCACCACGTCATTTTGTGATATTGGCATAACGTCAATTTCCGACAATGGCCCAACATCAAATCCTGACGTTGGCCCGACATTAAAATGTCCGCCAGCCCGACATTAGCCCAACGTTATTTGGCCCAACATCAAATCTTGACTTTGGCCCGACGCTAGAATGTCCGCCAACCCAACATTGGCCCAACGTCATTTTTTGATGCTGGACCTACATCAACATTTGACAATGGCCCAATGTCAAACGTCCAACGTTGGACCAACATCAAAACGTAAAAAGAAATTTGAATACATGCATAGATGCAAAGATTCCACGTTCGATCCATGCATTTTGTTTAACCTTTCCAGTCATTCATAATTCATAATTCTATAAATATCCTATTCCTACACCTATTGCCTATCCTAAACCTATCATCCTATCGTACGAACACAGGTCGCAATCGGTAAAATATTATACCCCTCTTCTTAGCATGTATGTTTTGTAATGGTTAGTATATTGCAGAGCGTTGATTCAGAAATAATCAACCTCCAAACCATATCCATAACACTTTTTACAGGTGCTATTTATATTCTTATATATCTTTATAAATTATATACAGCAGCAAGGACATGACAAAAATATATTTTTTAATACAAATAATTACAAAAATAAAAATTTTACATTTCGATCACTGTCATTACAAATTACGATCACTTATAATCGATCATGAATTCCCCGATAGCAATACTTTTTTTTGACTTTTGAATTTATTTATATACTAGTATTTGTAATCGATTAAACGCAATTCAATCAAATGTATTCAAGATTCTCAATGCAAGTTGACAAAAATATTATCCCAGCTAGCCAGCTGACGTCGGACCGATGTCGGCAGTTGTCGGCAGGTTGACGGCAAGATCGCGGTCGACAAACAGACAACGCGTCAACATTACTCCAATGTCGAATTCAAGTTGGAGGTTTTTTAATTGAATGTCGTGCCGATGTCATTAAGCTGACGAAAAAATTACGTCTCAAATAAAACGTCGCGCCAATATCGCACCAATGCCGAAACAGATAGCAATTTAAGAGGTCGATAGAGGGTTGTGAAATTAATGTCGGGCCAATGTCAATAAACCAACAGGAATATTACATCTCAAATATGACGTTGGGCCAAAGTTGTACCGATGTCGAAATATAGCATTTTAAGGGGTCGGTAAATGGTCGTGAAATTGATGTCGGGCCGATGTTTTTAATTGACATCAATATGACATCACAAATATGACGTCAAGCCGATATCGCGCCGATGTCAGAATTGGCAGCAATGAAACAACTCAGCAAATGGTCATTAAACTGATGTTGCGCCGATGTCAATAATCCGACATGAATATGACATCTCATAAACGACGTGGGCTAATTTCGCGCCGATGTTGGAACTGGTAGCAATTAAAGAGAGCGGTAAATGGTTGTAAAATTGATGTCGGACCAATGTCAATGATCCAACATGAATATGTCATCTCATAAATGACGTCGGGCTAATATCGCGGCGATGTTGAAACTGGTAGCAATTTAAGGGGTCGGTAAAATGTTGTAAAATTGATGTCGGGTCAAAGTTATTAATTAGACATAAATATGACATCCCAAATATGACTTTGGGCCTATACCGCACAGATGTCGAAACTTATAGCAATTTTCAAAGTCGGTAAAAGGTTGTGAAAAAGATTTCGGGCGGATGTCATTACTCCTACATAAATATGACATCTCTATTAATTATGACGTCAGTCCGATATTGTGCTGATGTTGGATCTGGTAGCAATTTAAGAGTTCGGTACATGGTTGTGAAATTGATGTCGGGCCAATGTTATTAATTGGACCTCAATATGACATCTCAATTATGACGTCACACCGATATCCCCCATGTCAGAACCGTCAGCAATGGAACAAGTCGGCAAATGGTCATTCAATTAAAGTCTTGCCGATGTCATTAATCCGACATGAATAAGAGATCTCAAATATGACGGCGGGCTAATATCGCGCCAATGTTGGAACTGGTAGCAAATTAAGAGGTCGGTCAAAGATTGTAAAATTGATGTTGGGCTTATGTTATTAAATATACATAAATATGACAGCTCAAATATGACGTTGGGCCAATGTTGCGCCGATGTCGGAATTGGCGACCATTTGCCGGCTTGTTTCAATGCTGCCAACTCTGACATCGGCAGGATATCGCTTTGACGTCATAATTGAGATGTCATATTGAGGTCCAATTAATAACATTGGCCCGACATCAATTTCACAACCATCTCCCGACCTCTTAAATTGCTACCAGATCCAACATCAGCACAATATCGGACGGACGCCATAGTAGAGATGTCATGTTTATGTAGGAGTAATTACATCAGCCCGACATATTTTTCACAACCTGTTACCGACCTTTAAAATTGCTATAAGTTTCGACATCTGTGCTGTATAGGACCAAAGTCATACCGAAATGAGTAAATCCCACTACAACGACTACTCTTTGTCTCTTTTATTGCAATACCCAGATTTTGGTTATATATATTTTTGTATAATTACATGCGTTAATATAATACTTTTGTAATAATTACTTTGATATTGTACCCAACATTTCAATTGAATCACGGTATTCTTTGTGCAGTATAAGTATTATGTTCTGTTTGGGCAATTCCACACATTAATGCTTTAATAAGTTGATTGCTTTGTAGTGCATAATTAAAGCTCATTTTATAAGGTGTTTATGCAAAATGTTTTTACTCATGGAAAATTAATTTGTATACCACATTTAATTTAATTATGATTGACAAATCTTTATGCACTATCATAATTATCATCTCAATAGTTTAATTAACGCCACATTGATTAAGATTGTTATATTAATTGATACTAAGATTGAATGTTTATACTCATGCTTAATCGTTAATATGCATATTAGTATTGCTTGCAATGGTAGTTATATATTCTACGCAATCTTAACAATTGAAACATATTTCCACTAAGCTTTAGCATCACACTTTCCGATTGATTTAGTTTTACGATAATCGTGCAGACATTTTATCAATTTAAATTTATTTTTACATGGCTGATTATGCCATCCTAGAAGTTGACGTTTTAAAGTAAAGCATGATTAATATGTTTATGTCTTTGTTTATAAAATTTTATATTTATATGTTATTATATAATAGCTGCCATGTACTTTTATTCAATAAACCATTTTCGATTCAATTCAATTCAATTCAATTTATGTCTAATTAATAACTTTGACCCGACATCAATTGTACAACCTTTTACCGACCTCTTAAATTACTACCAGTTCCAACATCGGCGCGATATTAGCCCGACGTCATTTATGAGATGACATATTCATGTTGGATCATTGACATCGGGCCGGCATCAGTTTTACAACCATTTACCGACCTCTTAAATTGCTACCAGTTCCAACATCGGGGCGATATAAGGCCGACTTTATATTTGAGATTTCATATTCATGTCGAATTATTGACATCGGCACATCACAATTTAATGACTATTTACTGACTATTTTTATTGCTGCCATGTATGACATCGGCAGGATATCGCTTTGGCGTCATAATTGAGATGTCATATTGATGTCCAATAAAAAAAAACATTGGTCCGACATCAATTTTACAACCATTTACCGCCCTTTTTAATTGCTACCAGTTCCAACACCGGTGCGAAATTAGCCCGACGTCATTTATGAGATGTCATATTCATGTCGGACTATTGACATCGCCGCATCATCAATTTAATGACCATTTGCCGAGTTTATACATTGCTGCAAGTTCTTACATCGGCCTGACATCATACTTAAGAGGTCACATTGATGTCTAATTAATAACATCTGCCCGATATCAAGTTTACAACCATTAACCGACCTCCTAAATTGCTATCAGTTCCAACATCGGCGCGATATTAGCACGACGTCATATTGGAGATGGCATATTCATGTCGGATTATTGACATCGGCTCAACATCAACTTAATGACTATTAGCCGGATTGATTCATTGCTGCCCATTCTGACATCGGCAGGATTTCAGTTTGACGTCAAAATTGTTATGTCATATTTTTGTCTCCTTAATAATATCGACCAGACATCAATTTCACAACCATTTACCGACCTCTTTGATTGCTACCAGTTTCAACATCGGCGCGAAAGTAGCCCGACGTCATTCATGAGATGTCATATTCATGTCGGACTATTGACATCGGCGCAACATCAATTTTATGACCATTTGCCGAGTTGTTTCATCGCTGCATGTTCTTACGTCGGCGGGATATCGGCCTGACATCATATTGTAGATATCATACTGATGTCCAATTAATAACATTGTTCCGACATTGATTTTACAACCACATAGCGACCTCTTATTAAATTGATACCAGTTTCAACATCGGCGCGATATTAGGTCGACATCATACTGGAGATGTTATATTCATGTCGGATTATTGACATCGGCTCAACATCAACTTAATGACTTTTAGCCGACTTGATTCATTGCTGCCCATTCTGACATCAGCGGGATTTCGGTTTGACGTCAAAATTGAGATGTCCTATTCTTGTCTCATTAATAATATCGACCCGACATCAAATTTACAACCATTTACCGACCTCTTAATTTGAAACCAGTTCCAACATTGGCGCGATATTAGGTCGACGTCATATTGGAGATGTCATATTCATGTCGGAATATTGACATCGCCACAATATCAATTTAATGACCATTTGCCGAGTTTATACATTGCTGCAAGTTCTTACATCGGCCTGACATCATATTTAAAGGGATCTAGTAACTTTGTTGAGATGTGCAAAAACTGATGAATGGTTGATGCAATGTATACTGTTGTTATCTCATATGTCCTCAGGGTATTGTGTGAAAATTTCAGGTCAAATGGACAATGTATGGCCAAGTAATGAGCGAAAATGCAAAGTGATATTGGGTGATATTCACCAACTCACTGCATTCACTTTGTACAGGGATGAAAATCTCGCCCGGAGATTTTCTTATCTCAATACTTCAATCATACATATCTTTGTAATGAAAGGGAAATTTGAAAAACCGAAAGCTGTCCCATGATTTTATTGTTAATACGAATACAACAAGGTATAAAGGAACCGCTAGAATTACAATTTTATTTTGAGGATTTGGACAATGTTACTAAGTCCCTTTAAAGGGCAATGAAACCCAAGCAAAATGTTGCTTTCATAGTCTTGAGGAGATTAAGAGGAATAATCTCTGAAAGTTAGAGCATAATCGGGCAAGAAACAAGAAAACTACGGCTCTTTGAAGATGTCCATTTATTCGTATGGGGAACTCAAATTGGCAACGCACTCTGATAAGTGTGTGGACAACTCCCCATATGTTTTGTACACAAAAGTTCCCATTTTTACAGTTTTCTTCATAGTCACATTTTTTCATTCCCCCAAACTCATGATATGTAATGTATAAAAGCATTCTACAAAACATATGTTGAACTCGAACAAAGGGTAAACATAAATTTTGAGAAAATTTAACAAAATTGAAATTTTGTGTACAAAATGTATGGGGAGTTGTCCACAACTTTGCCAGAGTGCGTTGCCAATTTGAGTCACTCGAAGAAATACATGGCTCTTTTCAAAGAGCCATAGTTTTCTTATTTCTTGACCGATTGTGCTCAAATTTTCAGGGACTATTCATTATATTTAGTGTCTTATAGTGCATACAACAATTCGTCTGGATTTCATTGTCCTTTAAGAGGTCACATTGATGTTTAATTAATAACATCTGCCCGATATCAGTTTTTCAACCATTTACCGACCTCCTAAATTGCTATCAGTTCCGACATCAGCGCGATATTAGCCCGACGTCATATTGGAGATGGCATATTCATGTCCGACTATTGACATCGGCGCAACTTCAATTTTATGACCATTTGCCGACTTTTTTCATTGCTGCCAGTTCTGACATCGGCAGGATATCGCTTTGGCATCATCATTGAGTTGTCATATTCATGTTTAATGATTGACACCGGCACAACATCAATATAATGACCATTTGCCGACTTGTTTTATTGCTGCCAATTCTGACATCGGCAGGATATCGGTTGGCGTTAGAATTAAGATGTCATATGGATGTCCAATTAAAAACATTGGCCCTATTTCAATTTTACAACCATTTACCGACCTCTTAAATTGCTACCAGTTCCACCATCGGCGCGGTATTAGCTCGACGTCATATTGCACATGTCATATTCATGTCGGGATGTTGACATCGGCTGAACATCGATTTCATGACTATTTGCCGACTTGTGTAATTGCTGCCAATTCTGACATCGGCGCGATATCGGCTTGACGTCATATTTGTGATGTCCAATTGAAAACATCGGCCCGACATCGATTTCACATCCATTGACCGACCTCTTAATTTGCGATTTCTCCGACATCGGTATAACATTGTTCTAATGTCATATTTGAGATGTCATATTCCTGTTCGATTATTGACATCGGCCCGACATTAATTGTACAACCCTTTACTGACCTCTTGAACTGCTCTCAGTTTCGACATTGGCGCGATATTTGCGCGACGTGTTATTTGAGACGTCGTTTTTATGTCAGCATAATGATATCGGCCCGACATTCAATTGCAACCATTTCGCGAAAAATTCGCATTTCGCGTAAATTCGACATTGGCGTAATGTTGGGGCGACATCAGTTAGAGAGTGTCCGTCCTTTCAAAATGTTAAAGCCCGAGGCCAGAGATCTTCGGAAATGCTTGGGCCCAAGACAGAAAGAATTTTAGTCGGTCTAGACCAGGTTTTAGTCGGTCGAGACCAGGTTTTAGACGGTCGAGACCGCTTAAAAGTAGTCTCGAGAAAAAAAGGGGGGGGGGGGAGGGGGTTCAAACCCCCCTACACTGCCATGTTTTGGTCATTGGGGGGGGGGGGGGGGGGGGTTGAACCCCCCAAACCTCCTCCCCCCCTCTGGGTACGCCTATGCTCCGAACATGACTGGCTACGCACCCACGTCCCAAAAAAGCGTCGAAAGGGTATAATTTTCAGTTATACGGCGTCAAGGGGTGATTTTCAGCACTCATTGCACGTAAGGGTCCCTTCACAAGTCAGAAAAAAAATCACAAAAGGGTGCCCTTTCAGGTGTACATGTGAATATTCGACGTTGCGCCATTAAGGGGCATTAAGGGTAGGTTTCCAAAGCATTACGCAATTTAGGGGTGTACACTTAAACAATGTGCGATACGCTATTTACTATATTTAGAGGTTGATGGACACGGGTGGGTAACACTTGTGTATGAGAGTGACCCCCGGGGTTCACAGCAGCCTAACAATTTTAACTACATGGGCATGCACATATTCATCAAACCTCACCATAGCTTAGTTTCAATCTAAGTAAATTTTTGATGACATGACTACATATTTAATTCACAGCATTATCATGTAGTTACCGAGAGCTTACCCCACTAACCTATAAATACATTTTGGAACTGCTCACTAATCTGCGCGATCTGATAGAGATTTAGCATTTAGCATTATAGGGTTTTATGAATATGCCATATGGGCCCAGAGTGCCAAATCTACTCGAAGTCCCGGGGGGGGGGGGGGGGGGGGTGTCACTCTTATGCAAAAGTACTACCCACCCGTGCCCATCATCCTCTGAATTGGACCCTTAATGGTGTATCGCACCATCGTAAGATAACACCCATAAACGGCGTAATTCTTTGAAAACCTACCCTGAAGGTCGCATAATGCACCAAAAATATACCCTTTTTGTGTGTTTTTCGATGAATGCTGAAACAACCCTTTAAAAAAAAAGGAAAACGTCGACGACGCCGTAAAGCTAAAAAATAATGATACCCTTTCGACGCCTTTTTTGTTTTGGACGCGGGTGTGTAGCCAGTCATGTTGGGAGTGACTCCCCCCCCCCCCCCCCCCCCCCCCCCCACCTCACGGGCTCAATCGACGTAACGTAACTTACCTCGGACAGTGAAGGTAACAGTACCAGACGCAGTCAGTCCAGCGGTATCCCTGGCTGTGTATCCGATGCTATGAGAGCCCTCACTGAATAGAGAACCTGGCCCAGAACCACTTCGTCTATATTAAATTAGGGAAAGGAAGGACAAATAGAAGATAAGATGAGACAATAAGGTTGCTAAGAAAACGGGGAGGGGGCACCGGCATAGGGAAAAGGGTGGGGTGACGCTTCAAGTTTCAGCCCCCTTTTGAGATTATGTCGATGCTATATACGGTACCTTAATCCACTAATTTTCTTATACAAGGAAAGATAACACTCTTAATAATAGTCCATTCTTTCAAAAAGTTCAGAATAATAGGTTTCTAGAAGAAGAATATCATATATTGTGAAGGAACCCGAGGGGTGATAGTCCTATAACAAAAGAACTAGTCTATTTCTGCAAAAGAAAGCTATCCGCCTTTGCTGTAATGCAGATTATCGATCTCACTCAGTTATATAGTTTGAATTTGTCTGATAACATACGATTAAAAACCGCTCTTTTTGTATTTGAAGCGCTAAACGGCCGGTTGCCTACATGTTTTACAGGATCATTTATTTGTAATACCAGGGGACACATGCAAACAAGGCAACGTGATGATATAAAGATACCATTCTGTCGATTAACATTAACTCAAAGTAATTCTATAAAATATAAAAGGACCAAGTTATGGAACTCACTAGATGTTGGGATAAAGTTAGCTAAATCGCCAAGACATTTTAAAACCGTATATAAAAGTTATTTGCTCCATTTGTATAATAATGCTTGACCTAATCGCTTTGTGTGCCATATGTATACTATACACTTGCTTTGTATAAATTCTTATTTTGCTTTCCTTTCATTTGTACAGTAACATTATGTAATTACATTGTTACCTACATGCTACGCTGTATCTGTTCAACTGGGTTGGGTTGGGGAGGGAATTAGAGCTAGGATTAGGATTAGGATTAGGATTATGTTAGTACGTTAGTAGGTTAGTATAATATAAATTGTGCAATCGTTCGTAGTAATCTGATATAAATGTAACATTTTTAAGGGAATACCCACTTGTACAAGCCATGGCTTTTTTGGTGTATTCCCCGATCACTTTTATTTGTATATACATTGTATTGTTTTAATTTTTTTTCTCCAAATTTTGATATAAATATTAACTCTTAACGTGCCAGGGATTCTAATGCTCTATGGCATTTGCGTGTGTTGTAACTCGCAAAAATGCGAGCTTGGCACTCTAGGACCCCGTTTACAGTGAAAAAAAGGCCGGGCCGAGACGCGTCTCGGCCCGGCCTTTTTTTCACTGTAAACGCTCAAAAGGCCAAATGCGGGGCCAAAAGTGGCCGCGCATTTGGCCCCGCTCTGGAGGTAGTCTCGGCCCCGCTTTTTCTCACTGTAAACGCACGCAGGGCCAAATGCGGTACCAAATTGGGAAAACAATTCATTGCCAATAACGTGCCTTTGTTCTGTGACCCCGTCACGCCCACAAAATAATGGTTTGTTTACATGCAGAGCGCCACTACGACAAGATATTGAAAGGGCGGCCGGGCCGAGACCACCACTGTAAACGCACAAAATTGGGGGGCCGAGTACCGCAATTTAAGCAGGGCCGAGACGCGTCTCGGCCCGGCCCTGCACTGTAAACGGGGTCTAGGAGTTAATGGAAACATATATTTATTTAACTATCAAACATTGAGTTTGGATATTGGATTTTAGACCCGGGGATCAGAACCACCACGTTTACGTTTTCCATATATTTTTTTTTCTTTCTGGAAACATATTTTTCTGAACTGTCTTGTTGATGGAATGGACTATTAAAGATGTTACCTTTCATTTATAAGAATATTATTTTTGGATGGTGGTACCCTTTAATTTGTTTAGAATTGTATAAATCCATTAAACATAGAGGTCCTGATGTATGGAATTACCTGCCAAATAATATTACGCAATGCTTCTCATTAAATGTATTTAAATCCTCACTAAAAAAGTATTTAATTATGTGTTACGATTAGGTGCATGTATATATCTTGTATAATCGATGTACTTATGTATTGTGTACTTTTATTTTTGTATATACTATAGATACATTAATATATATCATTACATTAAAATAGGCCTTGTTTTTCATCCACAATAATGGCAGAGGGTGGGCGGGTGGGGTGAGGGGCGGGGGGGTGCTACGACAAAGATATTAAAATCATTTGTTCGTTCAATTGTTCTAGTCATTACAGTTAACAAAGGGATCTGCCTCGACAGGATATTTATATCCTTTGCAGATCCCTCACATCCACTGTAATACTGTCCACACCACAATCATGTATAACTTATATTTGTATGTATAGTATGTAATTTGCTGAAATTTGTATATTTTGTGTTTTTAGAGATGTGAAATAAAAAAAATAAAGGGCTTTAATTGTTTTTTTGCCGTTTCTCCTCTGATTGTGTTTTTATTGACAATTTAGTTTTAAAGGGATAGTTGAGTTTTGGTATAGAGGGCGCTACACAAAATAATTTGTTGTGAGATAATTAAAAACTGAGTGTCAAATTCGAAAGAGCATACAATTTTAATGACAGAATAATCTTCATTAGATCAAAATCGGTTCAGAAAGGGCTGAAATATCCACAGACATAACCATTTGTAATAATTGTGGAGCCCCACAGTAATTCAACAATTTTGAACCAGCCGTAAAAAACAACAAAATGGTTGAAACCAATTTGAGTTTTTAGAAAGTGCCGTTTTGAGTTTTGATGACTCTTTTTGAATAACATGCTTTTTACTTAGTCGTTTGTAATTTGTTATTCATTTCAAGCATGGTGGAGATATAATTATTAGTTTGTAATGCAATGGTGCAGTTTAGGTTACTAAAATTCAGTTTGACCGTAACTATACTCTCTTTACCAAAACTGAACTATCCCTTTAACTCAGTATACTTACGAGGTAGTACAAGCTGACAGCGCGTCGGTGCAGTAAGGCTCACTCCACGTGACTTCTGCTGTGGACGTAGTCGTGTATAGGTACGGCAGAGCTTTGGGGCAGTTGTGCAGAACAGGTGGATAGTCTGTATATTTATTGATAAACAGATATACATATTAATACTATAATTCATTAATCAATATGTAGACAAAATAATGACGCTGGTAATAATATTTGTCTCCAAATAGAAAAGCGTATTCGATCATTATAGTGTTCAGTTGACAGTCTCTATTTTTCTTAGCTATTGGAAGCTTATTAGAATCTATCTACACTCGTATGTCAAACTTGATTTTTTGACCGCAACAAGCATACAGTTAATCGTTTATAATTAGCAACGTTCAGGCAGAAACATAAATATCAATACTACAAACAATTCTACAAGCCCCCTGCTTATAATAAGCCATATATTGACTCCTAACAAGCGAACCCAAGTACTCTCATGCAGAGCCAATCCCGGCCACTGACATCTACTATTAGTAGAGGTCAGTGATCCCGGCAAACCCCGGTTCAAACCGCGGTTTACATCTATGGAATGCCAATTGTAAACTGATGGAGAGAGAATGTGTACCATCAACATTGTTAACAAGTAAGGAATTTACATTCTCTCTCCATCAGTTTACAATTGGCATTCCATAGATGTAAACCACGGTTTGAACCGGGGTTTGTACAAACCTCCTTTGTGAATACGGGCCAATAAGTGTATCATTTTCAGCTATACGGCGTCGTTTTTCTTAAAAAGGGGTGGTTTTCAGCACTCATCGAAAACAAAATCACAAAAAGGGCAGGTACCTTTAGGTGCATTTTGCGCCATTAAGGGTAGGTTTTAAAAGCAATTAAAAACCCATTTAGGGTCCATTTCAGATGTTGATGGACACGGGTGTGTGAATGAACCTCCCCTGGAGCTCGAGCATCCGGGATGTTTGACCAATTTTCAATAATTATACAACCCGTGTCTTATATGTCTAGTTATCAACGCGGATGTTGAAATACATAATCAGCAAGAATTTCAAAGAATAAATTTCCGCCTTGGCTCGACTGGGTTTAAAAGAGCTTCAAACGTGGATTAAGATACCTTACGTATTTCTTTATTTTTACACGGATTTCTCCCTAATGTTTGTTACTGCCTTAAAAAAAAATTACATTATTTGGTTAAACAAATAATTGGGGGGGGGGGGGGGGGGGGTGGGGGGCACGTGGGAATTGATTTTTTTTTTTGTATTTATTGAAAGCCGAATGGCACTCCCGTATACTAACTCCTTTGATTGTAATAATGGTAACTACACTTACTTGTAGGGGCCGGGGGTGGGGTTGGAGACCGGCGTCTCCGTCTCCACGCATCTGAAAACATTAATATGTAAAGTAATTATTACACATACAATAATTTGAATTTCTATGTATTTCTAGTGTGGTAATAATAATGGGCATTGGATGGGTGTATAGCAGGGGCCGCGGAATGGTTTTGAAAGTGGAGGGGCTGACCACATTTGAACTGTTATATATTTCTTTATTTTATGCTTATGTATTTCTTTGTTTTAGTCCAAAAAAGTGGGGGGGGGGGGGGGGGGGGCTGCAGCCCCCCAGCCCCCCCGGTTCCGCGGCCCCTGTATAGAAATGCAAGGATGGTACGTGATTAACTATTACTACTACTGTACTATAGTTTTTCCCGTCTATTTTCAAACTTTTGACATTCAATTTTTAAATTTTTACTTTAATTTCGTCCCGAGAAGCCTATAATATGTGCCTATGACAATTTAATTTTTGTCTTTGGTCGACCAATTTCATCAAAAAGTTCACTCAATTTAGTCATTTTGTCACGCATTATTGTCAGTTACAATTTAAATTCCTCGGTCACAGTTGCTAAACACATCTGTGACCGACTAATGGACGATAATGTGTGACAAATGACTAAATTGAGTGAACTTTTTGTGAAATTGATCTACCAAAGACGAAATTCAAGTAAAGATTTATAAATTAATGGTTAAAATTTTGAAAATGGACGGGAAAACCTATCCTAAAACTAGTATTGCTAATATCATTATCATTATTATTATTATTATTATTATTATTATTATTTTTAAAATTTTATTATTATCATTATTATTGTTATTTTTGTTTTTATCATTATTATTATTTTTTGATTATTATTATCATCATTATTATTATGTTTAAAAAGTTGTTTAATTTTTTGTTACTGTGTAATTATCTATCCAAGGAACAATACCGAAGTATGACAAAGACAAAGGAAAACAAAAATACTTACTGGTATCTTGTACAAGTACGATGCAGAGTATGAGGATTGGAAGAATACTGTGCGCCTTCATCTTGTTCTTCAGTTTCCTGTCGTATTTCGATTCCTTCGTTGAGTTTTTATTATTCAACTCTCACGGTTCCGAATTTAAACACTGAGAACACGTACACGCAAGTCTATATTATGTAGTTAAAATGCCTCCGACAATATAGGGCTTAAAAGTATCCAAGTGTAAAACAAATATCAGTATACATACGTTGTATAAATAAAATGACTCTGGAACTAAATTATAAGGCCTAAAATATTTGTGTTCTCCACAGCTGAAGTAAAGTAGCATAGAATTTGGTTAATAAACAGAATATGCAAAATTAATGCCTTCCTTAATGTCCTCCTGATGACGACAAGTACATTACAAATATCCGATTTAAGTATTAAAGGAAGAAATTGTGCGTCTTTTTATACTAAGGGCCACCTGTCACTCGACAGTTCCTCCGAGACAGAATGTTCGAGTTGACGAGGTGTTCCGTTAACTTCCTTCTTCAGAAATGGCCAGACATATATTGTCAAAGATCATTTCCAGTCAGCTAGTCGAAGATTATAATTATCAAGATCTATCATTAAGCCGCGCTATAGGTAGATCGACACGATTCCCCCCCAAGTCGAAGATTATAATTATCATGATCTATCATTAAGCCGCGCTATAGCCTATAGGTAGATCGACACGATTCCCCCCAAATAATGATGTCCTCATATTAGTGCCTATGACGTCATTATCATTGTCTTTGCATGTAAGTGGCATAATCGGGATCAATTAAAGAGAGGAGGGCGAGGAGGTAAAACAGGCGAACCGGAGGGAGGGCAATGGCATACTTTGACTGGGTAGAGGGAGGGAGGCGGGGCGGGGGCGGGGGCGGGGGGCGGGGGATCACAGGGGGCATTATGCCCCAAAATTTGACAAAAGCAATACAAAAACACATTCGGGGAAGGTCGGTGAAAAGACACAATGAGTAAAGTACCCCAATAATTCGCCCATTCCCTAGTCAGCCAGACCACGCTACGACACTGTTTGGAGGAGTACGGGGGGGGGGGGGGGGGGGGGGGTAGTCTAGTTCTAGACCCTCGGAATCTGATCTCCGCCACCCCGAAGATCTGTACTACAGCAGTGATCGCTGCCAAACCAAATCTCGGTTTGGCAGCGATCACTGCTGTAGTACAGATCTTCGGGGTGGCGGAGATTATTCCGAGGGTCTAGAACTAGACTAGGGGGCGGGTGTGGCGGGTGGAGGTAGTTAAACCCATGATGGCGTTTTTCTATGCACGTCACATTTTCACTTGGCAGCCCAAGGGGGGGGGGGGGGGGGTTAAACCCCCTAAACCCCCCTCCCGTAGATCCGCGCCTGCCCCCCCCCCCCCCCCGCCCCCCCCCCCCCACCACCACCACCACCACCACCACCACCTCCGAGAGTTTTGAATACATTCGGGCAAAAAGCACCTCGTATATATCATTCAGGCAAAGTCATGTTTTTCAGGCAAAACCATTTTCGGACCCCCCCCCCCCCCCCTGTTTTCTTTTGCTTGTCAGGCTTGTTAGGTGAAAACGGGGAGGATGACATCTGGGCAGACATCCTTATGCATGTACCTTGAGCTGTATAAGTATTAATTGCTGCACCACCTCCTTATTATTCCGGGGGGCGGGGGGATGTTTCACAAAGATCCTAAGTTGAACTTAACTCTTAAGTTGGACTTAACAATTATGGAAAGCTATTAGTTTCTTTAAACAAAATTTGTAAAATTTCTTTAAAAAGGCATAACATGTTGAGTCAAAGCATAAATATTTTCTATTATCAAGGAGATTTAATGTTCTCGACATAAAATTTACGAAAACTCTTGCATTGTTGCTTTTGATATATATTCCATTTCAAGGCTACAAATGGCTTACCATAATTTGTAAGTCCAACTTAGAGTTAAGTTGAACTTAGGATTTTTGTGAAACACCCCCCCCCCCCGGGGCAATTTATGGGTAGATTGCCTGCCCCCCATTCCTGCCTATATGGCTAGGACCTACGTAGCAATAATGGTTGGTAGTTACATTTTTACAGTTGACAGGATAATTGCCCTCTTTTAGATAACATGATAGTGGTTACTGTTTGTATATAAATTATGATGCAAACATTGATTTTAAGTTTCAAATTCATGGTGGAAGGCACATGTGTTTTAGACTAGTCGATCAATGTCTGACATATAAAAGGCGTACCGGGGGGGGGGGGGGGGGGGGGTATAGCCAATGGTCTCGGCCCCCGAAAACCAAGTAGTCTCGGTCTCGGCCTCAACAATTTTTGACGAACACCCCCTCGAAAATTTTGGTCTCGGCCTCGGTAATTTGGGTCGACGAAATAACCTCCCCCCTCCCCCCCTTGAAAAAATCCTGGGTACGCCAGTGGTGTCTGATATGCATTATATTCCATTTTCGCCTAAATTGTAAATAAGACAATGAACGATAAAATGAGTGAGAATACTTATGAAACTCGTTAGGATGCAAACAAACAAAATGAAATTATCAAAAAAAATGTAAACAAAATATGATCCATGGAGTAATTAAGACGGAAATGTAAATAATGTTAATTGGAGTACTAAACTCAATTGCTGTGATAGGTATAATTGCTGTGATAAGAATACCAACTTTGCAATATAACTATTCGGAAAATATTATATTTACTTTGATCTTACTTTGATTGGTTCAAAACCTTGTTTTTGTGTTACCCATCCTGGCAAATCAAAGTCCGATTTCAAATCTAACAATCAATATTTAATTACCATTATCTTGCGTTTCGTGATCATTATGTCCCTCTAAACGGATTACTTATATCTGCGTCTTCACCCGTACCGAGATAGATATGGGGCACTTATCACTCAATTAATCCCGGATGTTTGCAACAGGCTTCCAAGTTGATTTTAAACTTATCGAGGAACGTATGATTACATGAAAGCCAAACTTGAGAAGTGACAGTAGAACGTTCTAAAAAAAACCTTATAATACGTGTAATTTATAATTAAATTGTCATTCTTGGATTTTGAATTGGGAAAAGAGGTAGGAGCAAAATGCATATAACAATTGTACCAGTATTATGGACAGGCCTACATGAAAATGCTGACAGTTACCCATTTTCAAACATGCTACCCTTTTGACCCCCTTCCCCAAAAACCAAAAAAGCCATTGCACTAGAAACGACACACACAATACGTGCAGACTGGGGACGGTAATTTTGAGTCCAAACGAGGACTGTGTGTTTGTCTGTTTACATGCCAAATGGGGGCACAAATTTTAAACCACTGACGCCCAATTGGTGTGTGACAGTAAACAGGCAACCGGGGACGTATTTTGGTGCTCACTATTTATACGTCCCACTTCTCAATATAGCCTATGTAATTTGCACCATTTTGCACGAAATTGGGGACCGTCCCTGGTTTCCGATACGTCCCTGGTTTGACTGTAGGGTGGCATACGCCCGGGAGGGGGGGGGGGGGGGGGGGCACTCAAATAATTTTTTTTTCTGTGCCTCACAGAACTCTGAAATGGGGGTCTCAAGAGCTGAATACAAGCACAAAATATAGGGTCTTGGGAGCTACAAAAAACCCTGAAACGGGAGTTAAGGGGTCTAACGAGCAGACTAAAACTACAAAGTACATGGACTTGGAGCTACCAAAGACCAACGGAAACCCTCACATAGGTACATTACAGTAGCATTGTGTGGAGACCAACCTTTTCCGCCTGCTGCACTATCCAAAACATAAACAATTTTTGTCGCCCGATTTCTTCCTAAATTTACAAGCAAATGCAAAAAAACTTTCGTTTATGTGATCCCTAAGTCATATACTTTCATAATAATTACCGACTTCGTTGTTTTGAAGATTGCAAAATGTAGAAAAAAAGGATTATTTCCCCGTCTGTTTTCATTACCGATGCGTCCTAACACACAGCGTTCAACAGATGAACCGGTACAGTGTGTGAATAGGCAGTACGGTAATCTCCCGTGTATTACCATATATTGCGTGTAATGGTCCACCTATGTGGACCATATACTTTGTAGATGTGCGGAAACCCTCAAATGGTGGTCCAAGGAGCTGAATAGAAGAAGAATAATGGACTTGGGGCTACTGAACTACCTAGCCAAGTCATTCCGGGGGTCTATGGAGCAGCAATTTTTGAAAATCGGGTATCTTGAGAGCGGCAATCAGGTGTGAAAACGGGGGTCTTGTAAGCTGCACATACCAGTCTTACATTATACATGAGTGCCCCCCCCCCCCAGGGGAGTGATTACAAACGCACACACGCACACATACATGCACACATTGGCGTAGCTACGGGGGGGGGGGGGGGGCACGGGGGGGGGGGGGGCCTGTGCCCCCCCAATAATTTCGAAAAAACAATAGAAAACATAAGGGGCCATTTTTTGAAAAAACAAAGAAATACATAAGGTGTGCCCCCCCAATAATTTTGCGTGCCCCCCCAATCAGTCCGACCACGCTACGCCACTGCATGCACACACATGCACAAACACAAAGAAACAATACATAAACATGTACTTCATTCAACTAGAGAACAAAAGCAGGCACTCTACTCACCACATCCAATGTGAATTCTCTTAAAACTTAATTAAGGATATAATTATAATTGGGTCATAGTATTTTTTACATCAATGTCATTTTATTAAAAAGAAAAAATAAGCATAATTCTTATTTTCTTGGTACAGTTACTGTTCCAAATACGTTGGGCTGAAAAAGGCCGCGAACACACAAATAAAGAGCTGTCCTTGAAACATTTCAAGAAAAAAAATGCCCCGTTCAACAGCTGAAAGCCAGCAAGTTGGTGTGAACGGGGTCAATCCTCCTGGGCCCAGATTCATAAAATCCCACCCTACTAGCTTGGTTTCATTATGGATCTATTTCGTATGATAGGGCTATTGAAAGTATTTAACGAGAGATTCTTTTTGTTGCCATCTAGCGGGAACTTATTAAGGAATAACTGCTTACCCTGATGACCACAGTCAGTGACTAAGACCACTTTGTGTGTTGCATACTATTAAATTAAAAGGCCTTATAACATTGTCCAAATCCTCCGTCAAAATCCAATTGGAATTCTAGCGGTTCCCTCATACCTTGTTGTATTCGTATTAACAATAAAAGCACGAGACAGGTTTTGTTTTTTCAAATTTACCTTTCATTAAAAAGATATTTACGATTGAAGTGTTCAGATGTTAAATTATCCACTGGATCGTCGAAACCGTGTACAAAGTGAGTGCAATGAGTGAGTGAATATCACTTTGCATTTTTGCTCATTACTTGGCCATATAACGTCCATTTAACTTGAAATTTTCACACACCACCTAGTGGACATTTCAGATAACGACAATATAAATTGTATCAACCATTCATCACTTTTTGCACATGTTATCTAAGTTACTAGATCCCTTTAAAGCTCTATCATCTGAAATAGACATATAATGGAAATTTAAGTTGATCTTTGTTTTCTGAATATGGACCCTGAAGAACACTTTGGTATGAAAGGGTCTGGTATCTTGTACATTAGACTTCAGTAAGTCCCATTTGTTTTTATCCACGAGATCAATGTTTGTTTCTTAGATTGTTTCAAGATTTGGGTGCAGTCTACAGCAGCCTAATTAAAGTCAACCAGATGATGTGAACTGTTCCTTTAATCACACAATTGGACCGAATACCAGCCCTTTCACACACAAGCCAAATCGTGATTGCAATCATGATTGTAATAATGTTTACAAACACTGCGATTCTGTTGCCTTGCTTTCACACGAGGAAAAAGACTTCAGGCAGACCGTGATTACAATCGGGATTGTGGAGATGTGTTTCTGTGTACATGTCAATCAAACGAGGAGAGGGCTAGCTCAATGAGTATTACACTGCATGCACTCGAAGTGATTAGCGCACGATTTATCGGCGGAAGTGCATGTAAGGCCCAAATCGTGTTTTGGAGGTCTAGCCGTTCACATTAGTGATTCGCACTGCGATTTGAGTGAATCATGATTAGAAAACACCTCTGGACCACGATTAAGAGTTTCGCGATTTGTGATTCTAGTTTGCTTTCACACGGTAACAAAATACCATGATTGGAGTGAAAAATGATTCCAATCGTGATTGCAATCACGATTTGGCCATCGTGTGAAACCCCTCTAAGATACAAATCCTACAAAGGTCACATTGATTAGTGTGAAACCGAGGTTTGATGACTCCTGGAAATTGATTCCGATTGTTCCTTTTCCCATGATACAAGATACAAATCAGTGTTTGATCTTGGATCATTTCAATATTAAAGCCAAATATTAGTATTGGGAAAAGTTACCGAAAACATCTATTTGGCCAAACTGATTGATCAATATTGCTGAATTACTATAAAGAAGGGCTTGTGTGGTAAAATCCGAAACTTAGTATCATTAAATTCAGAAATATCACAAGAAATTCAATGCACGCTGTCAGCCCCGCTCCGCGACACTAGCGCTTGGCTTGAGATTGTTGACAAGCCTGCATGCCTTGCACATGTGCATATCTTTTGCATTCAGCGTATTTGCGGTTGAATTGATCTGTTGTTCAATTAGTTAATTTCTAAGTAGTTTTTGTCCAAATCTTGACAGTAACAGATAAGTTATGTTATATTCTTTCACACATTAGGAGACAAGAGTATATTTTGATTTTTTTTGTGTGTGTGGGTCATTTCCCAATACCGTTATTTTGCTTTAAGACATCAGATGATATGAACGGGTCTAGATGAACAAGTAGGTATGAAAGGTTCTTGTATTCTCCAGGAGACTGCAGGGAACTCCTCCTCTCTGTTATTACTTCAATAAGAAACAAATCAATGTTTGTTCTCTGATCATTTCATTCTGCACAGAGTGGTGGTGTGAACAGGTTCAAGATGAACAGGTTTGTGTGAAAGGGTCTGGTATCCCAAAAACTGCTGAAACAGGTTTCCACTGTTTGTTTTTTTTTACCACGAGATTTGATTGAATAAGACACTAATCAATATTTGGTCTTTGTTAATGTTTTGAGACAATGTGCAATTTTGCAGAGAGAGTTGGTGTGAACTGGGTCAGGATGAACTGTTTGGTGTGAAAGGGTCTGGTATCCTCCTGAAGGCTGCTGTAAACTTGTCCATGCTGTTCTTTACTCCACTTAATTTGATTGAAGTGTGAAGGCAAATATCAATGTTATTCGGCGATCTCTTCAATAATAAAGTTCATGGTAATACAGCAGGTTTAAGCCAGTCAGATGATGTAAAGGGGTCAGGACAAACAGATCGGTGTGAATGGGTCTGGTATCCTCCTGAATGCCGCAGGGAACTTGTCCCCACTGTTCCTGGTCACTTTCTTGCCCTCCTCCGTGCTGTCGTAGAGCTGGGCAACGCAAGGGTCCTGGGCCTGTGCATGGAAGAGAAGGAAAGAAACCGACTAGTTCTATCGCCATAGGAACGTAACCAATCCTTAACCCGTTCCCTACGAGTTTCTGAAATCTACACAGACTTTGTACACCACCCACTCGGTTCCCGTAGTCAAGGGGTTAAAGGGATTAAGTAACATTGTCCAAATCCACAAAACTTACTTGGAACTCTAGTGATTCTCTCATACCTTGTTATATTTATATTACCAATAGAAGCACCGAACAGGTTTTGGGTTTCATATTTCCCTTTCAATACAAAGATTTGCAGAGTTTGGATTTGTAATTATCCACGGGAAGTTATATACTGTGTACAAAGACAGTGCAATGAGTTAGCGAATATCGATCCTTTGCATTTTCATACATTTTATCAAACATTCATCACTGCACACGACAACAAAGTTACTAAACACCTTTCAAGTTTGTAATTAGTACACAATAGATAAAAGTGTTCTTCTACAGACCAATGTACACATGATTTCGAATGATAGTGGGTTTTTGAATTATGATAACTTTTTCTGGAAACTTTTGTGGTGAACTATTTGATGGTATTTGATGGTATTTGA
Organism: Echinarachnius parma; assembly: GCA_037951105.1. Lineage (NCBI taxonomy): Eukaryota > Metazoa > Echinodermata > Echinoidea > Clypeasteroida > Echinarachniidae > Echinarachnius > Echinarachnius parma. The sequence goes on from JBAMJV010000006.1 coordinate 274,105, forward strand.
TGGTATTTGATGGTATTTGATGGTATTTGATGGTTCATAACAAAATCACCACATGGACACCGAGCTGCAAATGGAGTTGAACCTTCAGAGGCAAATTCAATGATCACAAAATGAACAGATCATTGACCAGGAGGGTGTTTCACAAAGAAATATTTTGTCAAAATGACACATTTTTATGGTAGCCTTTAAGGGACATTCTGGTAAAAAGTTTGTGTAATTTTGGCAAAAATTTGGCCAATTAATACAAATTTGGCAACATTTTGACCAGAATGTCCCTATAATGCCACCATTATGAAAAAACATTTTCTTGAGAAACACCCCCGTTCCCTACTAGAATATACAATTTACATAGAATATACAGGACCCACCAGTATGGGTTAAGAAACCACTCACCATTTCTTCAGCCGACAGTCTCTGAAACAACGGATGCTCTTCAAAATGCTTGACCATCCAGTCATGAACGTCCTTCACATCTGTAATAGTATACACCATACCCTGCCAACGGAAGAGCAAAAGATGATAGGTTCAGTTTAAATGCAGGGCTATAAATTAAAGGAGGGGTTCGGACGATTTTCAGCATTTACCAATCAAAGAAACAATATTTTTTCAACATATTGCCTTTGTCCCGACGAAAAAAGACCAACTGGATCATTCACAATCACTTTTGGACTAAATAAGGTAACAGTTCTTGATCGAATCTGCCGCCAGTAGGATCTATCCCAGCATGCAATATTTGTGACGTCGATGCCTCACTTTGCTGCCAATACAAATCAAAGTGAGGCTGGCGAGTCACGCGACCACGTGATAAAAATCGCAAGCGTACAGAAAATAGACGATGAATATCAAAAATTGCAGACACAAAACAATCGAGTATAAATCATCCTGATGGGATATTTTTTTGATAAAAATATATTACCAATGAGTAATTTTTTTTGATTCTGGTACATTTATTTTGAAATCGTCCGAACCATCCCTTTAAAGGGATCTAGTAACTTTGTCTGAATCAACCAAATTCACATGCATCTCTAGTGGTTCCTGGTTTTCAAAATTTTCGTTCCCTTTGAGTTTCTGAAATCCCCATAGACTTTGTACACAACCCACCCGGTTCCCGTAGTCTAGGGGTTAATCTGATAACAATCCAGGGGATAATTTCAACTGTGTACAGACATAAGATAATAATTTAGCAAATATCACTTTTTGCTCATTCCTTGGCCATATAACATTTTTTTTTACACATCACTGTAATTTTGAAAAATTTGCTTGGTATGTGAAAGGGGTCAAGTCTCTTTTCTTGCCCAAACTAGGGCCCGTTGCAGAAAGAAATGCAATCGATTGTAAAGTTGCAATTAATCGCAAGTCAGTTCATGTGCGCATTTCAACCAATCAGATTTGTGCATTTAGTCACATGGTCTGACTTTCACAATTAATTGCAACTTTACAATCAATTGCATCTCTTTCTGCAATGGGGCCCATATGTGACCGGCTCTGTCACTTTGGGTATTTCATCGGGAATATCAAAATTGAGATTGTTAGTGTTTTGAATCCACTAGGATTTCAGCTTTAAAATGATATACAACTTGATAAGTATGAGTTTCTTGAAGGCTAGAAAAACGCAAATTAATAACAAGGACCAGAGCCCCGTGATTTGTCAAACAACGGAGAAAATCGCTTCTAAAGTTTTGCATCCATTCAGAAAAGCATTCTCACACACCGAGCGAGAAGTTGAACGGTTCGCTTTCACCTTTCCGCTTTTCGGAATCGATCAGCAAACGAAATAATGCATGCGCAGTTATACTGTTATTCATCGGCCAATCAGCAACGCTTTCGCCGGTATTACGTAATTGCACAAAGCCTCAGCCCTAAGTCTCAGTTGATCGACAAACTAGCCCATGTGCTGCCCTTTGATGTGCATGTATTACAACCGCGGTGTATTGTGTATGTGCGTACCGCCATACCGCTGTACCACCGGTAGACAAAAGAAAAGCGCAGTTTGATACCGTATGATATGGTACGCTGCACACGCACACTGCACACTTGTGGCATGCCCAGCGCGATTCAATGCGGTACCCATAGAATTATAAGCAAACCAACTACTCGTTTACTATACAGTAAGTTAAATGCCGCGAACGCTTCCCGGAAATGTACAACACACGGACAATACAACTCTATTCAGGTTAGTCTGACCAATCACTGTACAGCTACAGTGCTTTCTTCTTGCAGCTCGCCGCGGCGGTACGGTCGAATCACACACACATAGCTGGCGCGTTCGTTTCACAATCGATCATGATCAGCCAGCGCGGATTTACTGAGTTTCTGGTCGAAACCGAAATGAAGGTTGCTTAGAAAAATCATTATTTACGGCATAAAAAATTTGATTAAGGACCTGAAATTTTCAGAGAATGTAGATGAAACATATAAGTATCAAATCCCATAAAGTTAAAAATTTCAGCCAAAGACAATATTTTATGATTTTGAGGCTCTAAGTACTAAAGACCCATCCCGACTTTACACCCATTCTCTGGGAGCCGGTCTCATATGTGAAAATACAATAAGGACATAAGCATACTATGCCAGCAGTGTAGGGCTGATGAAGCACCATTAAGTCTGACCGCACTACGATTCTTGATTGACCAAGCGTGTCAAGAAATGGTCAATAGCTTACCCCCTCTCTTGTAGGACCGCACTACGTCTCTTTGATAACCAAGAATGTCAAGAAATTTTCAATTTAGCTTACCCCCTCTCTGAGGACATACGCATACGCTGCCAGCAGTGTAGGGCTGATGATGCGCCATTAAGTCTGACCGCACTACGATTCTTGATTAACCAAGCATGTCAAGAAAGGTCAATAGCTTTATAAATACCCCCTCTCTTGTAGGACCGCACTATGTCTCTTGATAACCAAGAATGTCAAGAAATTTTCAATTTAGCTTACCTCCTCTCTGAGGACATACGCATACGCTGCCAGCAGTGTAGGGCTGATGATGCGCCATTAAGTCTGACCGCACTACGATTCTTGATTAACCAAGCATGTCAAGAAAGGTCAATAGCTTTATAAATACCCCCTCTCTTGTAGGACCGCACTACGTCTCTTTGATAACCAAGAATGTCAAGAAATTTTCAATTTAGCTTACCCCCTCTCTGAGGACATACGCATACTCTGCCAGCAGCGTGGGGCTGATGATGCGCCATTTGTGCTTGGTCTTCTTGAAGTGTGGGTCAGGGAACAGGAAAAACAGCTTCTTCAGCTACAAAGAGAGGGAAAGAAGGAATGAAAAAAAAAGGAGACAATATATATTTTAAGCAATAGCCATCACTTTGACAGTGATTCATCACTGAAATAATCCTTCAAAGTCCAATGCATGAATTAATTTTAAATTTTAGGGGGCTACTTTTCCAATCTGATGGATATCCAGAAATTGTAAACATAATACGCTATGGTAATTTTAGGGGCTACCTTCTGAATTCAGGGGGCTATTTTGAAAATTAGGGGGGCAAAATCGCCCTCATCCCCCGTATATTTCCTACCCTGCTTCAAACAGAAGCAAATCAATTTGAAATGAATTGAAATTGAAATAAGCAAATAAAAATGGGCTCTCCCGGGATTGGTATATCAATTTTTCTATTTGTTATTGGAATATTCACTGATTTAATTTGAAAACATCCCGGGCATAGTTTCAACGGTGTTCAAACTTATATGGCAATGAGTATTAAGCAAATAGCACTTTACATGGCCATACTATGTACTCTTTTTTTTTTTTTACACATCACTCAATGGACATATCAGAACGCAAAAATAATGTACCTACACACTTTATCAACCCTTTGTCAGTTTTTGCATTACATCAAGTTTGTCAACAAAGTTACTAGATCACTTCTAATTGCATTGAGCAGTTGAAATTAAAGGGTACCACCACACAAAAATAATATTCTTATAAATGAAAGATAACATCTTTAGTAGTCCATTCCATCAACAAATTCAGAAAAATATAATTCCTGAAAAAAAATGTATAATTGGAAAACGCATCACCATTCTAAGGCATGCGTTCATGGGTCTGCATACGGTATGAAGACTACCTTTGTCCAGAGCGAACGAATCGTCAGGGATTCTATTTTCTCCAAACGTACGCGTGGCGCACTCGCAAATGTTTGCCGCGTACGGAACCACGAAATAATACTGTTTCCGTAAGTGGTGGTAGTTAATTGCATTGTTTATGGATTACACAACCCCTTGCAAAATGTTGGGTATCTATTTGATATCACAAAATGGTACCAAAACATATAATTATATGTTGTTCTTTGCCGGGTGGTCCCATTTAACTAAAAAAAAAAAATTGCCCCCTGTGATGTGACAAGACAGAACGTAGCAGTCAGAGTAACTATAACATGGTCTCCACAAGACTGATAAACGTCAAGACGACACACAGTCTGTCAGAGAGAATAAATCTCTTTCATCATTCTGCTACAGATTACTGCCTTTTACTGTGTACTGTAAAATAGGTCATACAAAAACAAAAAATTGCATGCTATTGATTTTGGGCTCAACCAAAGGTTTGATTTTGATATTTATAACAAACATTCTCCATAAACCCCAACCCGTATTTATGTTGGCGATCAGTACAGAATAAACTTTGCATTATAAAATGCAATATAATAATAATAATAATAATAATAATATATAGCATTTATAGAGCGACATGTATTATTATTACCCTTGGTCATCAGGTACAGTTCAAACCCGCACAACTATCTTGTGCACCATCTCAACTCTCAGGGGAGCATACTAGTCCAAGCTGCCCTATGATGTAGAGCGCTACAGGCTTATTTAACACCCGACCAAGAACCCATTTATACTCCTGGGTAGAGAGCAGCAATGTGGATTAAATGCCTTGCTGAAGGACATAAAATGCCGGGGCATCGATTGGGTTCGAACTCTGGTCCCCATACCGGAAGTCAAGCACGTATCCGATCGTGCCACAATAAATAATTTGATGTGACCGTTATGTCAATTGTCTTGTAAATAATTAGATGTGGAAGAAAAAACAACGTCTTACTTGTCCCTTCCCAAAGAAGTTTGGTAGATGCTTCATGGCGTTGCATCGAATGCACGCAATGCTGCTGTAGGAGTTTGGGTGATTGTGACGCAGGGCTTTGCTGCATTGCTCTACCTATTAATCGGCCATTTAAATGTGAATAATTGTCAAGATTGTCAATTATTAGATTTGGACGTATAAGAATAACTTACTTGACCCTTCTCAAAGAAGTTTGGTAGATGCTTCATGGCGTTGCATCGAATGCACGCAATATTGTTGTACGAGTTCGGGTGGTTGTGGCGCAGGGCCTCGATGCGTTGCTGTACGTAATCGGCCACCTTAACATGAATAATTGTCAATTATTAGATTTGGACGTATAACAACAACTTACTTGACCCTTCTCAAAGAAGTTTGGTAGATGCTTCATGGCGTTGCAACGAATGCACGCAATGTTGTTGTATGAGTTTGGGTGGTTGTGGCGCAGGGCCTCGATGCGTTGCTGTACGTAATCGGCCACCTTAACATGAATAATTGTCAATTATTAGATTTGGACGTAAAGAATAACTTACTTGACCCTTCTCAAAGAAGTTTGGTAGATGCTTCATGGCGTTGCAGCGAATGCACGCAATGTTGTTGTACGAGTTTGGGTGGTTGTGGCGCAGGGCTTCGATGCGTTGTTGTACGAAATCGGCCACCTTAACGTGAATAATCGTCTTGTCAATTATTATATTTGGAATTATAACAACAACTTACTTGACCCTTCTCAAAGAAGTTTGGTAGATGCTTCATGGCGTTGCATCGAATGCACGCAATGTTGTTGTACGAGTTCGGGTGGTTGTGGCGCAGGGCTTCGATGCGTTGCTGTACGTAATCGGCCACCTTAACATAAATAATTGTCAATTATTAGATTTGGACGTAAAGAATAACATACTTGACCCTTCTCAAAGAAGTTTGGTAGATGCTTCATGGCGTTGCATCGAATGCACGCAATGTTGTTGTAGGAGTTCGGGTGGTTGTGGCGCAGGGCTTCGATGCGTTGCTGTACGTAATCGGCCACCTTTATGCGAATCTCCATGCCCAACATGAGGCTATCTTCGTACAGGCCTGATAGGGACACTGCAGCAGAGTTTGAAAGGAGAAATCCAAGTTAATAAGATTGCTTCAAATAGAGAACCTGGTACCCTCTCTGGTCAACTCTATAGGAAATTGCACAATTTTGTAGGGAACATGTAAAAAGGAAAATACACAAATGAATTAATTTGATTTAATCACAATGTTTAAAACAACTATTTTTTTTTCTTCCAATAAATCATGACCATATTTTAGTAGCAGTTTGACAAATAGAAGGGCACTATGTAATATTTTTGTATAATGGAGATAATCATGTTTAAATTTGGGGAGCCTTTAAGATACCAAATTAAAGGGGTAGTTTAGTTTTGGTAGAGAGGGGGCTGCACATCACAATTTTTTTGTGAGGTAATGAAAAACTGAGTGTCGAATTTGAGAGAACATGCAATTTTAATGGCAGAATAAACTTTATTTGGTCAAAATCGACCCAGAAATGGCTGAAATATCAATAAATATATCCGATCTTATAATTATTTGGGGCCCAAATAATTAGATGATTTAAAAATGCTTGCACTTTTTCAAAAAATGTCAAGTGTTTTTTAAATAGTTGTTGATGATCTCTCTATTTAATTATTATTTCAATAAAACATCACATGCATAATTTTGTATGGAAAATGGTTGAAACCAATGCCTTTTTAGAAAGCACCCTCTTGTGTTTTAATGGCTCTTTTTGAATGATAACAGGATTTTTACTTAGTTGTTTGTAATTTTGTATACCTTTTGAGCATGGTGGAGTTATAACTATTAGTTTATAATGTTACTGTCCAGGTTTGGTTACTAAAGTTAAGCCTTACCAAAACTGTACTACCCCTTTAAGCTAACTTTTAATTTTGATGAATATTTCCCAAAGTATAAATTATTATCCAAAAATTTGGCATCACCTAGAAAAGGCTTCTTACCATTTGAACATGGTTTGCAGAACTCAATTTAGCTACAATTCAAATAAAAATCTCTCTCTCATCCAACGATACCGATCTCATATCACACGTCTGTGAATAATCATAAAATACTAAAAATCAAAATTTTGAATAGTGCAAAATGATTCCTTATCTTCTCTACACTGTGCTTTACATCATTTTTATTAAACCTACATTATTACAAATTTATACAATACAAATTATAAATGAACCAAATCAACCAATAAACAATATGTGACCTTACACCAAAAAAGGGCCGTTAAGCCGCCGTGGTAGTTTCTCTTTTATTAGCTGTAGTAGTCTTCTTTTGTTTAAAATATGAGATAATTGGGATTTTGAAATTTCCTAAACTTAGCGTATCTAAATCTCCCTTCTGTTAAATTTTGAGCATCAGAAATCATGTTAAAAATATAACTTTAATCAAATACGAAAGATCAGATTACAGCGTTTGAACGGATGCCGATCTTCAAAGCGGCCCCGTTTCTCCCTTAATCTCAAATTGCTTCAGCCATGTTCCAAATCTTTGGCGCTCATTTCTAAAGGGCTTGCTTAGTCCAAATATGACAAATTATAAATACTATTTTAAAGGTTACGACTTCTATTATAATGTCATGTGAAAATCAGCACAATCAGTTTCCCCGCCTTATTAGTCGTTTTGTGGTGTAATATACAAAAACATAAATATACAAAGAAATTGATTGACAAGCATCTGAGGATGATGTCTCCTAAATTGACTTACCGAGAAGTCCGCCATAACCACACCCGACATCCAGAAGCTCCACCCTCCTACCAGACTCTAGCTGGGACTCCGGATAGTACTGCGCCCAGTCCATCTCTGACGGTCTCTCTGGACTATTAGTATTATAGAGATTTACGAGGAGAGAATGGAAGTAAAAAGTCATGTAACTCATATAAACTGCAACTTGAGTCTATCATGATGACTAGTGCTGCGATAATGGTATGCCGATGCATCTCATATTGTCAACATATGTGACCCTACACCACAAAACAACCGTTATGTCGCTGTGGTAGTTTCTCTTTTATTAGCTAAAATAGTCCAATTTTGTTTAAAATATGGGATTTAGGTTGTTGGTGTGTCCTGAACAAGAATATTATAATCTACCTTCTGGAAAATTTTGAGCGTCAGATATCATGTTTAAATATACATTTTTCATCTAATAAATGTGATCTTATTACAGCCCATGAATAGGCACAGATCTTTTAAGCAGCCCGTTTCTCCCTTGTTTTAAAAATGCATCAGCCATATTCCATATCTTTGGCATTCATTTTCAAAGGGTTTGCTTAGTCCAAATATGACAAATTATATACCATTTTAAAGGTAATGACTTCTATTTCATTGTTATATGAAAATCAGCAAAATCATTTTTCCCGACTTATAGGTCGTTTTGTGGTGTAAGGTCACATATTGAACCTTCCAAGTATTCCCAATTTTCCCTGCCTGGTTTTTAAAATCTGATTGGATGAATCTTTTACATCCCAAAACTCCACTTGTCTACGAGACTCTAGCTGGGACTCCAGGTAGTACTGCGCCCAGTCCATCTCCGACGGCCTCTCTGGACTAGATGGAGATTTACAAGCAGAGAATGGAAATACAAGTCATGTAACTCATATAAACTGCAACTTGAGTCTATCATCGTGACTAGTGCTGCGATAATGGCATGCCGATGCGTCTCATATTGTCAACATATTGAACCTTCCAAGTATTCCCAATTTTCCCTGCCTGATTTTTAAAATCTGATTGGATGAATCTTTTACATCCCCAAACTCCACTTGTCTACCAGACTCTAGCTGGGACTCCAGGTAGTACTGTGTCCAATCCATCTCCAATGGTCTCACTGGACTAGTCACTAGATGGAGATTTACGGGGAGAAAATGGAAATAAAAGTCATGTAACATATAAACTGCAACTTGAATCTATCATGGTGACCAGTGATGCAATATTGGCATGCTGATGCATCCAATATTGCCAATATTAAAATTTCTTCCCAATTCCTGATTAATACAGATTTTTGTCAGTTTTCAATCAGCAACGGTAAACTCCACTCTCCTATAAACAGACTCTAGCTGGGACTCGGGATAGTACAGAGGCTTGAAATAGCTGCCACTTGAATTTATCATGGTGACTGACAATATTGTTGAAACCATGAATCACAAGAACTTGTAAAACACAACATTAATTCAAACAAGTGCTGCAGTATTTAGGGTATTAGAACCCCCCCGCCCCCCTCCTGTAACCTGTTACTAAAAACAGGCGGTTATCGGTTCACCTAGTTACTTTATACAAGGCACTGGCACTGGCACTGGCACTGGCACGCTGGCCCGGGGCCAGTGAAATTGCACTTGGGGCCAGCAAAATGTATAAAAGTCATATTTTGGTGGCCCGATCGGGAAAGCAGATTTGCAACCCGACATTGACAAACTGAAAAAATCTTATTTTCTTTTATGTCATGCTTCATCTGTAATCATAGGTTTGATATTTCAAAGAGTGATATTTTGAATAGTAAAAAGCTTACTCATGAAATACAATTTTGGGGCCAGTAAATTTTCTTTCGGGCCACCAGAATAGGGGAAGAAACTTTTTCACTGGCCCGACAGGGCCACTGACTAAAAAGGTGAGTGTGGAGCCCTGCTTTATATATTTGTTTGATAAACAAATAGCTTTGGAAGCATTGGAAGCAATTTCTTTGTGTTTTAACCCCTTGACCACGGAAACCGTGTGGGTTGTGTACTAAAGTCTATGGGGATTTCATAAACTCGTAGGGAACGGGTTAAGTGGACATAAACTACTAGATGTTATTACAGTTCTACCTGGTGTTTCTTTTAGTATTCTCCCAGAGGGACCTGCATCTAATATCATATTTCGGCCATTGAATACCCACCCACAGCATTCATTGTGCACTCCCTCCACTCACTGGGGAGTATTCCAGCCAGTGCTACTTTGGAAGTGCGCACCATGCTTTACACCCATCCCAAATCCTACCAAGTAATTGATTCAATACATTTGAAAAAAAAATATTAACCAACCAACCAACCAACAACCATGCTATGTTCCCGATACTTACTATTCAAATGTGTGGTCCGACATTGGATTTGAATGTGCTCTCTGACGGTAGAATTTCTTCTGCGGAAGCTTGGACGCAACGATCGAATTGACCTCCATCTTGGTGTCCGTACAGACTCTGCTGTTCATCAGTAGACCTACATCAATACAAAGACAGACAATTTAATGAGACGTGACAACCAGTGTTGGGTCCAAGACCAGAGGGTCCGAGATCAAGATCAAGATCAGACAGTCCGAGATCAAGACCAAGATCCGCAGCTCAAGATCGAGATCAGAACCTCTGAGATCAAGATCAGAAATGTCCGAGATCAAGAACAAGATCGAGATTACTGATGCCGAACTCAAGACTGGTCTCGAGATCAAGATAGATCAGACAGTCCGAGATCAAGATCAAGACCAAGATCCGCAGCTCAAGATCGAGATCAGAACCTCTGAGATCAAGATCAGAAATGTCAGAGATCAAGAACAAGAGCGAGATTACTAATGCCGATACCGAGACTGGTCTCGAGATCAAGATTGATCTCGAGATACCCAACACTGGTGACATCCTACAACAGATTCAATGAACAAATTATATGAATTGTGGATCCCGTGATCCACAATGCATACAAATTGCAAAAATTACTTTTTGCATTTGCTGGTAAATGGAGGGAGGAATCAGCCAGCAAAAATATTTTTGTGTTGGATTGTGCAGCAAACGAGATAGGTTTAGCTCCGCACAACACTAGTATTATAATCATCCCTGCAAGGGTCATTCCATGTCAAATCACCCAATGGATTTCATCGTACCCCCTTCAAATTTGTTCATATTTGGTATGTATGATATTTCAACCTTTCAAAGCGCAAATATTTAAGTTTTATCCCAATCCGCCCAACGGTTTTGGCGCTATGGGCGATTCTTTGGGGGTAGTTTTGTCAAAAATGGGCGTGGGCACCGTTTTTCAAATCGCCATTGTTCGTTAACCGTTGGGTCAATTTATTTTTTAATGGTGTCATTGGACTGGAGATGTTATATGCAATCCATTTATGCCATTTGTTTTCATGCATGAGCGAGTTTGGATACGATAACCTTTGACCTTAGGCTTCGACCTTCCGTTTCACCTCGTGGATCAAATAATCTTGAGATTTTTTTTGGCTTAAATCTTGGCTTGATATAATATCTACAACATATGAAAGAATTGGAGATGTATTATTTCTTGTTTTTTCTACAGCCTTGTTTTAAGTTTGCAAATTTCATGTAAAATTGAATTATTTTAGACCTACACCCATGTCCAAGAATTCTATAGGGGTGTATTGTATGAAAAAGACCTTTTCAAAGCCAGGATTAGAGCCTATTCAGACTCTGGCTCACCACTGTTAAATAGACCTGCTAATCCCCATACAATAGCAATCCAGACAAATGACATTCTAATGATACCACATGTTTCCAACCTGACAATGGCCCTGTTGCAGAAAGAGATAAATCAATTGTGAGTCAGATCAAATGTTCTAAATGGACAAATCTGATTGGTTGAAACGCAGAAAATGTCTATATCTGCAACAGTGCCTAGGTGGAGATGTTTTCTTGAATAAAATCTTTCAAGTTCAAATTATTGCAAACTTGTACATCAATTTGAAAGCAAATATCTACAGGTATCCCTTTTCAATTAATTTAATGTTTCTATGCAACAGAAATTCATGCAATAGTAACATGATTTGCAATTGTAAACATTCAACCCTGATTATTTCCAACTAAACCAAACACAAAAACAATGCTGTTTGATATTCCACTCATTTTGATTTTTAATGGCACTTGTTTTTAAATGCATTAATTGCAATAAAAAAACAGTGCAATTTGAAATTTCACAAACCATAAATAATGCATTAAGTAAATGTGATGATTCACAGAAATGGACAGGCATGCACAAGTTCTTATGACTTTTGAAATTAGGTCATTTGTCTTTAATCTAAGCTCTTTCATAGCATGAAGAGATAAGTATCTCTGATTTTCACACATAGTGTACGAAACAACTGTAGAAATATTGTGGTAAGATCAAATCAAATCATTGGTTATAAAATTATGAGCAGTTGTCTAGAGGGTAGTTACTGTTTGTGTTTGGTATAGTTGGAAAGAATCAGGTTTGAATTTGTACAGATTGCAAATCATGTTAATATTGCATGAATTTATGATGCATAGAAACATTAAATTCATTGAAAAGGGATACGTGTAGATATTTGCTTTCATAATTGATGTACAAGTTTGCAATTTGAACTTAAACTTGAAAGATTTTATTCAAGAAAAGATCTCCACCTAGGCCCTGTTGCAGAGAGAGACATTTTCTGCATTTCAACCAATCAGATGTGTGCATTTAGAACATTTGATCTGACTCACAATTGATTTATCTCTTTCTGCAACAGGGCCATTGTCAGGTTGGAAACATGTGGTATCATTAAAATGTCATTTGTCTGGATTGCTATTGTATGGGGATTAGCAGGTCTATTTAACAGTGGTGAGCCAGAGTCTGAATAGGCTCTAATCCTGACTTTGAAAAGGTCTTTTTCATACAATACACCCCTACAGAATTCTTGGACATGGGTGTAGGTCTAAAATAATTCAATTTTACATGAAATTTGCAAACTTAAAACAAGGCTGTAGAAAAAACAAGAAATAATACATCTCCAATTCTTTCATATGTTGTAGATATTATATCAAGCCAAGATTTAAGCCAAAAAAAATCTCAAGATTATTTGATCCACGAGGTGAAACGGAAGGTCGAAGCCTAAGGTCAAAGGTTATCGTATCCAAACTCGCTCATGCATGAAAACAAATGGCATAAATAGATTGCATATAACATCCCCAGTCCAATGACACCATTAAAAAATAAATTGACCCAACGGTTAACGGACAATGGCGATTTGAAAAACGGTGCCAACGCCCATTTTTGACAAAACTACCCCCGAAGAATCGACCATAGCGCCAAAACCGTTGGGCGGATTGGGCTAAAACTTAAATCTTTGCACTTTGAAAGGTTGAAATATCATACACACCAAATATTAGCAAATTTGAAGGGGGTACGATGAAAATTTTCACTTTTTTTGGGTGATTTGACATGGAATGACCCGCAAGTCAAGGGGCTTACAGTTACTGCGTAAAAAACGCCGTAATGTAGCTACATGTATGTGTCATGTGTGGTATATTTTTCATCACCCAGTAAACTGCACCAGCTGTCCTCGCCTATACTGTTCGTGCATATCAGATCTACGTACAGAATCACATTGCGTGACATGCAGTGTGTACATTGTCATTGATTGCGTGAGGGGTGTTCGCCAATTCACTTTGATGCTTTGACGGCACTTAGTTCATGACCCAGTTGTTAAAGTGTACTTAATGGTTGTAAACGACCGACGCTACCGGTATTAAATAGAACAATATTACCACATAGTTTGTCATGTGTAACATACAGAGTATTTTACACATGACAGAACAGGTATGGTAAACTGAATTTAGTTTAGTTGTCATGGTTTTCTTTAGACTTTACTTTATTTATACTTAACTTAGTTTTGACTTTTTAATGGCATTTATGCAACCAACACCAGTTCATTATCAGTATCATCAATTTCATGACATGCATGGTCATCATCATCAATATCATCCTCGGACCACTAAGTCAAACAATTTTTTTTTAGTCTAGACTAGACTATAATTTATAAATTAATGTTTTACAAGTAAAGTTCCTCTTTTCTTACAACACAAAATAACACGTATGGGACTGATCACTATTCACTCAGTTACTCGGGTAGCACATTTAGGATTTTAATCATTTTATACTCTTATATCCTATGCCAAGGCGATTAAAATTCCACACCCGCATATTTATGTTTAAAAGACCCATGAATACTTGACATGGGTTCAATATTATGGCATTTTAAAGCAGTTAAACTAACTTTACAAGCAATGTTCTTACCTCGATCGATCTCGATATACGAAGCTTGCTGGCCAAAAGTAGAGTGGCTTCAAAGTTGAACAAATTTGCTAACTTTTGCAAAATGAGGGTATCCGATATGTACGCGACCACCCATAATACAGCTATTTATATAGCTTGCCAGGCAAATGGGTATGAGAAAAGTATAAGAGACTTGCAGAGAGAGAGAGAGGTCTTAATTGTTGTGAAATTGAAACAGATAACATATTATACAGCCTACACCATTGCAATTGTTTTAGCTATCATAATACTGAAACACAAATATTGAGGAAACTTCAGACAAAATTACCCCAAATTAATACAATTAATGCATCTGCCTTTACTGAACTAGGCAAATAATTATGTGCGTAAAAATAAAAATTACATACTTATTAAAAACCAAATGTCCTTTAAAGGGATCTAGTTACTTTGTTGAGATGTGCAAAAACTGATGAATGGTTGATGCAATGTATACTGTTGTTATCTCATATGTCCTCAGGGTATTGTGTGAAAATTTCAGGTCAAATGGACAATGTATGGCCAAGTAATGAGCGAAAATGCAAAGTGATATTGGGTAATATTCACCAACTCACTGCATTCACTTTGTACAGGGATGAAAATCTCGCCCGGAGATTTTCTTATCTCAATACTTCAATCATACATATCTTTGTAATGAAAGGGAAATTTGAAAAACCGAAAGCTGTCCCATGATTTTATTGTTAATACGAATACAACAAGGTATAAAGGAACCGCTAGAATTAGAATTTTATTTTGAGGATTTGGACAATGTTACTAAGTCCCTTTAAGATGTTAAGTGCCAATATCTAATTAAATTCTATACTTTTTACTACTCGGTTTTCTTGCGTTTTGCATCATCTAGAAAACTTATATTTATAATTATGATTAGTCCCATGTGAACATAGAATTTGCAATGGTCCCATTGGTGACACTACAAATGACACATGTGTACTCGATCATGATCGTTAAGAATTTCGAGTAAAAAGGGGTCTCAAAGGGATAGTTGAGTTTTGGTCAAACTTAATTTTAGTAACCAAAACCTGCACCATATATTGCGGTACAAACTATATATAACTCCACCATGCTCGAAAAGATATACACAATTACAAACAACTAAGTAAAAACCCTGTTATCATTAAAAAAGAGCCATTACAACTGAAAAGTGCACTCTCTAAATTCTCGGTTTTAACCATCTTTCATACAAAATTGTACATGTGATGTTTTTTTGTTTAAATAATGATTAAATAGAGATTACATCAACAACTATTACAAAACTATTTAGATTTTTTCAAAGAAGTCTATAAGCATTTTTTGTCTTTTTATAAAAAAAGTCAAGATGTCCCCCAGCAGGGTAGACTTATAAATAAAATATTTTGAAATAAAATTGTCCAATTATGAGAGCATTCGAAAGGAAATGATTCTCATTTTACATGTTTTATTCAATGAACTTTCAAATGGAATTAAAACCAACCAATTTAGTGTCAAGGGGCATTTCGGGAAATAGAAAAAAGGTTACACATTTCATTAAAATGTTCGTGAAATTTGAAGAAAAAGAAAAGCAGGGTATGCTTTTTCATGAAGGGCCACACATGATAGTTTATCTGTGTACTTGAAAGTCTTTAAAAAGGGGTCTTTTGGTTATAGGGTCATTTTAAATGCCAATTTGTACCCGTTTTTGTGGGGGCCATGATTTGCTGAAAATGTACGCAAAACGCCGCAAAACAAGGGGTGAAATCCGGGGAGGGGGGGGGGGGGGGGGGGGGTCACTCCCAACATGACTGGCTACGCACCCGCGTCCAAAAAAAAAGCGTCGAAATGGTATAATTTTCAGCTATATACGGCGCGTCATCGACGTTTTCCTTAAAACAGGGGTGGTTTTCAGCACTCATTATATCGCCTACAAATCCCACAAAAGGGTAACTTTTCAGGTGCACACGTTTTTGACGTTAGGCTCATTTCAGAGGTTGTATGAGAATGACCCCCGGGGTGAAATAGGGGGCCACATTGTATTGGCCGAAATTTTATTTGAATTATACATGTATCATGTTTCTGCTAAGTAGCCATATTAATTGTTGATTTGTTATTGACATATTTGTTGAATAATGTGCATGACAATCACTCCATGTGTAACTGTTGCTGTATAAACCTACTATTGACAGTGAATGTGTTGGTGTGAATGATACCGTCCTCTTTTTGCCAATTATAATTCAAAAGTTGTGACATTATTGTCGTATGTGAAAGAAACACAATTTAAGAGCTAGTCTGAAAAGAATAGGGCTTGAAAAAAAGTCTTAGGGGAATAATATTAACATTCAACATTGTCCATAATCCTCAAAATCCAATTGGAATTCTAGCGGTTCCCTCATATACCTTGCTGTATTCGTATACCACTATTACCAATATAAGCATGGGGCAGGTTTTGTTTTTCAAATTTCCCTTTCTTTAAAAAGATATTTACGATTGAAGTGTTCAGATGGATATACTAGTAGTCGTTACCGTGTACAAAGTCAGTGTACGTGAATATCACTTTGCATTTTTGCTAATTACTCGCCGGCCATATAACGTCCATTTAATTTGAAAATTTCACACAATTCCCCCGGGGGGGGGGGGGGGGGTCTGTCCTCATAGAAAGGGGGGGGTATCATGCGTGACCAAGGACTTGCCAAAAGCACCCTAAACAAGTATTTGCGTGGTGCAAAAAATACACCCTAAGTAAGTATGATTATCGGTAATTTGCTACCCTAAGTAAGTAATCAATTTTCTGTAAACCCCTAAGCAAGTTATAACTATTTTTGATACCCTTATCAAGTAATCAATTTTTTGTAAACCTCTAAGCAAGTTATAACTATTTTTGATACCCTAAGCAAGTAATCAATTTTTTGTAAACCCCTAAGCAAGTTATAACTATTTTTGATACCCTAAGCAAGTAATACTATTTTGCTTTCCTTGCATGAGGCCCTTGATCAAGCATAATGTAAATAACTTGTTTTTCCAACCTATGAGAACGATCCAGGAGCACGATATGGAACAGCGAACAGCGAACGTGTGCGATGTTTCGGACCGGGATTTGGTGGTCAAAACGGTGACTAAAACTTGTTCTAGTGTTGAATGAACCCTAAGCAAAGAAGCTGAATTTTTGAGACCCTAAATGCGTAACTCATCAGCCTAAAAAAGATACCCTTTTCCCTGATTTTTTGTGATTTTGAGACCCTATTCAAGATACTCGAGTAACTTGCCTGATTGTAAAAAAACACCCTTTTTACTCGAATTCTTGATCACGCATGATACCCCCCTTTCTATGAGGACAGACCCCCCGGGACAATTCCCAGTGGACATACTAGATTTAACAACAGTAATCATCAACCATGCATTACTTTTTGCATGATGTCAGCAAAGTTACTAGATCCCTATTTAAACGAGTTATATGTTTTTAAATATTCGACAGTGCAAAACCATATACGAACGTTTTCTCTCCAGACTTGATTAGGCGATTTTCCCTGCCAGGTATACTTTCACACTATACATGTTTATTTTTGGACGACAACAAATTGCAGGTGCTCATTCCTTCTATAATTTGCCCATTCTAAATGTTCCACATATCATCAAAATAAGAAGAGTATCTCTTACAAAACGAAATTCATCGTATTTAAAATATGTAAAAAAAAAAAAAAAATAATAAATATAAAAAAATAAAAATATGTAAAATGAAGCAGGAGTTACGTTGCTTGTATTTGCAAATTTGTAAACGTTCAAAATGAGAAGAAAACAAATATTGTTAATATCTTTTACATGAACCGATATATTTATTTTCAGTTTAATATAGCGACATCTGCTCTGTTCTGTTCTTTTTATAATTATATTTTTCCCAGGAATAATTTGTCATCAATGCAATTAATAGTATGTAATTTGGACTAAAATATGACAGATGCTACGTTACTTTTATTTTCACATTTTAGACGTTTCACATATCAGCAAAAGTAAGAATAAATCAAACAAAAATTAATATCTGTTTCATGAATTGTTGATATTCATTTCAGTAAATTTAGCGACGTTTCAAAGTAATGGTGCAGACATAATACCAAGCACTAGTTTATATCAACCGAATGATTTTAAAAATCTTAATCATCACATAATACTGGGATAGTTTATGATATGCTGAGATAATCGATACAAATCTCACCACATAGTCTGCATTACTCAAGGCATAATGGTTAATTGTATCTGCCCTTAAATTAACTGCATCCAGCTTTTAAAACAATACACAGGCTCAAATAAGAATGAGGGGGAAAAC
>JBAMJV010000007.1:0-30576 GCA_037951105.1 Echinarachnius parma
ACATAAATATTGCTGATTGGAAGGTGTGAATATCATTTATTTTCAGAGTTTTAAATTCATAAAATATAGGATCTGTGTTGGCTAAATGAGCCATTCATGGCTGAATTAAGCACAGATTAAAGACAAAATGTTCCACTATCAAATGCTTTCAAAACTAAAGCAGTGGTATTGGCCTCAACATTTTCAGGCGACGAAACCCTCCCCCCCCCCCCTCCCCCCCCCCCCCCCCCCCACCCCCCGCTGACACAACTCAATAAATGTTCCCAGTCCCTGCCACAATTGGTAAATTATGCATCCCTTCTTAACAAATCCTGGCTACTGGCCTGCTGAAATTCAAATGGACTTTGTTATTTGCAGTAATTATATCAAATATAATAACGTATATATATTTGCACTACACTTAATTCAGTATAACTTCAAATATGAGGGGTGGCAAAGAGGGAGGGGAGGAGGGAGAGGCGACGAACATTTCCCCCACCCCCCTTACACAATTCAACAATGGTCCCAGTCCATGCCACAATTGGTAAATTACGCACCCCTCCTTGAAAAAGAAGACCTGGCTACGTGCATGCTGACATTGAAATGGACGTTGTTATTTGCATTACAATTTTATATTACCGTATATTTGCACTACACTTAAAACACATTCCCTACGAGTTTCTGCAATCCATATAGACTCTGTACACACCACACCCGGTTCCCGTAGCCAAGGGAATTCAGCATAACTTCAAATATGAAAACAGATAAGAAGTGTGTACTAAGGTTAGCATTACAAGATTGTAAGTTGCATTTGATTGTAAGTCAGATCATGTGTTCTAAATGCGTAAATTTGATAGATTTAAATTCGCAGAATGGTTGTACCTACAATTATTGCATCTCTTTCTGCAACGGGGCTCTGGTGTATAATTAAGTCCACTGTAATCTTACTCAGCGCCATGAAATTGTGCTTCAGACTTGACAGCTCATGATAATTAAACAGATTATGTTAATTGTAGAAAAAAGAAAACCTCCAATGGAACTGTGACATCAAACTCTTGATATGAATGGAAATAGTGTATTGTAAAACACATACATTCAGATAAACTGTGTTATTCCTCTCACGAAACAAAAGCCTTAAATGGGATGCTGAAATGTATACGTGTGTATTTGCCTACCTGTACTATAACTAGTTTATACCTGTGATTATGGTGATTATTAAAGGGATAGTTGAGTTTTGGTCAAATTGAATTTTAGTAACCAAAACCTGCACTATTACATTACAAACTAATAGATATAACTCCACCATGCTCAAAAGGAATACAAAATTCCAAACGACTAAGTAAAAAGCCTGTTATCATGTAAAAAGAGCCGTTCAAACTCAAAAGGGCGCTCTCTAAAATCTCAGGAAGCATTAAAGCAAAATGTTAACCCCTTGACTACGGGAACCGGGTGGGTTGTGTACAAAGTCAATGGGGATTTTAGAAACTCGTAGGGAACGGGTTAACGGCTGGTTCAAAACTATTGAATAATTGCGGGGCCCCACATTTATTACAAACGGTTACGTTTAATGATATTTCAGCCGTTTCTGAACCGATTGTGATCAAATAAAGTTTACTGACAATGATTGTGCCCGTCACCAGATCTTTAAGTAAGATATGTTGTATGTTGTATTTTTGTAACTCATTATTTTTTGTATCTGTCCTGAAGAAAAACTTTTGGTTAATTAATGGAATCTCTGTTTGTATGGTTATAATATGGAAAAGTTATTGTTAAGGTAAAATATTGTTTATGATTTTATCAGTGTATGATTACAAATTGTGTCAGCAGTTCGGCATCTAATCAATACATATACGTACATTACGTAGAATGGGCTCCATGCAGGCAATGAGAGAGACAGAGAGACAGAGAGACAGAGGGGGAGGGGGAGAGAGTAGGCAGCGTGAGTAGGGTACTGGACCTATTGGACACATAAGTAACACATAGTGTTCGGAACAAATGAAAACAGTGAGTAGGCCTGTAGTGGAATAGTGGTGGTAGTGGTGGTAGTGGTAGTGGTGGTGGTGGTGGTGGTGGTAGTGGTAGTGGTGGTGGTGGTGGTGGCGGTGGTGGTAGTGGTAGTGGTGGTGGTGGTGGTGGTGGTGGTGGTGGAGGTGGTAGTGGTAGCGGTTGTGGTTGTTGTTGTGGTTGTTGTTGTTGTTATTGTTGTTGTTACTACGCTAATTCTCATATTCTCATACAATATGTACACGATTATCTATTAGGAAAATCTGTTTTCGCCGCTGCCACTGCATTTAAATAATGCTACCTCTTGCACTGTGGTAATGTATATCCAGGAAGTTGTTATTTCTTAATAAACATCATAATATTAGACGAGTGTCAAGGAAATTGATTCATAACAATCATAACCTGACCAACACTCCTTCGAAAGAGTAGGCGAGTTGTATTTCGGTTCACTAACTCCATGCTCAAAGCTTGAAACAAGTTGACATGAACAATGCCATTACATTTGTCTCTTTTTAATAACAGAAAATAACTAGACTCTTATCAGACTTATCATAATGGTATGATAGTTGCGGCAAATAAATAGACATATAACTCCAGTTTGATTTCACAGCAAAATATGTAAACAGATCCTGATATTCGTTATCTAGCTTCGGCCTTAACATTGGAATTTTGATCTAAACGATTTAAAACACCAATGACGTGGACATCAGTGAGGGGGCTTGGGGCGCCTCCATCCCTACACAAATCACCCTCCCCCTCATTAAAAGTCTAATGTGGTATATTGCTTTGGTTCTTAACCATGAAGTTACACCCTTGTACAGTGTCCATGTGTTTCAATGTTTTAACCATCATACTTTAAAGTTTGCCATAGGTGGCGATGTAGAGGACGGTCTGGAAATTATAAATTAGGCTACGGTAGCTTGTGGAAATTGCAGTACACTGAGCCAGTGTGTATTCCGGACCGTTCCCAGTACGTTTCCAAAATGACACCGCGTTTCTGATTAACGAATCCAAACCGCATTCTGAAAAAGGCGATCCCTACGTTTTCACACAGCTCAGTCGCTTCATTTCTTCGAGAGTCATCCCTTCAAAACATACCAAATAAAGATGTATATTAAAATTGTGTTTGTTCATCAGGCCATTTCTCATTGTTAATTATTTTACGTATGGTGCTTGAAGTTGTCATTATCATAAAAAAAACACTTTAACTTGGGACATCTCAGCAAGAGATAAACAAATTATGATCTATTTTTGCTTTACATCAATGACTGGAATTACTTGTTATGGGATCAGCTACACGGTCAAAACAAAATGTAATACTACATTGCAATGTGGTATATTCCGTTGAAACACTCAACGTCATTCTTTATTCTTCTTATGGAAGTGTCGTGGTATATTGGTTCGGGCCTTCGTCTTTCAATACGAGGGTCGTGGGTTCGATCCCCAGCCGCGGCATATGTTTCCTTCAGCAAGACACTTTATCCACACTTGCTGCTCTCAACCCAAGTGGAGTAAATGGATACCTGGCAGGAATTTATTCCTTGAAAAGCTTGATGCGCCTGCAAGGCAGGTCGGATACAACCAGGGTAATACTATACAGTATACTGTACGGTATGATGCGCCACGGAATAGAATTTCTAGATTGATGACGCAATATCAATTCTGGTCTATTTTTATTAATATTATTATGATGTCTAACAGTAACACAATAACAGTTATCTTCACTCGTGATTATTGACATACATTGATAAAATATATTTGACTTTACCCAAATGCAAATATACCTTTACACTGTAAACAGACAATCAGATCTGTCAATATCATCATACCCTTATCATCTATTTCTGTCACGCGATGCCAACATGATTGCATTTGAAGGTTACAGAACAAATCTCTTTTTAGTTTAATTTTTTTGAATAAAACAAGGTAAACAGTTTGACAAAAGTTTGGTGGGATGGGAACCTTATAAAAAATCATTTTCAGAAAATGAGTCAGAGTTAGAGAGGAACTAGGCACCTCGTTGAGCAAATATAATGTATTTGTTCGACCGGTTATAAATCGAAACGTAATGAGAGATGGAGTTTCCAAGTTCCTTTGAACTTGACGTCATTTGCCGTTAAAGTCATTTATGTTTTCTTTTGATTTGATAAATATAATCGTGTTTAATTTTAATTTGAGGATTATACAATAGGTAACTCTGTCATGTTTTGTTTTAGATTTGATAGAATCATTAAATGAAAAACGCTACATTACATCATGGCTGACGATGTGGACCTTCATATTTATTTTAATAATCAAACAAAGAGTCTTTGAAATTGTGTATTTATTTCCATACAAACGCGATTACATCAAACTCAGTTACGTAGCTTTAAGCGCAAATGGTGTAAGAGTTACCAATATTGGTATTTGAGAAAGGTTGTTTGTCTTAATATGGCTATCAATTGTTTGTTAACCACTATTGTCCTATCGGTTTTCTGACATTCATCGTCTTGTATCGAGCACTTTTTGCTCGGGCTTCTTTGACCTAGTCCACCATATCCGACATTAAAGGGGTCATTCTCTCCATCGGTTTACTGAGACTCAATGTACTTTAAGCATAATATAGTAATGTTTGTAATTGAAGAACGTTTCAGTAGCCAATTCTGACAATAATGCAGACAAATAGGGATCCAAAAATATTTGTATCATGATTTTAAAAATACGCATACAAGAATTGAATTTATATTTACCATATTAAACCAAAGAATGGCATAGGGTATCCCCTCATCTCACCTTTGGTCACCGTTACTTTACTTTTTTGTTATATCTTTATTTTTGCTTTCCTTTTGTATACTGAAAAATAATTACCAGTAACCATATAGACCGTGTCATACCTGAATAAATTGACTAGCCCATTTATAGTTGCCAGTTGTTATGCAACACCTCTGATTGTTTCTCCTCATTGAGGAGCGTCCATACGAAGGGATGTTTGACATTCCAATGACATGTTTTTGACCAGTTTATACTTGTGATTGGAGGATGTAAGGGACATAATATGACTGGTGACGTTTAAACCTAATAAAGCATATCTCTGGCATAGCATGACAACCATCATATGGCCCAGTCACATTCCTCAGGTGTGGAATCGTAGTCGCTGTACATTTCTGCCTATTTAGTCCAGCTTGAAATAAGTTGATTATATTTATTTGTGTTATACTTTGTATGCTTAACATATGCGAATGGAATTTCAAGTTTTGAGAGTGGTCTTGATCATGTCAACTAGAACACTACAGCCCCTCTATGTAAAAAATGTGTTAATATTGTGGACATACCTGACCACGGCGTCAATGGCGGGAAAGACTCTCAATCTTATTCCGGATGACTAACACACGGCACAGGAGTAGGGCGCAAGGAGAGATCACATGCAGGAACACCGGCCGCAATATGCAGTTCTGCGGGAGATACATACACGTGACGAAATAATGTGATCTTGTTATGAATGTAACTTCGTAATACTGAAATAAAAACTTGCATACATTAATCTTGTATGTACAGGAATTGCACTTCCCTTTAATAAAAATATAATAATTGTATAATGCACAATGTAGTCTTGGATCATGTTTTGGACTAGTTGAGAAGTGACCGTCGAATAGAAAACAATTGATATATCATAACATATTCATATTCATAATTATCATTAACAATGTATATCCTACATGCACCCTACCTTGGTTCCGTTAATGATGTTTATTTGTGATATATTTACCAATCTTTTAATATTGTTTAACTAAAGTGAAACATTGAATCTTTCAAAATAATTAAACTTTCTATAGTTCCAAATATTACAATTTTTCCGTGTGTTTCAAAAACATTATTCAGTAGGGACATTTTTGTTTTCTCAATATGACACATACACAAACGGCCCATGGGTACCCAAGTTCGATAATATATATAATATAAGGTGAATTGGGAAGAGCAGGTAAAATATACACACTTGAAATGTCAACATAAGTCAAAGCCGTCCATGTCAATGAGACGATCAGTTATACCTGTTATACACTACTCACAACAAGTAAGTACCCCCCCTAGCATTTGTTCATATATCTCAAAAAGTATTTCACTGTTTTTGGTAATTCAAACGGTAATGGATGCGCAATTTTCTTACGCACAATGTGAGTGGTAAATGGTTGCCATAGCGTTACATTTTTATCATCAAAAATTGAATTTTCTAAAACAAAGTGCCAAAAAAAGAAGTTGCACTTTCAGTTTTATTTGGCATATTGGGTACATTTTGTATACGAGTAAACGTCTTTGTTGAAGATTACCCGACACATAAATCTACTATGTAATCCACTACTACTGCTGCATTGTTCTTAGTGACACCATTTTTCGAAAGCATGCATTTTTTTCCAAAACAATAGGCCTTTCAATATGAAATTGCTGGGGATTATAACGGCCGAAGTCATGTCCTGTTTTCATCTTTATTGGAGTTGGCCTAATTCACTAATCTGTTATGTAATTCAGTACTACTGCTGCATTGTTGACAGTGGAACCAGTTTTCAAAAGCTTACTCGTGTACAAAATGTACCCACTATGCCAAATAAAACTGAAAGTGCAACATTTTGTTGGCACTTTGTTTTAGAAAATTCATTTTTTGATAATGAAAACGTAACGCTATGGCAACCATTTACCACTCACATTGTGCGTTAGAAGATTGCGCATCCATTAACGTTTGAATGATCAAAATCGGTGAAATACTTTTTGAGATATATGACAAAATGCTAGGGGGGGTACTTACTTGTTGTGAGTAGTGTATACAGTCATATCACCCATAATAGTGTTGTTTGGTCCAACAATGCACACAAAAGAACAGATAAAGACAAGCTGCGCGGAGTAACACAACAAGCCAGCTAAACCATAAATCGTCGGGATATACACTTGGATAACATGTACGAGGACATAGCACTTGCTAAAGCCCACACAGTTGTAGCCGATCCCTCACACCCCACTCCACGTGTTATTATAATAAACTGATGAGTCTGTGGACGTAGGCATGGCAGGTGGCAATCGCAGAACAAGTCCAGAACAATGGCCAGAACAAGTCGGTTTTCCAACTCATTGATTTCCCATTAAATTTTACTATTGAGTTATACATAAATGGTAGAATCTTTGGCCTGACTCTTAGTTTCTAAATATGTTTATTTGTTCTACTATGCTGAATCGAATCAACCTCAAGTAAATGTATAATACGAAACAGGTTGTACATTGATATGATAAGAAAGATATCTGTATTTTTTGGTATTTATTATGTTCATTATATTAACATATACACATACCACCATACAATTTGCAATTACTTTATAGACCATACACAAATATTGAATGACTGCTGGTTTAATAATTAATGTTATGTAATTGTATGAATCCCTATACGTATACTATGAAAGTAATAGTATATTACACTTAATCATTTTAAAATGCGTAATAAATAAGATAAGATTAACCATTTTTGAAACTACTATTATAAATATGAATAGTGATACAAATAAGAGAGTTTGATGTATGTTAATGTAAATGAAATAGAATGATATTAAATATGGATTATAATAAACAATGTTGATATATTGGATAGACTTGCTGGATACATAATTATCAACACATCTAGATATATTATTATTTGTATGTACAGTATATGTAATGCTATTTGGTTTAACCTTTGGGCACCTTCCTCGTTTTGTACATATTATAATTTGTTAGAACCTCTCATTTGACTTATGCTTTATTTAATGTTGTTGACGTTTGTATTTAGTATTTCCTCATGCATGTAACAAACTAAATTAAATTTATTTGGACAATTAAATAAGTTTATTCTTGATATTGACCTTAACTTGAACGAACTGTATTAAATACGCATTAATAATCAAATATTATTTTCATTCGACTAATCGTTGAAGAGTTCATGTAATTTAACATTGTCATAAAAATGCAAAAAATCATTGACATGGAAATTAGGCGATGGAAGCAACATTTGTAATCACCATATTAAACCTAATGAATGATTACGTAATTATTTGTACACTGTTTTATGTGAAACTAATTGAGGTGTAGTTGATAAGTCATACCAATGCACGGAATGTAATTTGGCACAAGGCAGAATTTGTTTATAATTGCCAAACAATTCATCATATCCCACAGTCAATTGAGCTGAAATAAAAAAAAAATTGATAAGGAAGATGGTTCTATTAATTCAATTGCCGACTGTTTTAATTTTTTGAGAAAGACGGTTTTAAAGAATCTGGCTTCAAACTCAAGTGAGTTTCGATGTACTCGTTGAGGCAATATTTGCACGACTGACCATGCTCCTGTAAAACAGAAATTTACTGACAGAATGATGGATGAAATACAAAATAAAGTTATAAGCGCCACAAACGTGAAAATATTGTGCTGTAGTGCAGAAATAATTCCGAGAATGCTAGATAAGGAATTATGGATATCATTTTAAAAATCAAAGAGAAACAGTTATGGAGGGGTAAAGATATATTTGACTGCAGACATAGGCGTACCCAGGGAAATGGCTGTTTTTGGGAGGTTTGACCCCCCCCCCCCCCCCCCCCCCCCCCCCCCCCCCCCCCACTGAGAGGGGATTTCAACTTTGAAGGTAGTTGGTCTCGGTCTCGAACATTTTGAAAGTACTTGATTTCGGCATCTACCAAATTTTTTCGTACCCCCCCCCCCCCACCACCCCCCCCCCCCCCCCCCCCCCCACTGAGAGGGGTTCTCAACTTTGAAGGTACTTGGTCTCGGTCTCGAAAATGTTGACGGTACTTGGCTCGGCTTGGAATTGTTTACAAAATAACCCCCCCCCCCCCCCCCCTGTACAAGAATCCTGGGTACGCCACTGATAGCAGACTATCCCCTCTTGGTATACCTTGAACATATAATTTGATAAGTTAATAAGAAATTAAGAATCCAAGATTCACAAACCTGATTCTGCCACAGTTCAATAGCTATGAAGTAATATCCAGTCGTAGAATAATCCTTTCTGAACTTCTCGGAGGACAGTTCTTCACATTCAGCAAATGTTGAATTCTCCTGATTACGAGAAGCACGACACAGGCAGAGAATGAAATGATACCTGCTAGCTGGGAGCCAAGAAGAGAACTACCGTAATTTACAAATTGCGCACCATTTATATCCAAACAAAAATGCGCAGCCTGTTTGATTTGAACAGATATAGCGCTGATGATGGTGACCTAGCTACCAAGTGTACCTTGTACTGACGCTTGAGCATGCGCATTGCATCCTGGACTCAAAATAATTAATAAATAAAATAACAATCAACCCCAAAATAAGCACAGACAAAACAAACACACATGCTGTATACTTAGCATTTTCGACAATTCTATCGACCGCGTTTATGACTAAAGTATCACACTAAGTATTCACTAACTATATCATGTTGGGTTTGATTAACAGTAAAGTGTCCAATATCCAGCAAGTGTTGATCAAACCAGTGGAAGTGACACCAAGGTGGGGGAGGGGGGGGGGGTGGGTGGGGGGAGACATAGGACTGGCAGGAGAGCCATAATATGATGGTAACCACAAGCCATCATGGAACAACATGTTTATGCTTCAAACAATCTCCTTATGCTTACATTGTTTTTTCTTACAATTATTGGGGATACCTGCCCCCGTTCCCTCGCACCTACGCCACTGTACGTTCGAAAACATTATTTTACTCAATCATAGTGCAGCAATTTAATATGTAAGGAATAGCAAACATCTTGTTAAGAGAGTGCCAACAATCAAAGTTTATATTTTCTCATGGTATTGAATAACTGCATGTGTAATGTGAATGTTATTTGTAAATGCGAAAGGTAATACTTTCAGCGCAAAACTTCTTTCGCTTGAAAAAAACCAATTCCGAAAAAGCGTGAGCATGGTGAGCGTTGAATATAACCATGATAGATTGATTAACGCATTTGTGAAAACAATATAAAGTGGTCTGTAAACAAAAGAACAATGCTACTCTTTTTTTATTGAACGGTTACTTTAAGAAGGCATACCATCTTATAAGTATACTATGCACATCATGCACCTATACCAACATGTATTGGTAGGTTTCGGTCATATTTACCGTTTTCAACATGTTAATGAAAGGGTTACATTGTCCATGTATCTGGATAGCGCCCTCTTGTGTGTATAAAATCAAGAACCAAACATTATAAGTTAGGAGTCACCTACCATTTGAGGATGGTCGAATTCTACCAAGTCTATGATTTAGCTGTGCATATACAGTGTAATTAAACCATTGATATCGATGAAGTATGCCTGCTGCCATCGAATTAAGGGTTGACTACTGCAGCAGCCGATACTTGCCCTTTGACTTGTTCTTGGGATAGCATTAGGCTAATTTCAGAATCGTATTTGTTAAATGAGTAATTTCCTTCTGCATTGAAATTGTTGATATAGTTATTATGTTTATGTAATGAATTTCCCATGTATAATGTTAATTTAAATGTGTTTCTTTATTCCCATATTGTAAACAGTCCGTTGAACTTTGATTTGACAGGGTGTCTCAAAAATAATGGTATAGTTGAAATTTATTTGATTAAGGTATGAAGGTAATTTGAAAAAAAAACATACATATTGGTGTCATATTAAAGAAAAACAAATTCAGGCTTCGTGATGGTCTTTATCTCAACGTAATTGGATGTATCAGTCGTGAGATAAGCTTGAGTCTCAGCAAAAACCGAATCGTGACGCTGGAACAAAGTGACGACAAAATGCAGCAGCATTCCAGACGAAATTCCATCAGGGTATTTGGAATCCCTGCATTGTTACTATTCTC
Organism: Echinarachnius parma; assembly: GCA_037951105.1. NCBI lineage: Eukaryota > Metazoa > Echinodermata > Echinoidea > Clypeasteroida > Echinarachniidae > Echinarachnius > Echinarachnius parma. The sequence continues at coordinate 10,814 of JBAMJV010000007.1, forward strand.
ATATAAAAAACAATGTAAATATATATTTCCTGATTAATTCCAAACCATTGTTTTTTTATGTTAACGCAAAAAGCTTACCCCACAATTTTGATGAACTTGTCTGCATGTTAACATCACTAAATCACACATTTTCTGCAATCGGTATATCCGAAACATGGTTTGATTTTAGTACAAAAGTTGAAATATACAATATTGATGAATATAATTTACTTTATTTGAATAGGAAAGATAAAAGGGGAGGATGTGTTGCTTTGTATATAGATAATTAATATGATTATGTAATACAATCTGATTTATCTCAGAGTACACAATAATATGATTCGCTGTTTATTGAGGTGTCTAAAAGTATGAAGTATGTTGTAATTGGTTGTATATATCGTGCCCCTACCACAAAAATTGATGTTTTTGTTGATGAAATTAATGGTTACTTATAAACTTTGAATCAAACAAATACAACGTTTTATATTATGAGTGAATAGTCAAATAACTTTTTAGAATATATGTTTTTTTGTAATTTATATCCGATGTTAACAAAGCCATCCAGAATTACCCCATGCACGGCAACTCTAATAGATGATATTTTTTTTGTAATTCATTAGAACATATTTGTAATACTGGATAAATTGTTGCTGATGTTTCCGATCACTTTTCTGTGTTTTGGGTTAACAAGATAACAAGTTCAATACCCCAAAAAAAACTTGTATACTCATACTAGATTGATCAATGATGAACATATTGCTAAATTTAAGAATAAATTGAGAGAAGTATATTGGAGTAGAATGAAAATTACAATATTGATGTTAATATGTGTTATGATGGTGAAACAACAATCAACCGTATGCGAAGCCCATATCTAGATACCATGTCTGTTCGTGACCTGGGACCGTGACTACTGATGTAGATGGCAGAGACCGATATAAAAGTGGACCTCTCTAAATTGGTATCCAAACCAAATAATTTTGATCCTTTAATGCCAACATGTATGTTGTTATTTACCACAACAATGAGAAATGATATATTGTGGTAAATGTAGCTCTATTTTCCATTCAATATTTAAGGAGGAAAAAGCAACCCAGACTTTAATTTCTTCGTATCGATTCTTTAAATGTTGAGAAAACTGTGAGTTCTGCTCTGGTATGCATTTTCAACCTCCATGTACATAATATCATATCAATCATCCCAAGACGTACTACTTATGTTACTGTTTTTTATATGTTATCATGTTTTTGGTGACGAAAAGGCCAGAAAGTGCAAACAAATCGATTTAAGGTTTACAAAATACATTTAGAAATGTGATATAAAAAGTGGTCACCGTGAATTCGTACTACCAGTATTAACAGTCTGTGTATTTCTAAATATGTTTTTCATATTTTGCGTCTTAAATACAGGGTGGCCCAATGAAAACAGAACGGGTCACTTCCCAAATCGGATAGGCTGTCTTTTCCAATGAAAAACGATACCAAGAACAGTACTTTTGGTCGTGTAGTTTTTGTTTTAGGGTGGTCTGAGTAACACCATGTCAGGTTCCCATTTTTGTCAATTTGTACCAAGTCAGTGCCTGATAAATTGCACTTCCTGCCCCGTCATAGTATTGAACAACCGTGCCCATTCTCTAGGCTGAATGCACACTCACAGTAACGCGCGTATTGCTCGTTGGTCGATGTTATGACGGGCAGTAAGTGCGATTTATCAGGCATTGACTAGGTAACAATTGACAAAAATTGGAAACTGACACTCAAAGCACCCTAAACAAAAACTACACGACCAAAATTACTGTTTGTGGTATCGCTTTTCATTGGAAAAGATACCCTATCCGATGGACATACTCATTTTGTTACTATATTTTCAAACATCATTCGGACATATCTTACAATGATTTTGGTACAGGATTGAGTCTCAAATGTCATTTTGGGCAATATCCGACACTTTACAGGTGCACCTTTACTGAGTATCTGTAAACAAATTACTAAAGACATTTAATAAGCATACCCGACACTTCGTAGACAAACTATCATAGACACCAAAGGCATACTGATAATAGTTTATAGTTAAAAATAAACAATAACCAGTCAGCAACATCACGTTATCTCGTTATTACAGAATGTAGGGGTAATTTACACACACGTGTCTAAAATACACGTACATTTCTTAAACACTTGTATTTTCAAACATGGTCTAAAATTATCCATTAACACGCGTACAATATTTGAATTATTTGGAATGTGTTTTTTGTTTAAACAAGACTAATTCATTTTGCAATTTATCATATTATTGTTGTATCATTCCTTAACACGATTCGTTCATTTGCATTCATTTATTTTAAGCGCTTTTGTTTGCATATATCAGTTTCATATCATTTATTGTTGCTTGATTGCATCGAAATGGTTAAGAGTGCCTATGCAACTCTTTTTATTTGAAATATCTTAGACATTGCTTCGTTTTTATTCCACAATGCATTTGTTTCTTTGTGATATTCTTATTGTCACAATGTAAATGCATTTATTGTTATTTTTGTTTTTGTTTCTTTACATTACCTTAGTATTCTTTTTATTTAAGGTAGCCATGAGAGAGGGCGACAGACGAACCAGGAATGACTTTGGGTTTCATAGAGAAGGTGTTTAATTTGCATATGAATCATTATTTGGTTGTGCGCACATGCACAAAGGTGCAGGGTTTGGTGTGCGTTGTGAGAGTACCATTGATGACTGTAAGGCATGTGAGTGTGAATGAGTGTTGCTAGGTTGTGCAAGCTGACCTATTCTTCTAGCCAGATAGAAATCAAAGGGGTTCTGGTTGATAGGTTTTGGGGTTACGCAATTTTTGGGTGTGTTAGATATAGGGATATGTAGTGCTGTTTCCCAGTGGGGTGACACTACATGATTCTCGAAGAGTGAGGATGTTGGTCGGCAGAGTTTACGCCACCATTTTGATCCCACTGTGATTTGACGGTGTTTGATTTTTAGCCAGAGTGCTACTTGGGATCCAGGTGCATCCCTTCTTTTATTTTGAGCTTTTGATAAGCCAATCTGAATTATAGACCAACTCATGACCCAGTCATCGGTGAGTTAAATTTGCTTTATATTTTATGGGGGTGGGCGTGGCATGTAGAGTCGAGTGTAATATATTGTATATTTAAGAAGGCATGTGAAGCTGCCTATAGACGCTGAATGGAAATACAATACTGTTAAGTATTATGGATATGTTCGTGTATTTAGTGTTAGATTATATATGTTAAAAGCCTGCCGATTTATTGTAGGGAAGACATGTATAAACTTAGAATGAATCTCTATACATTGTTAGTGAGAGTTGTTGTTGCTCATTCATGTACGCTTTGAGGCCGTTAGTAGGAGGTTTGGTTTGCATTCTTATTTACACTTATAGATGGCACAAAGTTGGTGCGGGGTTCTGCGTGGGCGTGGTCCGGTCGCTTCTCGTCGGAAGGCCAGAGCCATGGCTAGTAGTGGCGTTTAGCGAGAGTCGGCGTGGGCGTACACAGCAGTGAAGCAGGAGAGGACCAGAACTCCCTTCTACCTGTATTGGTGATGTACTATTAGCACTGGGTTCAGTGGTGAATTCCACTGGCCTTCGTTTAGTTACTTTTGAAGTGGAGAGTAAAAAGCGAGCAAACAACTTTTGTTGGAGAAGGATCAAACATTTGCATTAACTTCACCTCGAAGGAAGCGTGGAGTTTGGAGGAGGACTGATGATGATAATTGTGTTTGGGGTTTGAGATGAGGTGCTAGTTTGTGTGATTTAGAAGCTTACAGACTTGAACGTGATATTGGATTTAAAAGGGCCCTTTGCGCGCGGGTTTTAGTTGGTGTTTATAGACTAAGAAGTCGTGGGTGGAACTAGATTTGGGTAGTGTATGGGTTGACCATGAGCTTTGATCAAGGCAGGATCGTCATGGGCAGTTATATGAATATATGTAAAATATCATGTTGATTATTTTGGAGTTATTTGAGTAGTGAGCTAACAAGTTGACTTTGTGTTAAGTCTTTGGAATATTGGAATATAAATAGTGGGGATCCATTTGAGTGCCTTTTTGGCAGGAGTATATATAATATGCACTCGCACAAGGCAATTCCCAAGTACAAACAAATCCAGCACATTTATACACCCTACTTCATGTACACATATTATGTGTACATGAAGTAGGGTGTATAAATGTGCTGGATTTGTTTGTACTTGGGAATTGCCTTGTGCGAGTGCATTAAGCGATTGCGTAAAGATAATATTTTGTTGGAGAGATATTGGTTATTGAAATATATTAATAAACTTTAATTTGATATTGTAAATGGCACGTGTGAAACTTTGTGTTATTTAGCCTCACCATGTGACACTTATGCCATATGTTAAATAAGTGATTTGAATTGTTAGAAATCCGACAATTTCAAGCAACATTTCAGAGTATAACGTGACAAGGTATAACTTATTGTAAAGTATTCACTCTGTATGAATTCTATAAAAGTATGTGAACCAAATCGTAAAACTGGCACATTGGCCACATGCTCTCAATAAATATGCTTGCAAATTTGATTTTGTTATTTGTGTGAAATGTCGTTATCAAACATTTCTTTTTCAACAATAAAAACAAAATGCCTTCACGATACATGCCAGTTAACGCACACAGATGCATAGAACGTGCTGAAAAAGAAATTATGATGCACATGCCGAGTAGAAATAACTTACCTTGCTTACCTCCCCCAAACTCAATCCAGAAATTCCTGTAGTCCTGCAAGCAAGTGGCGCTTGGTCCCCAGCTCGTGTAGCACTGATCGATTGTCTCAGCATCGTCGTCACAGTAGATCGTCAGCATCACAGGTACAGTGGATTCCTCGTAACTTGCTGGTGAAGGCCTGGTCACATATCACCGGATAGCGAAAACGAATGCCAAACGAATAAACAATTTTCGAAATGAAAGTATCCGGTAGTAGAAGTCGTCTCGATTGCTTCATGCACAAAATATTCCGCCGGATAGAACAACGTACATCGCCCGACAAGGAACGGACAAGAAACGCATACGAACGGAGACGAACGGATTGGAAATTTAGCTCTCCGTTTGACATCCGTTTACGCAATCACTTGATATGTGACCGGGCTATGAGGTTCTGCAATCGGTGTGATTTTTGAAGCCGAGTTGGCGACATAAAACACTTGCCGTCGAGGCAAATTTACTGCAGTTAGAATCAGTATGGTAGGCTTCCAGGAAACGTGTATCGTCAGCAAGGTACTCTAAGGAGAAGCGGTTTCGGTAATCAGTTCCAGGATCGTATTGCCTGTTGTATGCACACACACACTTGCCCAAACGCCCGTGTAGTTTACCAACACTCGCCCACCGCTGTCAGGAGAGTGTTCAACATTGCTCAGGCCAAATTCCAGCTCAAAACAATCCGCCGGATAAAACAGCGTATATCGCATGCGTTTCTTGTCCGTTCCTTGCCAGGCGATGTTTGTTGTCATATCCGGCGGAATGTTTGGTGTATGAAGAAAAGTAGACGACTTTCACCACCGGATAATCTGATGTCGTAAATCTGTAATACATCCGGCATCCGTTTACGCTATCCAGCGATATGTGACCGGGCCTTCAGGAATGATTGTACTGTTTTGTTTACCTTAATTTAAGCACGTATATTACTGTACCACTTAACATGCGTGTCTCCCAGAAACTGTTTTCTTCTAATTGTTGGCGCCAAATGTTTGACATTTCGTTGATATCATTTGTCTACTTTATGATTCTACCACTAATCTTGATGTTGAGATTTTGAACTATAAAGCATTTCTAGTCACCGTTTCGAAATTAAAAACGATATGCACTCAATCTAATATTTCATTGTCTTGTCTTGTCTTTAATTGGTTATGATGTTTTAAAAGTAAATTGAGTGATTTCATCAATATTCTCAAAACATGCTCAACAATCCTGTAATGTATGCAAGGGAAACAGCATAAACGCAGACTTTCAAACACAAATGCACTGAATCGGTATACATATACTATCATATATACAATACAATATAGACACAAGTTAACACCGAGTCGTTCTCAGGTAAAACAAAATAAATTACACATTTTTATATTTTCTGCATACACATGTACATTTTTTTAAATATAAAATCATAACATAAAAAACATTCAAAACAAAGCTTGTCCCTTTTGTCTAAATGGCAATTTATCCGAAATCCGTTGTATGTGTTAGACACAATACCTTACTGGAGAGGGCGCTCTTATCGAAATGCTGTACAGAGCACTTCATGTTTATTTTCTCATGTTCATGAAACCTAAATTATGAAATAATTGTTCATTTGTAGTACATATTACGTCACTTAACATACACAGTAAACGTCAAACAGTTTTTTATTGTATATAACACATTATTGTTATCACTTAACATACACAGTGAATGCCAAACTATTTTTATATTGGATAGTATACTGTTGTTAACTGGCGGTGGAGGGAATTGCACGGAATGTTACATCCCGAGGGATTTTAAATGCTATTAAAGTGATACCTGTAAAGTGTCAGATATTGATATAGGATTGAATCAATCCTATATCAATATCATTGTAAAATACAATTGAAAGATTTGTGAAAGTTTGAAAGAAAACGAACACTGTTTACCTAGTGAAAAAAACGAATATTGAGTTCATATTTTATCACCGAATACTGATGGTCTGCCATACATTTGTCACAGTAAAAATCAGCCGTTTGAGATATTCGCACCCGTGTATGATTACGTTACAGACGTAGTACAGAATTCATGGAATTTGTGCTCGCTGGGTTCAAAGTTCAATCTCCGAAATGTTCCCACGCGTGCTGCAATGCGGACACGTTTAGCTACAACAATTGTACTTTTTTTTTTCAATTGCGTTGATTAACGCTTTTGGAATAATGATTTTCAATGATAATTATCTTCATACTAAAGGGACATTTGAAAAAATCAAACCCTATTTTATTCTTTTCTTACTATAAGCTAAACAACACGGTAGAAGAGAAACGAGAAAGCTCCAAGTAATTTTCGTGGATTTGGACACTTTACAGGTATGACTTTAAGGGAAGAGTAAATAAGTCCCGAGACGTCGTCGAGGGACTTTTTTTCTTCACGAAATAGCATTTGAAACCCCGAGGGAAGGAACATTCCATGATTTTCCCAGACAACAAAGTTATCAACTGTTTTATCATCTGAATGTCAAATTGAAATCATAATCCGTTTCACTCGCTCACAGAAACACCCGCTTCACATCACATTCACACAACACGTACAAAGCAGAGTTCACCCACTATTCATGTGCACAACACAGTCGATCAGCGTACATAGTTTGCCTCTCTCCGCACTAAATATCCCAACATATTCAGATCACTGCATTTCTATCAGAACTATTTGTCGATTGTTTCCTTCGATTATATTTACCAGGTCACTTTCTGATCCAATTGTACCGAAAATCGCTGATTTTTTATTTTTTATTTTTTTTGTTCGCTGCCCGCGAGATAAATGATTTTATACGTGTCACATGCATGTACAAGACGTAACACGGTACGGTTTTAGTGGTACGATACACCGGTATTGTACACGTTTAATACGGTATGTGGACATTTTGTACCGTAAACAATTGCCATGTAATGTTGCCATGTTATATCCCAAAATATTACATGGCAGCGGCATGTACTGTATTTACTAAGTCAGGTGATAATTCACATTAGATCACTTAATAGACACAGTGTAGGTGAAACAGTTTTACATTGTATATAACACATTATATCACCGGTTTGGATGATTTCAGAAATGATTTTCAGAATCTAAACAAACTACACATTGGTAATATATTTTTATCAAAAAAATATCCCATCAGGATGACTTATACTCGATTGTTTTGTGTCTGCATTTTTTGATATTCATTGTCTATTTTCTGTACGCTTGCGATTTTTATCACGTGATCACGTGACTCACCAGCCTCACTTTGCCTTGTATTGGCAGCAAAGTGAGGCATCGACGTCAGGAATATTGCATGCTGGGATAGATCCCACTGGCGGCAGACTCGATCAAGAACTGTTACCTTATTTAGTCCAAAAGTGATTGTGAATGATCCAGTTGGTCTTTTTTCGTCGGGACAAAGGCAATATGTTGAACAAATATTGTTTCTTTGATTGGTAAATGCTGAAAATCGTCAGAACCCATCCGTTAACATACTCAGTGAATGCAAAACTATTTTTATATTGGATAGTTCACATTAGATCACTTAATATACACAGTGTAGGTAAAACAGTTTCATATTACATAACAGTTTAAGCTTCAACTAACCTTAATTTGTAGATTGGCAAGCTTTCATATTGTTTATCACACATTATATCACTTAACATACACAGTAAATGCCAAACTATTTTATATTGGATAGTTCACAAAAGATCACTTAATATACACAGTGTAGGTAAAACAGTTTCATATTGTTTATCACACATTATATCACTTAACATACACAGTGAATGCCAAACTATTTTATATCGGATAGTTCACATTATATTAATATACACAGTGTAGGTAAAACAGTTTTATATTGTATACAACACATTATATCACTTAACATACACAGTGAATGTCAAACTATTTTATATTGGATACTACATAACATCACTTAACATAAACAATGAATGTAAAAACAGTTTTATATTGGTTTACATCGGTTCAGAGACGGATGAAATATCCATAAATATTATTTTAGGGTCCCTCAAAAATGCAATAATTTTGAACCAGCCGTTGAAAAAAAAATGATTCCACTTTTTTTGAATGTACACAAGATGTATTTAAATAGTTGTTGATGAGATATCTATTCAATCATGTTTGTTAAAAGGATCAGATGCACAATTTAAATTTAGAATAAAATCATAATTGGTTGAACCAAGATTTTTAGAGAGCACCCTTTTTGAGTTTTAAAGGCTCTTTTTGAAGAAAAACAGGCTTTTACATAGTCGTGTGTAATTTTGTATACCCTTTGAGCATGGTGGAGTTACAAATATTAGTTTATAATGTAATGGAGCAGGTTTTGGTTACTAACATTCAGTTTTACCAAAACTGTACTCTCCATACCAAAACTCAACTATCCCTTCAAAATGCAAAATAGTTTTCTATTGGTTATTTAAATATTGTCTCAATATGACACATATATCATGTAAACGATTCGAGTGACAAGTACAACAAATAGGGCAGTGGCGTAGCGTGGTTGGACTGAGGAGGGGGGGGGGGGGGGGGCACCCGAATTATTTGTTTTATTTCTTTGTTTTTACCCACATTGTTCCCTTATTTTTGTTTGTATTGTTTGTGAAAAATTATTGGGGTTGATATATGGCACTTCAATCATATAACAATTTTCCTGAATATGTGATATTTTTATGGAAAAAAATCAATGTTTATTCAGTGTATACAAACGTGAAAATGTATCCCCAATCATTTGCGGGAAGTATCCGAATTTGGACATTTTAAATATACAATCGACAGGCGTTCTAAACGCTTTTCAATGCATTCTTAGATTTCTTGATAATTAGGGAGGTTTTACAAATACTAATTAATTTCATTCCAAAAACTACAAGGTACAAGAGAAGTGTAAGAGCATCAAGTGATTTCTCTTAAATGTGCAAATCTAACGGAATAATAAAGAAGTCAAGTATGTTTGTAATATACTTACCATATAACACTAATATCGTGCATATACAATAGGCCTATATGTACACAAGATATGTGACAAAAGTAATTCCATGGAATAGTTATACGAGGCTCACTGTTGATAATCAAGTAGTGATAACTCTACTAATTTATGAACAACGGACCTTATGCGTAGCAATCAGACCCCTTCTAGCAGACACATGACTCGTAGCGCACAATTATCATTATTACCCTTGATCATCTGGCCATATTTCAAACCCGCACCATAATCGTGTGTACCTGCTAACCTCTCTTGGGAGCATACTAGAACAACCATATTAGAGCATCAAGCTCATTTACATCCGACCAAGGTACCAATTTATACTCCGGGGGATAGAGCAGCAATACACATGTATTTTCTTTCTGTAGGACATACATATATGTGATCCGTCACAATGAGAAGAACCTAAAGTCGGATAAATAATTTTCTGGATTTTTAGCTAGTTCGAATCAGCATTATCTAAGCTTTGATATGATATCAAGTTCGTCTCATAATGATTCTGCAACGCAGAGTTATTGACGTTTTTCTAAGGGTAATTGTTAACTATCTGAAAATAAAATGCCGAGAAAATCGCTCAACAAGTTTTACATCCGTTTCGAAAGTGAAATTTGCTTCCTAAGCAGGCCATACGTGAAAACGGTTGCATGAATAGAATGTCGTAGCAACCTTTATCCAATTTTCTTGAAAACTTGCATACCAGTAAAACAGTATGACTTACACATTTTCCTCCAAAAATTGATGAATATAATACATGCTTTGTAGAGAAAAGTGATTTTGGAACGATAAACTCGGCCTCAAGTACACACCGCGCACAGGATACAATAGCGAGCACTTTTATTTAACAAAAGGGGGTCCGCCCCCTGGACATGCACTCGTTATTGTTCGACTTATCAATACAGGCAGTGCAGCCATTCCTTTGATGTAACCATACCGCGATATATCGCGCGTGCAGTCCTTTTGAAAAATAATGCTGCTACGGGGAGCGCCTCACAGAACGCGTACCCCGTCCAGCCACCGATCTCTATAGAAAAAAACATTTCTATAGAGATCGGTGCGTACCGCACAAAGGGGTTGTTAAGAGGCGGAGCTTAATATCGATCGCTTTTAGGAGCAAAGAATTTTAGAAAGCAAACTTTTCAATCCCGCGAAAAACATACTTCAAAACTCTCCTTAATTTTCACCTTTCCACTAAACATTTTAACTGGAAATTTTGCCTACCACTTGAACAAATACCAGAGAAGGGACTGAGCCAATAATATTTTTCGGGCCTTTTTAATGGAATTTCAAATCAATCGTGATTTCTGAGGTTCGACCTCGCGCGACTTTAGGCTCCTCTGAAAAAGACGAGGCACATATCTATACCGGGACATCGACTGGTTTTAAACTCAGGAACCCATTATTTGGAATCACGTGCCACATACATGTGTTAAAACACCTCCTCGTTCGCAAATCGGAATCGAGATTTTCAGCATAACAAAACAATGCATGTTTTATTTTTTTTAATCTGTTTAAAAAATAAAAACCTGTTTATAAAAATAAAATCCTGTTTATAAAAATGAAAAAAGCAACGACAAATTAATAACTCCGCATATTACACGTAGTACACACATACCTGCATAATCATTGATATATAATTATAATAATATGACGAATTTATGTAAGACAATGACGAATTTATATAGTGCTTAATTCAATTAAGCATCTAAGCGCTAATTATGAGAGTGGTGCATCGTGGGGGCGGAGAAAAGTCATAAATAGATTATATTCATTGTTGAAAAGTGCACTGTAAGATTATGTGCACACACAAACAAATAGTAGATTCCGTAATTATCAAACAAAATAGTTTTACTATCGCGGCTAGTACAACCGCTCAGTACAACTTAAAAGGAAGATGAATTTCGAGGAAATATGGAAGATAGTCGATTGTGTAAGGTTACACTTTATATCTATCAAAATCGCAATCAGATGAATATAACCAAGGGCATATAATATATTGACTAACATACATACCCATTTTAATAAAAGCACAACGTTGTTAATGGCAACTTGAATGCTTGCCTGATATACATTATGTAAATTTCAGTTATTAAACTATACTTATTATGGGCGATAACTGGCGTGGACGGGGTTACATGTCCCCCAACATGTCCCCCAACATGTAAAAGTGGAGGGGACCCCCCTCCCCCCCCCCCCCCCCTCCTCCACAAACACACACACACACACACACACTTTTTCATTAATCAATACGTAATGTATGTTTGATTTAATTTATGTAAACATTTTGTTTCAGCTATGCACCAATCGCACAATGCCAAGCCAAAAACTGCAAAAGCTCCTTCTAGTGGGAGCGGGAAACCACTCTCCCATACGGTCACTTCGCTCCCTCGCAATGTCCCTCCCCCCTTTTAAGAATCTGTTGACGCTCTTGATATCTATTAGGAACCGGTTAATTGAAGGCCTGTATGTATCCATGGTTTTCAGACATTCAAGGAACACGTATGAATGTAAAAATGCTATATTACCGAGCCGGGGGTGTTTCAGAAGTTGAACTTAAATTCTACGTTAGACTTAAGAATATGGAAAGCTGTTAATTGCTTTGTTAAGAATCTGAAATAATTTGTTAACACAAAATAAAATTGGATTACAAATTATCGATATTCCCTCTTTTGAAGGAGGTTTTCATGTTCTTGATTTAATTTTTTTTTAATTTCTCAAGAATTTTCACTTTTGCATTTGCTTACAATGTTTATATACAGTGGCGGATTTACGGGGGGGGGGGGGGGTTAGGGGGTTTAACCCCCCCCCCCCCCCCCCCCCCCCTTTGGCTGCCAAGTGAAGATATGATGTAGAAAACATCACCTACGGGGGTGCAAAATAGCACCCCCAAGTGAAAATGTAATGTGGAAAACATCACTTACGGGGGTACAAAATAGCAAAAAAAATCGCTGCTTCGCGGCTCGTGGACGATGCTCTGCATCGTCATTGGGTCAACACCCCCCCCCCCCCTTAGCAAAAAGCTAGATCTGCCCCTGATATATATGTTTTTTCCAGGCCTACAAAAGACATTCAACTTTCAAGAACCTTTGTAAAAAAACTCCCGTTGCAGAAAGAGATGCAATCGATTGTAAAGTTGAAAATTTGCGCATTTGAACCAATCGGATGTGCGCATTTGGTCACATGATCGGACTAACAATCAATTGCAACTTTACAATCGATTGCAACTCTTTCTGCAACGGGGCCCCGGTGTATTACTCAATCACAAAATGTTCACGCTATTGTTTTCATTTCATAAGGTTTCAGTAAGGAATCCAAGGCTTGGTTGATGTGCTCCTCCATACCAAGGTCACCCAGATCCTCGTACGACTTGTCAACCGGTTTGTCGTCACGGTGTTCATGGCCAGCAATTTCCTTGTTGACATACGCTGAGGCATATGTTAAGACAATGTCGCAATGGTGGTCAGCATGGGCGTCGATCCTTACGTATTGGCTATTGTATAGCGGTGATGATTTAATTAACCCCATCCCCCGAACAATACGTATTAGTTACAGATCGACGCCCCTGGTGGTCAACGCGGTCGCCTCGACGCGGTCGGAAGGTTCATGAACGGGCATACTTCTCTTCAGGCGCCACAGGATGATCAGAAGAACGACCAATGCTATGCTCAACAATGCGACCAAGACACTCAATATAGCTACAGTGGTACTATTATCTCTCCCTGAAATATAAATTGAAACAAATTGTGTTGCATGTAATAATTCATAAGACACAGTGTGGTATCAGTTTAAAGGGACAGTTCCTCTTTTACAAAACGTCTGAACAGTTTCCAGTTGACGGATGGGGATGAAGTAACACACAAACAAAAAATCAGATCGAACAGCACTGTAATTTGGATTCTACGAGTGAAAAACGAATGCGTCCCTACATCAAACTATATATCGGTCAATAAAGGAGTTTAACTGATTTAGCATAATATTACAACAATATTGTACTTATTCTGCTATAGGTATTGTGAAGCCGAATTTGGAAAGGTATGTCACGGAAAAAGATCAAAAAAATTATGTAATTACATGTAGTCAGTTTAAGCGAGGTTTGGTTATTTTGTTTATTATCCGCTTATGCTGTGGTTATTTATGCGCGGGTCACAAAGGGGTCACGTATAGCGATGTAGTACTCCGTGGAATCCGTGTGCGAACTTTCTCCCTGACTGAATACACGTTTAATGCACAATTAAATGTTGGACGACGGTTTATTCAGTAGTTTTAGGTCTATAACTACACGGAAAAGAGATTTCAAGTCCTAATTTGTTCAGGCATGCTATTAAATGACATTTTCTTTCATATAAGACAATAACATCGCAACTTTTGAAATTTGGCCTGCAAAAGAGGTTCTGTCCCTTTAAGTGATTCGAAAGGGTATGTATATAGGACTGTAGCCTTGAGTACACGGGAAATTCGAAATTCGAACGGTCACTTTCACTGGCAATATCCTGGTAAGTATACACATCAGTTTTACATGCTAAATTGTGATATTTTACAGAAGATGCCCATTTTGGAGCATTGTAAAATTTAAGCATTTCTTCACAGATTATCGCTCATGGATTAATGCAAATCCAAAGAAACTTTCTATGAACTCACATATAAGTGAGGAAACGATAGACCATAATTACCTGCTTTACACGTTTCATCAGTTCCTTGATTAAAGTTGCTAAGTTCTGAAAGAGAATCATGATATAAAGTCAATCTGAAAAATAGAACTCTTGCAATCTTTATTATGCGTATCTTAATGCTCATCATGGTGGGGTGTAAATCGACCGTTTGAGAAAGTTTATTTTATTCATATTTAGATTCATCTATTCATTTACATTGGATTTGGGGAGTACATTGTGTAAGCGATTAAGACCATTGTATAGTTCCTTTTATATCCTACATGAATGAAATCCTGTTCAGTGATTGGTCTACATAGCGTCATGTGACCAAACATAGTAATGCCCATGGATAAAAATGTGCTATGCGTGACGTCATTCATGGAATAGTAAATGCTATTCCATGAATGACGTCATAGACGCCGGGTGATCATATTGAACCCATAGAGATGCGTGTTATAAAACTTCCCCGTGAGCAGAGGTCTTGTTTTAGCTTGCGAAATATGCTCGACGAGATTTCTCAAAGAGTTATTTAAAAAGGAAAACAGCATATTTTCACCCGTGAATATCAATAAGTTCCAAAGAATATTCTAGAGATGCATTTCATGTATAACGTAGCGGTATTCAAATTTAAAAATTACGACAATGGTGCACATTGTGCATCGTTGTCCTTCTGTGGTCGTGACACTAATTCGTCATTAGAAAATTGGCCGCGGTGTGCACTACATTAGCTGTATGTGTAATGTACGAATAACTAGTTTCTCCATACAATTACACGTGTGTAGTAATGTAAAGCAGGTTAATTATTCACTTTGATGCGCGCGTTTTGCATTTGGGTGCGCATTAGTTGTTAAGGCGCGGAACCGTGAATGGAAAGATAGCGCAATACGCGCTCTGCGCTAGGACTATTGCGCAAAGGGGGTCAGTGTCACAAACCGAACATAGTCAGTGCAGTGATGGTTCCATGATCAATGCTTTGTTTTTCTTTATATTTTTCTTTAATTTAATTGAAATCATTTATTTTTGCGATGATTATGATTATGCGAAGGATATTATACAAATAGTGCATGGTTTGGAGTTGAATATACCAGAATAGACAACGATACATTTTGTATTTCTCGAGAGCGATTATATTGCATCGAGGCCGCAGGCCGAGTGCAATATAATCGCACGAGAGAAATTAAAAATGTAGAGGTGTTTATTGTGGAATATTTAACGACAAGAAGCATGTACTATTTGTTATATAATATGATTATTTTGAGGAACTGATATGGTTATCATGTTGATAAACCCAAATTGACCTTGCTCAAATTGTGAGTGTTCTCTCCAGCCAATGTCGGCCCTGCGTACTGTGTTAAGTGCCAGCGCGTATTAGAAATAATTGCGCGCTCTGCGCATTTTCCCCATTCAAGAACAAGCGCACAATAGCACATTACGCACTCCAAGGCAATCCCCTGCGCAGCTCGTTTGGCTCTCTATGGTCAGTTTGTACATACTGAAAAGTTATAATATATATGTATTATAACTTTACCATTGATTATACCGGATTAAGCATCGGTAATCAACCAATGGGAATGCTCAATTTACCTTCATTATGACGTCATCTTATTATATAAAACAAATATATCATGCACTATTTCGAGCCACTAGTGAAATTATGGATTCCTCGGTGACAGAAAAAGCACTATGTTCTTCGGGTCTACGACCCTCAGAACATAGTGCTTTTCCTGTCACCTCGGAATCCATAATTTCAACTAGAGGCTCTCAGTGCATGGTATATTTGTTTATTATTCACTCGCTGTATTCAAGTAACCTCTTCCTTTACTATAATGATAAACCCTGCACTAAGGCTGTATAGACTTAAATGACACACGTATAAATAATACTTTAAAAAGCAAGAGAATGAAGACAACCACTGCTTAGAGCAACCATTGTACTTCAAATAAAATAATAATGATACTAATAAAAAAAAGCAATACAGGATAAATAACCTGTACCCCTTGATAACGGGAACCAGGTTAGTTGGGTACAAAGTCTATGCAGATTTCAAAATACCAACGGGAATTTAACAAAAAATTATACATAAAAACAATAAATAACAAATAAGCCTATCGCGGTTATGAAATCAGTCAACTGACGGCCCAAGCTTTCGACCATATCATTCGAGGAATAAAGAAAGAAATAAGCATACAGTGCACACTAACACAAAATTGGAAAAATGTGCACCTTTTTTTGCCACACTGGCAGCACCTTTAAAGGGGCATATTTGCACCTTTATATTACAAAAAAAGGTGCACCTTCGGGTTTAAGGTGCATCGTTGCATCTGTTGGGTGCAACGTAGCAGCCTAAAATGCCACTCTGACCACTGTGAGTTTAAAGGGTACCACCACCCAAAAATAATATTCTTATTACAGAAAGGTAACATCTTTAGTATTCCATTCCATCAACAAGTTCACAAAAATATGTTTCCAGAAATAAAATAATAATTGGAAACGCATCACCATTCTAAAGCATGCGTTCATGCGGTCTGAATTGCGAAGACTGCCATGTGTGCGGTGAATTGCGATGTGTGCAGGGCGAACGAATCGCCCGGGAATCTATTGTCTACAAACATACGAATGAATAGCATTGGCGCACTCGCAAATAGTTGGCCCGTATGGAACCAGGAAATAGCAGTGGTTCCGTAAGTGGTGGAAATTAATTGCTTTGTTTATGAATTGCACAACCCTTTGCAAAATGTTTAGTATCTATTTGATATCACAAAACGGTAACAAAACATATAATAATGTGTTCTTTGCCCGGTGGTCCCCTTTAAAGCTACACCTTTAATCTAAATCGCCTCTTTACACCCTACATACGGGTGCAAAGTTCCACCTTTAAATGAGCCGTCACCTGTGCAAATAAATTTAACGTCGCGCCTTTTTTCAAAGGTGAAGAAAAGGGGGCGAAGAAATAAACTGCAACCATTTTTTACTAAACTAATTTCTTCATTTCAAATGTTGTTTATCCATAAATATTTGTCTCAGCGATCAGAAAAAAAAAAAATTTGTTGAATACACGCGAAGCAAACAAGGATTAACTTTGCACCTATATCGGTGCAAATCGTTGCCACACTGGGAGCACCTTAAAATGTGCAACTTTACGCCTTCTGGCAATGGGCTATAGCTGCACCAAATAATTGAAGGTTAAAAGTTGCACCGTTAAGGTGCAATTAAGGTGCAAACTTACAATTTACATCTTTACACCTTCACCTAAACGTGCAAGTATGCACCTTTAAAGGAGCAGCCTATGTGTCAAGCGGTTTGCATCTTTTTCAAAGGTGCAAAATTGACCCTTTGTTCTTAGTGTGTTGTGTAGCGTTTTCGGGCTAATTAGTGGTGTCGCAATTATGTTTGTGTTATTTGGTTGGGGCGGGGGCATTCTTTATGTATTTCTCTATTTGCTTACGGCTTTTCATCTGACTCTGTTTAGTATCGTTTTATGAATTTATTAGGTGGATCAGGCCCCCGTGCCCTCCCTCCCCCTTCATCTCCTCTCCTCGTAGTTACGTAATTAAATTTTCCTCATTTGCCTCCTCCTATTGGGAAGGATGCAGGAGAACGACTCGAACTGGGTTGCTGACCTATACAAGGTCGACATCCTCTGCACTAAGCAAGTAAAATATAAATAATTTCATGCCAACTACATTTCAAATTTCATTGACATTTCAGAGTAGGTTATGCTTTGTATCAGGTGTACAACTTGCCTGTTTCACAGTGTGTCCCTCTATATCCGTCAGTGCAAGTACATGAATAGCCATTCACGTGGTCTACGCAGGTAGCTTCACTGAGGCACGGATTCAAAGAGCATTCATCCACAAGATCTAGAACGAGGATTAGTAATAAACGTTGCATTTAATGATGGTATAATTATGCTTTCAATAGAACCTTGGGAAATGATTTAGAGATTGATGCTGGAATATTAATACTGGATTATCATTATCATTATTATTATTATTATTAGAAGTAGTAGTAGTAGTAATAGTTGTATACATAGTAAAACGGTGTGGCCCCCAAAAACGGAACGGGGTACGTTCCATTTTAAAGAAATGCAAAAACTAGGTTTACTTGATACACACATTCTTGAAAGGAATTGTATACCAAAACAGTAATTTTGATCGAGTAGTTTTTGTTTCAATTTCAAGAGTTGCGAGGTTATTGTCTTATATGGAAAAAAAATGTCATTTAACAGCATGCCTGAAACAATTCGGGCTTGAAATCTCTTTTTCGTGGAGTTATAGACCTCAAAATAATAAAACGACAAAGCGCGTTTAATTGTGAATTATACGAGTATTCACCCGTTGCTGTGCGTGACCACTACGTGTCCCGCGCACAGATTGTGATCGAACAACGGCGTAAGCGAATACTAAACAAAATAACAAAGACTCGCTAAAACTGACTACATGTAATTGTATATTCTTCATTTTTTGAGACGTTTCCCGTGACATACCTTTACAAATGTTTTTAAAAAAGTTAAAGAGTGCATCCTCAACTTCAAACGCACACCCGCGAACATATACGCGAATTTTCGACCCTCCGACTCTTCGGAATTTGACCATTAAATTTCAGCTTTACCAACTGACGACTTTTGTACTGATTAATATTTATGTACATGTGTTTCTTTGGACCAACTTTTTGACAGTTTGGACAGTGTTTCGTATTTTGATCGGAGTTTGACATCTACTTGTGCTTTGAAGCCGGAATGTCTGATCACCGAACAACACGATCGAAGGCCCGTGATGCTGACAAACGGACATTGCCATCTCAGCAACCCACCAGTCATAAATTGTTTATTCCTTGTTCTGTTATGAATCACTTTAAAACTGTTTGATGTTTTGTTTCTGTAAATATGTGTCACGGCCTTGCTAAAAAAGCAACTTTTTAGCAGCTGATAGCAGGCTTTTTACCGTTAATTAAATAAATAAACACAAACTCAAACTCAAACAAATGTCGGCTTCACAATACCTTTATAAGAATAAGTACAATGTTGTTATAATATTATGCTTAATCAGTTAAACTCCTTTATTGACCGATATATAGTTTGGTCTGGGGGGGGGGGGGGGGGGGGGTACTCACGTATATTGGGTATACGGGGATGTGCCGCTGGGAAGGGTGACTTTTTCAAAAAAAAAGATCCTTAGACATGGGTCCCCTTTTCATAAAAAAATCCTTAGACATGGGTCCCTTTTTTCATTTATTCCTTTCTCCTTTTTTCTCCCTCATTTTCTCCGGGATTTTTGGATTTGCTGATGTGAAATTACTACAATTTTCAAGCTCGCTTCGCTCGCTCGCATATATAATATTTCACAACCTCGGGTTTTCATATATTACCCTTCATAACGCCATATCATAAAAAAAGAATATACCCATATAATAATATTGAAACAAA
>JBAMJV010000008.1:0-30809 GCA_037951105.1 Echinarachnius parma
AGTTACCCATTCAATTACACACACGCGTATATAAGCGGGGTTAAGTAAACGGGTTGGTTTGTTTATCATAATTCTATGGGTGTTAAGTATTCACTTTGATGCCGCGCGTTCTGCATTTGTATGTGGTGGCGCATTAGTTGTTTAATGCGCGTAACATGAATGGAAAGATAGCGCAATACGCGCTCTAGTGCCAGGGCTATATTGCGCTAAGGGGGCCAGTGTCACAAACAGAACATAGTGCAGTGACGGTTCTATGATCAATGGTTGTTTTCCTGATTATACTTAATGTTTAATAGAAATCATTTATTTGTGCGATGATTATAATCATGCGAATGTATAGAGCAAACGGAGAGGGATATAAAAACAAATACCAAGCTTTAAGTTCAAAAGTGTATAGTGGTAAATTAAATATCTTGCTGAGGGACTGGCATAGTACTATTTTTGTCCTCGGGTCTTCGACCCTCGGAAAAAATTAGTTTTATGCCAGTCCCTCCCTCAGATATTATAATTTCCACATATACATTCTCACAGCTATGGAATATTAGTATACCTTATACCACGAATGGACGTCATATACGCCGGGTGAATGATATGGAGCCCAAAGAGAGGCGTGTTATAAACTTCCCTGCGAGCAGAGGTCTTGTTTTAGCTTGGAAAGATGATCGACGAGATTTCCCAAGAGTTATTTAAAAAAAAAATACAGAATATTTCACCCGTGACTATCAATAATGTTCCCTATACTTTCTATAGATGCATTTCATGTATATACGTAGCGGTATTCGAATTTAAAAATTCCAACAATGGTGCACATTGTGCATCGTTGTCCATCTGTGGTTGTGACACTAATTCCGTCATTTAACTAATCAGCTGCGATGTGCACTGCACTAGCTGTATGTGTAATGTACGAATAAATAATATTTTCTCCATACAAATACACGTGTGTATGTAAACCGGGTAATTTATGCACTTTTATGCACGGCGTTTGCATTTGGGGCGCATTAATTATTACTGCGCGTAAACCATGATGCGCATCTAGGACCAAGACTATAGATCAGGGGGGTGTCACTCTGCCAGAGTGACCGCGATTTTTGGTCACCGGAAGGAATACCACCTGCAGGTGTGCTTATGGCAAAGACGCTTAAAGGGACTTAGTAACATTGTCCAAATCCTCAAAATAAAATTGTAATTCTAGCGGTTCCTTTATACCTTGTTGTATTACGTATTAACAATAAAATCATGGGACAGCTTTCTCGGTTTTTTTCAATTTCACCTTTCATTACAAAGATATGTTTGACTGAAGTATAGATAAGAAAATCTTCCGGGCGAGATTTTCATCCCTTTACAAGTGAATGCAGTTAGTTGGTGGAATATCACCCAATATCACTTTGCATTTTCGCTCATTACTTGGCCATACATTGTCCCATTTTGACCCTGGAAATGTTCACACAATACCCTGAGGACATATGAGATAACAACAGTATACATTGCAGCAACCATTCATCAGTTTTGCACATCTCAACAAAGTTACTAGATCCCCCCTTTAATGGAAAGGACCGGACCACTGTACAATTTATCCTGTACAAAGTGAAAAATGGGCAGAGCGCGATGTACAAAATTAACACGCACTTGATACGCAGGCTTTTCAATTATGACGTCTCAATAACAATGTTTACTTCGCCTGACTAAAATAAACTGATAAAGTTTGATGACCCCAATATTTGCCTTTATCGTGCGTGAATTTGTTTGCGCACTTCCTGGATGCTCGTACAATAGTAAGAATTAAATAAAGACAGTGCGCGGACTGAGTGCGCTGATAAACATTAAAATACGCAAGGTAGCCATTGCCATTTTTTTCTCTACACGGTAAGATCTTTAAATTTCAAAATATATTTCTCACAAGCTAATAATTCTAACGTAAAAACGCTATCGACAATAATTTTGTTAAATAATTTTAACTAAACAAAGACAAAATTAAATATGTAAAACAATGTGTCCCCCAGGTGTGTGTACTCCACTTGGAGATAAGCTGATGTTCAATCGTCATACTAGCCTGAATTTGCGAGTAGTTTAAGTAAGTACGTTCTGATACTTACTTTTGTTTAAAATAATACTAACAACGTGAACATTTTGTTCCAAAAAAACTCATCGACAATAATTGTTAAATGTTTTTTTCATTAAATTAAAATGAACCAAGATTCTGTACTGTACCCAAACCTCTGGGTGTACCCAACTTTCTCTGTAAAGCTCGATTTGAATCTTCTTTCTGTTTGAAGGGACATCGCTGCGCGACACCCGCAGTGAGCTGTCTTGTTAATTCTACCAGTCTTTGTTTATGGGCTACTTGGGAACTACATAAACCAATCACAGAGCAGTTCATACGCGTCGTCACCGGATCGATGGTCAATAAACAAGTTCATATGCATACGTCACCATGGATCCCATTGTTCTCATAAGCGTGATACCAATCATAGAAGTAGTATATAGTGCGCAGGAAAATAGGCGCGATAGTCTACGCGCACTTCATAGCATGATGATTTGGTCATAGTCTTTCTAGGTCACTACGCGATGACGTCAATTGGTATTGTCACACTCCGCATCTTGCCCATGTACTAAGTCTTTCTGGACACGTGACTTGCGCGCGATAAGTCGGCTTCTAGTTATACACGGTTTGTTTGTTTATTAATAAATCTATGCTATATAATTCCTAAGACAGATCACTGGGCGCGGTCGCGCAGCGATGTCCCTTCTGGCAAAATAAAGATTCAAAACGAGCCTTAAGCACAGACCTTTAGTAACCTAGGGAATTATTATATCACTGTATTTGTGTCATTTTTTTTATAAAAAAAAAACATATAAAATTATAGTCGATAGCTTTTTTGGAACACATGACCCCCTTCTTTAGTAAGATTTTAAAGAAAATAAGGGGATCAAAATATACTTACTAAGGGCGCCAGTGGGGTATTATTTTGGTTACAGTCGTTATTCGAAGGTTCGTTATTCCGACGGTTCAGTTATTCGAAGGTTCGTTATCCGAAAGAGTTCAGTTATCCGAGGTTCGTATACCGAAAGGTTCGTTGAATCCGAAAATAAACTCCGGGTCGTTACTTCCGAAGGTTCGGTTATTCCCGAAGGTTCGTATTCCGAAGGTTCGTTGATCACGAAAATAAAATCGGGTTTCGTTATTCCGAAGGTTCGGTAGTCCTAAAATGAAATAGGGTTCGTTAATCCGAAAATTAAATAAATACGACGTAGAAAAATAATTCAGTTGATTTGATTTTGAGGCAGTTGTGGACTTGGGAAATGGGCAATCAATCTTACTATAATGGCCGTGGGCTGCAGATGGGGGGTGGGGGAGATAGGGGAGGGGGGCAAAGAGTGGGCATTACAATTCCTAGTCAAATTGTATTTTCTTTTTCTTTGTAAAACAATGCAATAAGAATGATGATATATTATATTTATATCTTTCTCCATGTAAACAAACATGCAAGAAAAACAAAAATCAATTTGATATAATTATAATTTTGTCATAAAGTTAGATCTTTGCTGCTTGATATCAGTCCAAAATCACACGTCATTTGTCTGAATTGTATGTATTTCATCATAAATAGGAACTAGGTGTAGGGGGGTGTCCCCCCCCCCCCCCCCCCCCCCCCCCACCCCCCCCCCCCGCCCCCCCCCCCGTTAGGGAGCTTTGGCATTTTTAAAATTGAAACTGTGCAATCTGAGTTTTTACTCTCTTTTCCAAAAATTAGATAAAGCCATGATTTAAATTGATTTCGGAGGGGTACATGACACCCCCCCCGACCACTACGCCAGTGTACACACACACACACACACACACACACACACACACACAAACACACACACACGCACACACACCCTATATCATTTTCGGATTAACGAACCCTATTCATTTTCGGAATAACGAACTTTCGGATAACGAACCGATTTCATTTTAGGAATAGCGAACCTTCGAATAACGAACCTTCGGAATAAAGAACCTTCGGAATAACGAACCTTCGGAATAACGAACCTTCGAATAACGAACCTTCGGAATAATGCAACAAATGTTCGGATTAAACGAACCCTATTTCATTTTCGGATTAACGAACACTCAGGTATAGGAAATTTGCGTGTTCAGAATACGAACCTTCGGAATAACGAACCACACCCATTATTTTGCGTTTTTTGTACACTTTTACTATATCGGAATATCTTTCGAACCATTAAAGCTACCCCCTATAAACCATACATTTCCGGAAAGCTTAGAATATGAGGAATCCAACAATACAATTGGGCTTAAAATAAGAGTTTAAACATCAATATATAGAGAAAAATAAAATGTTAGACTTTTTGCAAGTCAACATTCAAACGCATCTCCTCAGAGGTATAGCGGTGTATAATATACATTCTATATTTTAAAGATAGATATTATGATACTATACAAACAAACTAATGATGGCTTTTTACATTATTCCTGTATCTTCATAGTCAAAAGGCAATTTTTGCAAAAAGTCAGAAATGTACATATGAAATGTACATATTTTGGTTATATATAGGGTTACCTCTAAAAGCCATCATTAATCTGTTCATCTACAAACAAGGAATAATTCCTCCAAATTCCCATTGAATTTGAATTAACACTGTTCAAGTTGTTAGAATTTAGTCTCAAAAATCAGATTTTCGGCAAATGAGCTTGAAAGGTCATAATTGATATTTGTTATATAAAATCATGTGACACGGACATGTGACACGGAAAAAAAAGGAACACAATTTGGATGGTAACAATTTTGATTTGGGACATTTTCATTTGACTATTGAAGAAAAGTATAATTAAAAATCTCCAATCTAAGCTGGAAAATAATCACTTCCGGCCCAGAAATGTACAACATTGATATCGAAATCCTTAATTTGTTCATTTAATATTTGCCCCTACCCTAGAATATATATATATTCTTAAAGCTTAGAATCCATGGACTCATTTTATGATAAAAATCTCAATTTTGATGGGAAAAATCGGCAAATTCAGGCTAGCATGAAGATTGACAACAGCTTAATAGTGTCGACTTTAGTAACCTGTAGGGCTATGTCTTATGTAGAATTAATATTATCCTCATGTTAAAAAAAAATATTTGCGCATGCCTATGGGATTTGTTGATAAATACCGGTATTATTTACGCTGTCTGACACTTACGTCAGTGAGCTTTCGGATTTAAATTATACCGGTATTTTTCATATGGGTCGTGGATTTTCTGTCTGACACCGCATAGTGGTGGGTTAGCCCAGGCTAAACTTTAACTCGTTAGTGCAAATTAGACGCTATCAGACGTAATCAATTTGAGTTGGGTAGAATTCTCATTGTAATTAGAATGGTTTAAAGTTCTTTTTTGTTATTTTTGTCGCCGTTTCTGTAATTTTGCGGAGATTCTTTAAGCAAACGAATACGTTCTTCCCATCCCAAACCTCCTTCACGCGTTTCATTATCAACTAAGAGATCGACCGTAATCTAATGTGCTCAGGTTGTTATGTCTCAAGGCAATTTCGTCTAGACGTTTGAGACTCTTGTGTGATTGCTGAATTAGGTCATTTACGTGTACCTCCTCTTTGTGGAAATCTGCTCAAGTTGTTTTATGACTTGTTGGACAGTTAACTTACGGTCAGTTGCTGTATTGTATCGACTCTCTAGTTTCTCGTAAGTAATTGTTTCATTCTCAGTATAGAATTCGTATTTGTGCGGTTCATTTTTGTGAACGTTCCACGCACATTTACCCGGACACACATCACATGTTCCATTCAAGTGTCTATTGCTTCACATATTCTTTCATCCAGTCCCATCTTATGTAACACGGGAAGTGACACGTGAATTTGCAGTGAGTACAGTTGGTGGTTGTTTTCTATCTCCTGTAGAAACCAAGCGACTTTTTGATACCATTCGTTTGAAAGCAAATCTTGTTAGCTTGGATGTCTTTCTCGTTTTCTTTCCAAAGTTTCTTGCTCTGTTCGAAGTTCATCGAGCTTGGCACAACTAACTTTGATATGCACGTGTAAGTCCTTCAATTACTGTTTCCAAACGTTTGCGTTCTTTCAAGACTTCGTTTGTGAGTGTCAGACTCTTTGGGACAACCATGCTTATATCGGAGAAGAAATCGCGCATGCTCTGAACGCCCTTTGCCAAATCAATTTGTCAAAATTGTCCTGTTTCTCATCGTCGACTTTTCTTGCAAACAGAACAGAATTATTGAATTTGTACATATTTTCTGAGTTTGGGATATCTGCTGCTTTGATAGTTTCTAGGACTGGAGGCTGTTGTCCGTCAGCAAAAGTCACCAGCATCATAATGTTTTCTTTGACGCTCTTTCCCAAAAAGGTCCCAAAACAGAGTCAAACACGTATTTCTGAGTTGGCGGTTAATCTGGATTGGGATGCCGGTACAACAAACCCAATAGCATGTATATGATCAATTGTATGCAAGGCAAAATCAGAAAAAACTCCCGTATTGCATCAACAATATGATTGTCCTGCTGAATGCCTCTTGTATCGCCGAAACCAGGCGTGTCTATTACTGTAAGCGTATAGTCGACCTGCGACCATTTTACTGGATGAATGTTGTATGCTGTTATAGACCGTGTCTGACTTTGTGATAGTCCACTTGCCGTGTTCTCTCCTTCCTCATCTATAATCTTGAAACGGAAGTCGTCTTCCCAATTAACGTCAATGATGTAGTTGATAATTGCATTGATGAGTGTGCTCTTTCCACCACCTGTTGCCCCAACGACCATCACAACAATATTTCTTTTTACTGGATTCTTCTCTCCAAAATCGTAAACATTGTACGTACACCCAGTGCAAGGTTTGACCTTGGTAAGGGGCAACTTGTATATAGCTGGTTGGCCTTTTGAACGATTCACTTTCTTTTGTTTTGTGCACTTTGGTATCAACTCATCAAACGCTCTCGATTCTGTGGTGATTTCCTTCGGATCTGAAAAGCTACTATTCTCTTCTGTATCGAAACTAGCACATACTGATAATTTGTACGTAGTATTTGGATTCAGATGTTCAAATGTCCATATTTCTTGGCTTGTTTGTTTCTTTTTCACATCTTCTTGGCCCACGACTGGCATACAACGTAATCGGTATCGAAGATTGTTTAATCCATGGCCTATATGGCTGGGCTTATCCCACGCCACAGTAATACATGTTGAAGTAACACCAATTAGTCTTACATTTCCAGGTGGGCTCGACGGAAGTGTTATAACTAAGTCACTCAATGGACTATACTGGAAAATCCCAGAACCATATAGGCCTATCGCTCCTACTGAGAACTCGTATGTGGTGTTTGGTCTTAATTCTCGTATGTTGGCGCTGTTGTGTGTACTTGATATTTTGCGTTCAGACCATCCGCAATTATGGTTTGATGTTTTCTCTCTGTATTTTATCAAAAAAGCTTCCACGTGTTCAGAACCAACCTGTGGTGCAGCCCATTCGAGTATCACGTTATCATGACATCTTTGGCTAATGTTTGGCTTTCCAGGGGGACTTGATGGAAGGGTTTTTGCAATGCAAATATCACTCATATCACTAACTTGAGAATTCATCAGTTTCGAAATCGCTACCACCGAGAAATCGTATGATGTATTTGGACTCAGTTTGGCTATGGTCGCATGGGTGTCTGTACCAGATTGTACACATTCAGACCATCTACCACTTTGGCATGTTGTTGTTTCTCTGTATTTCACGGAATAAATCTGAACACAGGAAAAGCCAACCTGTGGTGCATCCCATTGGAGTTTTACCGAATTGTAAGATGGTTCTAGGATTTCTGGCTTTCCCGGAGGGCTCAAGGGAAGGGTAATCGCTATTTGATTGTCGCTCATCTCACTACATTTGGATTCCCCAATTTCGTGTATTACCAAAACAGACATCTCATATGCGGTGTTTGGTTTCAAATTTGATATGGTTGCATAGGTGTTTTTGCTTGACGTTTCATTTTCAAACCATTCACCAGTTTGGTTTGATGTTAATTCTCTGTATTTAACGAGATATGCTTGCACGCATGAAGGACCAACCTGTGGTGCAGCCCATCTAATCTTTACATCATCGTGAGATACCTTAGTGATATGTAGTTTTCCTGGAGGACTCGAGGGAAGAGTATTCGCAATACAAGCTGCGCTCATTCCACTTAATTTGAAATCCCTTTCATGGTCGGTCGCTGCTACCAAGAATTGGTATGTCATGTTATTTTTCAGATTGTGTATGGTCGCATTGGTGGCTTCACTTAGTGTTTTGTATTCGGACCAATCGCGAGTTTGGTTTGATGTTGCTTGTCTGTATTTAACAACATAAGACTTCACGCATGTAAGACCAACCTGCGGTGCAGCCCATTCGAGTCTTACCGAATCGTAAGATATACTGAGGATTTCTGGCTTCCCTGGAGGGCTAGATGGCAGGGTTTTAGCGATTACAACGTTGCTTGCTGCCCACAACTCGGTATCCACATTGTCGCATATTGCCACCACCAAAAACTCGTATACGGCGTTCGGGCTCAGATTGCCTATAGTAGCATCAGTGGCTGTAATTGATGTCCTGTATTCGGACCATTCACAAGTATGGTTTTGTGTTGCAATTCTGTATTTCACAGCATAAGCATGTACACTTGAGAAACCTACCTGTGGTGTAGCCCATTGGAGTTCCACAGAATCGTGTAATGTCCGGATAATTTCTGGCTTTCCTGGAGGACTCGAAGCGAGGGTTTTAGCAATTCGAATTTCGCTCATAGCACTAAATGGAGATTGGACATTCTCGCATATCGCCGCAACTGAAAACTCGTATGAGGTGTTTGGACTCAGTTTGACTATAGTCGCATGGGTGTCTGTACCTGCTGTTACATATTCAGACCATATACTATCCTGGTTTGATGTAATTTTTCTGAATTTAAGAATATAAGCTTGCACACGTAAAGCGCTTACCTGTGGTGCAGCCCAGTTGAGTTTTACAGAATCGTGAGATGTCTTGAGGACGTCTGGCCTTACTGGAGGGCTCGAAGAGAGAGTTTTAGTATCTATTATATCACTCATTGCACTAAATTCGGAATAATTTTCGCTTATAGCCACCACCGAAAACTCGTATGCGGCATTTGGTCTCAGTTTGCCTATTGTCACATTGGTGGCTTTTGTGGATGTACTGCATTCTGACCATTCACAATCCTGGTTAGAGTGCATTTCTCTGTATTTCACGAGATATGCTTCAACGCATGAAAGACATACATGTGGTTCTTCCCATTGGATTTGTACAAAATCGTGGGAAATTCGAATGATTGATGGTTTACCTGGAGGGCTTGAAGACAGGGTTTTAACAATTTCAATATCGCTCATTGCACTTAACTCGGAATCCTCATGTCCCCATTTCGCCACCACCGAGAACTCATAGGAAGTGTTTGGTCTCAGTTTGGCTATAGTCGCATCGGTGGATGTCATTGATGTAACGCAGACAGACCATTCATGATTCTTGGCTGATGTTGTTTCTCTGTACTTCACCATGTAAGCCTTTACATATGAATGACCAACCTGTGGTGCAGCCCATTTGAGTTTCACAGAATCATGTGATCTTTTGATGATGTTTGGCTGTCCAGGGGAGCTTGATGGAAAGGTTTTTGCAATGCTTCGGTCGCTCATTGCACACACTGGGCTATGTGGATGTTTGGAAATCACTGCCACCGAGAACTCGTATTGTACATTTGGTCTCAGTTTGGTTATTGTCGCATTGGTGGCTGTTTTTGATGAATTGTATTCAAACCATGCACAACTCTCGTCTGATGGCAATTGTCTGTATTTTACGAGATATGCTTGCACGTCTGACTTACCAACCTGTGGCGCATCCCAGCGGAGTTTTACATAATCATGACCTTTCTTTAAGATTTCTGGCTTTCCTGGAGGGCTCGAATACAGTGTTTTAGCGATTACCATGTCGCTCATTACACTAACATCGGAATGTTCATTTTCGCATATCGCCATAACAATGAACTCGTATGAAGTGTTTGGTTTCAGTTCGTATATAGTCGCATCAGTGGCTGTCCTTGGTGGAAGGGGTACGGACCATTTGCGGTTCTTGTCCGATGATGCTTCTCTGTACTTCACCGTGTAAGCCTCCACGAATGAACTACCAATCTGTGGTGCAGCCCATTTGAGCTCTACAGAATCATGGAATTTGTTGATGATATGTGGCTGCCCAGGGGGACTTAATGGAAGTGTTTTTGCAATGCTACTCTCGCTCATTGCACAGACTGGGTTATCTAAATGCTTGGAAATCACTGCCACCGAGAACTCGTATTCTACATTTGGTCTCAGTTGGGTTATTGTCGCATCGGTGGCTGATTTTGATATCTTGTGTTCAAACCATGTACAGCTCTCGTCTGATGGCAATTTTCTATATTTCACGAGATAGGCTTGAACGCCCGAATGACCAACCTGTGGCGCATCCCAGCGGAGTTTTACGGAATCATGACATTTCTTGATGATTTCTGGCTTTCCTGGAGGGCTCGAATACATAGTTTTAGCGATTAGTGTGTCACTCATTACGCTAACTTCGGAATCACCATTTTCGCATTTGGCCACAACAATGAACTCGTATGAAGTGTTTGGTTTCAGTTCGTATATAGTCGCATCAGTGGCTGTTCTTGATGGAAGGGGTACGGACCATTTACGGTTATTGCCTGATGTGGTGTCTCTGTGCTTCACCATGTAAGCCTTCACGAATGAACCACCAACCTGTGGTGCAGCCCATTTGAGCTCCACAGAATCATGGAATCTGTTGATGATGTTTGGCTGTCCAGGGGGACTTGATGGAAGTGTTTTTGCAATGCTACTCTCGCTCATTGCACAGACTGGGTTATCTAAATGCTTGGAAATCACTTCCACCGAGAACTCGTATTCTACATTTGGTCTCAGTTTGGTTATTGTCACATTGGTGGTTGCTGTTGCTGTCCTGTATTCAATCCATGCATCACTCTGGTCTGATAGCAATTGTCTGTATTTCACGAGATATGCTCGCACGCCTGACTGACCAACCTGTGGCGCATCCCAGCGGAGTTTTACGGAATCATGACATTTCTTGATGATTTCTGGCTTTCCTGGAGGGCTCGAATACATAGTTTTAGCGATTAGTGTGTCACTCATTACGCTAACTTCGGAATCACCATTTTCGCATTTGGCCACAACAATGAACTCGTATGAAGTGTTTGGTTTCAGTTCGTATATAGTCGCATCAGTGGCTGTTCGTGATGGAAGGGGTACGGACCATTTACGGTTATTGCCTGATGTGGTGTCTCTGTGCTTCACCATGTAAGCCTTCACGCATGACCGACCAACTTGTGGTGCAGTCCATTCGAGCTTCAAAGAATCATGGAATCTGTGGATAATATGTGGCTTCCCGGGGGGACTTGATGGAAGGGTTTTTGCAATGCTACTGTCGCTCATTGGACTGACTTGAGAATATGAATGGTTCGAAATCACTGCCACCGAGAACTCGTATTCGGTATTTGGTCTAAGTTTGGCTATGGTCGCATTGGTGGTTGCTGTTGATATCCTGTACTCAAACCATTCACAACTCTGGTCAGATGACAATTGTCTGTATTTAACGGAATATGCTCGCACGCCCGAATGAACAACCTGTGGCGCATCCCAGCGGAGTTTGACAGAATCATGATATTTCTTGATGATTTCTGGTTTTCCTGGAGGGCTTGAAGACAGAGTTCTAGCAAATTTAATGCTACTCATTACACTAACTTGAGAATCCCCATTTTCGCATTTCGCAACAACAGTAAACTCGTATAAAGTGTTTGGCCTCAGTTCGTATATAGTCGCATGGGTGGCTGTCCCTGATACTACGTGTATGGACCATTCACGGTTCTTGTCTGATGTTGTTTCTCTGTACTGCACAATGTTAGCCTTCACGTGTGAAGAACCAATCTTTGGCTCAGCCCAATCGAGCTGCACAGCATCATGATACAAGTTCATGATGTGTGGCTGCCCAGGGGGACTTGATGGAAGGGTCTTTGCAATTATACTGTCGCTCATTGCAATAGCTTGAGAATCTGTATATTTTGATATCACTCTCACTGAGAACTCATATGCGGTGTTTGATGTCAGTTTGACTATGGTCGCATTAGTGGCGGTTGTTGATGTTCTGTATTCAGTCCATTTACAACTTTGGTCTGATGGCAATTGTCTGTATTTTACGAGATATGCATGTACATATGATAGACCAACCTTTGGTGCGCCCCATCGAATTATTACAGAATCATGAGATATCTTGAAGATTTCTGGCATCCCTGGAGGGCTCGAAGGAAGGGTTTTAGCAATGTTAGTGTCACTAGTTGCACTAAATTGGACGTTGGACCCTTTCTGGTAAGTCGCTTCTACCAAGAATTCGTACGGGGTGTTATCTTTTAGATTGCGTATTGTTGCATTGGTGGCTTCACATGACGTTCTGTATTCAGACCATTTGTGATTATGGTCATTTGTTTTTTCTCTGTATTTCACGACATAACCCTGGAGGCATGAATTACAAACATGTGGTACAGTCCATTTGAGACAAACAGAATCATGCAATATCTTGACGGTGTTTAGCTCCCCAGGTGATCCGAGTGGTGAGCAATCCTTTGTTATGAGTTGACCAAGCTCGTAGAGGAGGAGTGATGCACCATCGGCAGTCGTTTCTTCATCATAATCAAAACCCATCACAACAAAGGTGCACTCTTCCGGATCTGCGTTCGCATTTGCAAACTCCTTGAACTGTTTTGCTTTAGTTCTCATTTCTGCCTGTATTTCTTTAGATTCGAACCATTTGGACTGTGGTGAGTATTCAGGAGTTTGTGAATTGGTGTAGCTTGAGAGAACATTCAGATACTCATCTTCAAGGCCTACTGAGGTGAAGGAAAATGCTACTACGCGTTTGGTTGAGAAACCATGGACTATATTATCCATGTCTGTGCGAGAACCAATGATTTTTAGTGGCTCGAACCCGTTTATGAAGGCTTTAACAACTCTGATCTCCTTTTCTCTAGATTTCACCCAACTTGCTAACTTGCATACACTGAAAGGGCATTGCTCGCTGTCGGAAATTATGTCTAGCAGCACATTTCCCCCGGCTTTACCTTCACTGATTTCTTGGAGTGATTGAGTGAACCTTTTCTGCAAAGTATTTTTGTATGTGTGTACCAACGTTTTGAACAAATCAACCGTTTTCCTGAATTTTGAAAATCCCTTCGAGATCGTGCTCTGAACCAAATTATCACCCTCTAGAATACAGTGATCTAACCCCTCTAAAATAGTCTGAATTTTATCGCTGGCGTTCGTGTTGATTTCATTGGTCAATTTTGCCGCTTTACTATCCATCATGGCCAATGGATAAAGCTGCAAAGTCAGAGGTACAGCATATTCTCTGCATTCCTCAAAACTTGAGGGAAGCATTGAATAGATATCTGCGAACTCTATGTAGCTTCCGGGGTCACATTTGAACGAACTGTCGCCGTAGAACTTAAATTTGCTGACTTCTTCTTTCTCACTTTTTGTAAGTGTCAGGTCGGATCTTTCGTCCAAACTGACTTTTATTTTGTCGACGATCTTTTTCAACTGAGAATGTACCTTTATTTTGTTGTCACCTTCTTTCAAAAGCCTGTCAAACACAAAAAAAGCTTGTACCCCATAAAGTATGCCCGTTACAACATGAGTACCTATGCGTTCTTCAAATACAAGCGGACATTGGACGTTGTGCCTGCCTAGATGTTTCATATTCAGTTCTTCGAACCTTACCGTATTCTTGTATTGAAGAGTTACACGGACCTGCCGACTGCTCGTTTTCTTGTCGTTTATGTACTCCGCAGAACCTCCAACCTTCACCTGACCTGCCAGAACACTAGCCTTGAGCGCGTCATCAATGTTTAGCGCCGACATCTTGTCATTGATGTCGTCAGATGCTATGATGTTAGACTGGGTTTGTTTATGTAGACTTTCTTCACGACTCTCCTTCAATTCATCGTTGTCCCATAACGTCAACCCGTTGATGAGAGAGTCATTGCGGCAATCGTAGACCATTCCGAGTTTCACTGGTCTCCCAAGAGCTGGTTTCTCCATTGTCCTCTTGTTAACTGACTTTCCCTAATTATGAAAAAATGCATTCAAAAGAATAAACAGGGTTAATGCACTGTTATTGACTGGGTAAAACGGTATATTTGTATAAGTTAAAATGAGTCTAAAGTGCTACTTTCTGCGGGGTAATATATTTTGAATATTGAATGTACTCCACAGACTTTTGCAAACCACACAAATGTTTTAAGGTTTTAGTGACAATTTATTAGTGACTTTGAAGAAATATACAACAGTTGGGATCGAACATATTTCCCCCAGTACTCAATGCCTGAAGCCTTTCTTTACTGTTATGACACATTAGCAACTGCGCAATTCTCCTATAAATGCACGTTCAAAACCTTCGTGATTGTTGGTATGTGTGCACTATCCCAGAATATGTAGGCACATACTTTTATTCTATAAGATCTTACGTAGACATCATATGACAATTGTTTACAGTTTCTTTTGATTTTAGACTAAAGGCATATTTTATTTCAAGCATTGAGAAACTAACGAGATATATTATAATATAAATACAAATAGGTTTTCCCCGGATTCGAACAAGAGACCTCCGGATTACTAAACGGTGATCCACCGACTGAGATAGAAAGCACTTTTGCTGGATTTCCCTGAATCCTTTCAGTGCTCGAGATGGTCAGAAATTATTGAAAACCTAAAACCTGATTTTTCTTTCAAACATAGGGAAAATGTCCAGAAATATATAATTTATATGAACGTGAGTAAAGGAAATAGGGCCTCTGCGGGATTCGAACCCAAGACACTCGGATTGCCAGACTAGTGGGTGCTCTACTAACTGATGTAGAAAGCCCTTCTTCTAGTCGTTAGTCCGTGTAACCCTTTCAATGCTCGTATAGATCAGATAAACCTGATAAACCTGACACAACCCGAAGGATGACAAATCAAATGTTAACTTTGTCATTTATATTATATGACATTATGTTTTGACAGTTCCCTATATTCAACATATTTTATACAAACAAGATCACTTTGGTGAGTGTATTCGCTCAAACAACTACATTAATGTGTTATCCTTTGTGATGTAGACAGGCTAATAATAGCTCCTTTTCATCACGAGACTTGAAACGGACTTTTATTTGACGAACAACTAGCATACGGGCTTAATTCTACCTGAATTGGTGGAGCAGCGGCCTAGCAATCCAGAGGCCTCCAATATAAAGAATCCCGCGGAAACCCCTTTCTTTGCCCCTTTTCATCAAAATCATGATCATAAAATTCATGCAATCTATACAAGTTATGCGTATTTTTTTCAATTTAGCGTCAACTACTGGTATAGGGATACAGTTACTTTGCTGATGTGAACAAAACTATTTAAGGTTGCTAAAATATGTATCGTGATTATATGATAACACCATGAGTTATGTGAGGACATCCTATGTTAGTTTAACCCTAAAAAGGCCGGGCTATTTGAGGTATTCCTACAGCCGGGGGGGGGGGGGGGGGGGGGCATTATGCCCCCCCCCCCCCCCTAAGATCTCGCGGAGCGGCCGATCGCCGTGAAAAATTGCACGCATGATAATTGAAGTGTATAGAATGTAAAAGTAATTTAAATTTGTTGAAAAATTCATTAATTTGCATATTTATGGTAATTTATGCAAACAAGGTCATAACATTTATATTTTTTACCCATAAATCATTCTTTAGAGCATTTGGAATAATAATATGACAACAAATTGGGAAGAGCCAGGTTCTTCCTTATGTTTTCTATTGTTTTTATAATTTCTTATGTATTAATTTCTTTGTTTTTTGACTTATGTATTTTATTAGGTGGGCTGTACATCATACAGACCACCTCATAATTTCGTTAGAATTGCCTTTATTTATTTATTTATTATTATTATTATTCTTTATTTTTCTTATTTCCAATCACTTTTTTGTTAGCAAGATAACTTGAAAATGGCTCAATCAAGTGCCTTGAAATTTGGCACACATATATATAGGCATATGGACAAAGCAAAATAAGGTTTTGAACCCTGACCTTGACTGATGACGTCATCTAGGCGCCATTTTGTAAAATTTTCTGAATATCTTCTCATGATCATATCTTCATAACGAAAAGTTGTTTCTCATTCATATTTATCATGATCAAGGTCAATATCCGTCCGGTCAATTTCAGGTCAAAAAACGCGCGCGCATGCGTACGTGCGCGCGTCAGCGCGCGCGCAAAATTTTAAAATGTTCAAAATCGTCGCAAATTCATTTTGGATACGTTTTAGGCCATTTTAAGCATTTTACGAAAAAACGCGCACACGCGCATGCGCGCGCGTTTTCGCGCGTACTGGCATTTTGCAACATAGAATCGCCGAATTTTCTCTGTTATCATATTTAGCCCATCTTTCCAAGCATTTTGATACCTTGTTCACCTTTTTCTGACTAGTAAAAACGCAATGAGCTTCCGTTCAAGAAACATGTCCGTGCGCGCGAGCTCTTGTAATACATAGCATATATGGGCAAAAACATGCCTATACAAAATTCATTGTAACTCTTCAGAATGGATGGGAACTCCCAAGTTTTTTTTCATATTTGGATAGATTATGAGTCGGAGATATGATTTCATGTCTCATTTGACCCTCAATTAACTCATGGCGTCATCATAATGGCCTCCGAACTCAAAATTTCAATTTGCATATTATGACGTCAGCATATTTTTGGAAAATTGATTGTATCTCTGTAAATGTTGATCGATTTTCTTCCAAATTTTGATATGTTCTAGCTCAGACAATTTTCTACAAATGTAATAACCACGATTTTTCATTTTGACAAAGGCATCATGGCGTATTTTTGCGATTTAAGGAGGCATGTCATTTTTTAACATTTTGCGTGTATTCTCTATGGGACATGACTTTTTTTCAAAACTGGATTCTACATTCCCGTCTTTCGCGACCAATATCTTCTTCGTTTTAGCTTCGTTTACGCTGAACTTCGAGTATGTTGTAGCTGAGACAATAAGCTATCTCAAATGAGCCCTTGATTATGTCTTTAATTTTAGTTCGACCAGCCCACCTATACTTGTTCTAAACAAGTATTACAATTCTAGTTATTATTATTATTCTTTATTTTTCTTATTTCCAATCACTTTTTTGTTAGCAAGATAACTTGAAAATGGCTCAATCAAGTGCCTTGAAATTTGGCACACATATATATAGGCATATGGACAAAGCAAAATAAGGTTTTGAACCCTGACCTTGACTGATGACGTCATCTAGGCGCCATTTTGTAAAATTTTCTGAATATCTTCTCATGATCATATCTTCATAACGAAAAGTTGTTTCTCATTCATATTTATCATGATCAAGGTCAATATCCGTCCGGTCAATTTCAGGTCAAAAAACGCGCGCGCATGCGTACGTGCGCGCGTCAGCGCGCGCGCAAAATTTTAAAATGTTCAAAATCATCGCAAATTCATTTTGGATATGTTTTAGGCCATTTTAAGCATTTTACGAAAAAACGCGCACACGCGCATGCGCGCGCGTTTTCGCGCGTACTGGCATTTTGCAACATAGAATCGCCGAATTTTCTCTGTTATCATATTTAGCCCATCTTTCCAAGCATTTTGATATCTTGTTCACCTTTTTCTGACTAGTAAAAACGCAATGAGCTTCCGTTCAAGAAACATGTCCGTGCGCGCAAGCTCTTGTAATACATAGCATATATGGGCAAAAACATGCCTATACAAAATTCATTGTAACTCTTCAGAATGGATGGGAACTCCCAAGTTTTTTTTCATATTTGGATAGATTATGAGTCGGAGATATGATTTCATGTCTCATTTGACCCTCAATTAACTCATGGCGTCATCATAATGGCCTCCGAACTCAAAATTTCAATTTGCATATTATGACGTCAGCATATTTTTGGAAAATTTATTGTATCTCTGTAAATATTGATCGATTTTCTTCCAAATTTTGATATGTTCTATCTGAGACAATTCTCTACAAATGTGATGATCACGATTTTTCATTTTGACAAAGGCATCATGGCGTATTTTTGCGATTTAAGGAGGCATGTCATTTTTTAACATTTTGCGTGTATTCTCTATGGGACATGACTTTTTTTCAAAACTGGATTCTACATTCCCGTCTTTCGCGACCAATATCTTCTTCGTTTTAGCTTCGTTTACGCTGAACTTCGAGTATGTTGTAGCTGAGACAATAAGCTATCTCAAATGAGCCCTTGATTATGTCTTTAATTTTAGTTCGACCAGCCCACCTATACTTGTTCTAAACAAGTATTACAATTCTAGTTATTATTATTATTATTCTTTATTTTTCTTATTTCCAATCACTTTTTTGTTAGCAAGATAACTTGAAAATGGCTCAATCAAGTGCCTTGAAATTTGGCACACATATATATAGGCATATGGACAAAGCAAAATAAGGTTTTGAACCCTGACCTTGACTGATGACGTCATCTAGGCGCCATTTTGTAAAATTTTCTGAATATCTTCTCATGATCATATCTTCATAACGAAAAGTTGTTTCTCATTCATATTTATCATGAGCAAGGTCAATATCCGTCCGGTCAATTTCAGGTCAAAAAACGCGCGCGCATGCGTACGTGCGCGCGTCAGCGCGCGCGCAAAATTTTAAAATGTTCAAAATCGTCGCAAATTCATTTTGGATACGTTTTAGGCCATTTTAAGCATTTTACGAAAAAACGCGCACACGCGCATGCGCGCGCGTTTTCGCGCGTACTGGCATTTTGCAACATAGAATCGCCGAATTTTCTCTGTTATCATATTTAGCCCATCTTTCCAAGCATTTTGATACCTTGTTCACCTTTTTCTGACTAGTAAAAACGCAATGAGCTTCCGTTCAAGAAACATGTCCGTGCGCGCGAGCTCTTGTAATACATAGCATATATGGGCAAAAACATGCCTATACAAAATTCATTGTAACTCTTCAGAATGGATGGGAACTCCCAAGTTTTTTTTCATATTTGGATAGATTATGAGTCGGAGATATGATTTCATGTCTCATTTGACCCTCAATTAACTCATGGCGTCATCATAATGGCCTCCGAACTCAAAATTTCAATTTGCATATTATGACGTCAGCATATTTTTGGAAAATTGATTGTATCTCTGTAAATGTTGATCGATTTTCTTCCAAATTTTGATATGTTCTAGCTCAGACAATTTTCTACAAATGTGATGATCACGATTTTTCATTTTGACAAAGGCATCATGGCGTATTTTTGCGATTTAAGGAGGCATGTCATTTTTTTAACATTTTGCGTGTATTCTCTATGGGACATGACTTTTTTTCAAAACTGGATTCTACATTCCCGTCTTTCGCGACCAATATCTTCTTCGTTTTAGCTTCGTTTACGCTGAACTTCGAGTATGTTGTAGCTGAGACAATAAGCTATCTCAAATGAGCCCTTGATTATGTCTTTAATTTTAGTTCGACCAGCCCACCTATACTTGTTCTAAACAAGTATTACAATTCTAGTTATTCTTTATTTTTCTTATTTCCAATCACTTTTTTGTTAGCAAGATAACTTGAAAATGGCTCAATCAAGTGCCTTGAAATTTGGCACACATATATATAGGCATATGGACAAAGCAAAATAAGGTTTTGAACCCTGACCTTGACTGATGACCTCATCTAGGCGCCATTTTGTAAAATTTTCTGAATATCTTCTCATGATCATATCTTCATAACGAAAAGTTGTTTCTCATTCATATTTATCATGATCAAGGTCAATATCCGTCCGGTCAATTTCAGGTCAAAAAACGCGCGCGCATGCGTACGTGCGCGCGTCAGCGCGCGCGCAAAATTTTAAAATGTTCAAAATCGTCGCAAATTCATTTTGGATACGTTTTAGGCCATTTTAAGCATTTTACGAAAAAACGCGCACACGCGCATGCGCGCGCGTTTTCGCGCGTACTGGCATTTTGCAACATAGAATCGCCGAATTTTCTCTGTTATCATATTTAGCCCATCTTTCTAAGCATTTTGATACCTTGTTCACCTTTTTCTGAATAGTAAAAACGCAATGAGCTTCCGTTCAAGAAACATGTCCGTGCGCGCGAGCTCTTGTAATACATAGCATATATGGGCAAAAACATGCCTATAAAACATTCATTGTAACTCTTCAGAATGGATGGGAACTCCCAAGTTTTTTTTCATATTTGGATAGATTATGAGTCGGAGATATGATTTCATGTCTCATTTGACCCTCAATTAACTCATGGCGTCATCATAACGGCCTTCCAACTCAAAATTTCAATTAGCATATTATGACGTCAGCATATTTTTGGAAAATTGATTGTATCTCTGTAAATGTTGATCGATTTTCTTCCAAATTTTGATATGTTCTAGCTCAGACAATTTTCTACAAATGTAATAACCACGATTTTTCATTTTGACAAAGGCATCATGGCGTATTTTTGCGATTTAAGGAGGCATGTCATTTTTTAACATTTTGCGTGTATTCTCTATGGGACATGACTTTTTTTCAAAACTGGATTCTACATTCCCGTCTTTCGCGACCAATATCTTCGTCGTTTTAGCTTCGTTTACGCTGAACTTCGAGTATGTTGTAGCTGAGACAATAAGCTATCTCAAATGAGCCCTTGATTATGTCTTTAATTTTAGTTCGACCAGCCCACCTATACTTGTTCTAAACAAGTATTACAATTCTAGTTGTTTTTGTTGTTTATTTTATTTCTTACTATAATTCAACTATTTTGAACCCCAAAACAAACATATAAAATGTAAACAAGACCAAATAACCAATGATATACCTCCTTTTACGAAAACTGATATTTCCATATGTTTTGTACACAAATCACGAAATTGAGCGATTTTCGGGCTGACATGCATATAGACAAAAGGTCACGTGACTTCGTAACGGTAGGTCCGATTTTCAAAATGTTTGTTTTAAAATATGCGCAAGAACCCCCCCCCCCCCCAAAAAAAAAAAAAAAAAAAAAAAAAAGTCACCAAGCAGCAGCGCGTCATCTTACCGCGTTTTGGAGCAATACAAACAATTGCGGAGGGGGCCATTATGGCCCCCCTGCCTTATTAGGGTTAATAAGATAGTTGAGTTTTCATATAGAAGGTGCTACACAAAATATTATTATTATTTTGTTGGGGGGTGAGATAATGAAAACCGATTTTCAATACAATTTTTTATGACCGAATACACTTTATTTGATCGAAATCGGTAGGGAAATTGCTGAAATATCCATACACATAACCATTTGTAATAATTGTGGGGCCCACAATCATTTGATAATTTTGAAGCAGCCGTAAAACAAACAAAAATTAAAAAATGCTTCCTCTTTTAAAAAAGATAACAATAAACTTTTTAATTAGTTGTTCATTATTTATCTATCTAGTCACTTCTTCAACAAAACATCGCATGCACAATTTATAATTTAGAATGATTGAAACCGATGAGTTTTTTTAGAGCGCCCTTTTTAAAGGGAGTTAGTAACATTCCCTCATATCTTTTTGTTTCGTAATAACAATAAAATCATGGGACAGGTTTAGGTTTTTTCAAATTTCCTTTCGTTAAAAAGATATTTAAGATTGAAGAGTTCAGATGTTGAATTATCCACTGGATCGTCAAAACCGTGTACAAAGTGAGCGCAATGAGAAAGTCATTCCTCGGCTATATAACACCCAGTAGACATATCAAATAACAACAATATATATTGCATCAACCACTCATCACTTTTTGCACGTGTCAGCAAAGTTACTAGATCCATTTAATTCAGCGGGGATTGGCATTGTTTATTGATTATTAAAGAGAACGATTTTCCAATAAATGATATTCTCTTCGGAGCGGAAACAAGGCGGGTTTTGATTTGTGATTTCCCTCACGAAGCCCTTATGACTCTATGATCACTGACTGGGATCGAATAAGGCATGATTAGATAAGAATTGCTGGGACCTTGTTCTCGCCTGGCAGTATGAATGACACAATCAAACATGTCAAATCGGATTACCCTTATCATCTCAAGGCGTTAATAGTCCCTTGGCAAAAATAGTTTTATTTAATGTATCATGAATATTAACGATCATTACATCGATTATTTTATGAACTTATTTCTACATTCCTTGTAAGGAAAATGTATTACTATTATGGAATTTGTTGCTCAATTAACACATTAAACCACCATAACTGCAAATGTTGGCGTTGATCGTTGTTTATGAGCTGTATAAGTGCGCAATAAAGAGCAATGTGGCTAACGGGAATGACGCACGATCTACATCTTAGAATTGTAATAAAACATGCTTCCGTACAATCACAATGGTCATTTTGCAAAGCAAGGAGATATTACATGTTAAAGGGGTAGTTTAGTTTTGGTAGAGAGGGCGCTGATCATCACAATTTTGTTGGTGAGGTAATGAAAAAATGAGTGTCGAATTTGAGAG
Source organism: Echinarachnius parma (assembly GCA_037951105.1). Taxonomy (NCBI): domain Eukaryota; kingdom Metazoa; phylum Echinodermata; class Echinoidea; order Clypeasteroida; family Echinarachniidae; genus Echinarachnius; species Echinarachnius parma. The sequence goes on from JBAMJV010000008.1 coordinate 22,553, forward strand.
AACATGCAATTGTAATGGCAGAATAAACTTCATTTGGTCAAAATCGACCCAGAAACGGCTAAAGTTTCAATAAATATATTTGATCTTATAATTATTTGGGCCCCAAATAATTAGATGTTTTCTTTTCAAAAAATTCAAAAAATGCTTGCACATTTTTCAAAAAATTTCAAAAGCGTTTTTTTGAATAGTTGTTGATGATCTCTCTATTTAGTTGAGTATTGGTTATTTCCAAAGTGCCCCCCAAAAATAATTGTAACGGATTTGGTTGATTTCAATTCCATATGAAAGATCATCGAAAAAAACATGGGAAATAATAATAATTCCCATTCAAATGCTCTAATTGTTGTGAAATTTGCTTTCAAAATATTTATAAAAGTGATTGACGTCCGGCCATCATTTTTTAGAGAACGCTAGCGCGAGGCGCAAGCGTTCTAGGTCCTCTAATACGGGACTGAAAATTAATATTTGTAAGCACGCTAATTGTGCTTAAAACTGTACATATGATACGGTACTTACCACTAATTTACTCTCCATTATGTGATCCAACTATCGGGTGGATTAAAATTATGATTTTTCCCTCCATTCCGCAAAAAATCAGTGATATATGCGCCTCCTCGACTTCTCTCCATGTGTTAGCGCGCTTGCGCTTGCGATACACATGAATATGCGCGGTAACTATTACCGCGCATTACAGTCCCGTATTAGGAGGACCTAGAACGCTAGCGCTTCTCTCTAGAGTTAATTTGACACTTGAGTTGTAACGGCTCCCACGTGTCCCATAGACTTTGTACATGGGCAACATGGCGGAGTGAACCGATTTTTGAAGCTCCCGTGGACTACTTCTCTACGTCATCGCGTAGTGACCTAGAAATACTTGACCAATCATCATGCTATGCAGTGCGTAGACTATCGCGCCTATTTTCCTGCGCACTGTCATAGATTTGTATCACGCTTATGAACAATGGGATCCATGGTGACGTATGCATATGAACTTGTTTTATTGACCTTGATCCGGTGACGACGCGTATGAACTAATCTGTAGCCGCATTCAGACGATAAAAGCAAATCTCGTGGTTATCTTGTGGTTATCTTGTGGTTTGCAATTCTTAAGAATATCTTGTGGTTTGCGCTCGTTTGAACACGCAAAACTCGTGGTTATCTTATGGTTTCCAAACCACGAGATTGCGCACACTGCAAAAAATGCGCAATCTCGTGGTTATCTTGTGGTTTGCAAACCACAAGATAACCACAAGATACTTGTAAGATTTTGCGCAGAATGAGCGCGCGATAAGCGCGCGACTGCGCGCAGTCTACTTTTTTTACCGTCTGAACCATAGAAGTAGTATATAAATAACTAGAAGACAATCTACGCACTGCGCGCTAATTTTCCCATAGCCTTAACACACAGCAAACATGGCCGGTTAGGGAAACTTCATGGACTGGCTAACATGGAATGCTGGGTAATTCGCTGAGGAACGTGAACAGTTATTAACTGCATATAATTGCAGCAGCGAAATATCAAGCTGCAAACTGCGTCATGTTAGAGGTCATCGCTAATTAATTATTATTCATGTATTCATATATTCATAGCATCTACGCGTACATTTAGCCAATCACACATTAATGTTAAAAGTGGGTCGGGTCAAACCACGTTGTTTACGATACTGACACACGTGTGTGGGCTAAATGTTGATGTTGATTTAATGTTTCAATGGATTTCGAGTGTATGATATGCTGTGTAATCATTATTAACAGTAAATGCAAACACACATCAGTACACAGTAAAAGCGAATATTTCAGACTCACATTCTGCTGCAATATCTACTCAAATACATTATACAAACACATACAGACTGTATGAACACGAACAAGAACGGGTTAAATGTCTGATACAGACGCTCTTCATGTAAGTTATAGAATGATTTAGTGATTATCTAGTTAAAAACTTGTATAAATGAATAGTCTACCGTGTTCAGTTGAATTTGAGATGTTGACAAATTGACTGACTCCTTTTCACGTAAATTAACTTAGACACAAAATAAACAAACACGCACACACACACACACACACACACACATTATGAAGAGCTTAATTCCAAAAGGCGCTAAAGCCACTTCCCCTAAATATCAGAAGCTATTAAAGTAGAAATCAACCATTTTAGGACAAATTACACGATACAAATTCAAAATATGGAACGTTCCCTTTTCCTATTCAAATAATTGAGCAAAGAAATGTTTTAAAAAGTTTAAAAAGTGGATTTAGCGCCTTTTATAATTAAGCTTTTCATATACACACATTATACAGACACATCCGATTCTGCCACATAATCATGCAATCATCTATAGCCAAAATAATTATTGCAATCTCATGAATTGTTTTCAAATGATTAATCTACATACACTAGGAAATGTGGAAAGATGCAAATTCATACCATTCAAATAACATTTATTAAATTAACATAATGTTCAACAGCATGAAACATAGTTTTAAATAATGTCGACATTAAACTTCCATCAGAATGATAAAAAGACAAAACGACTTTCTGTTAAAACAAAACATTATCTCTAAAGGTATTTTCTGTGCAAATCAAGATTTTAATTTCTAAATCAGTTGTCTCTTTTTATTTTATAAGATATTGCTGAGAAAAATAAAAGTACTTTCCTACATAAGAATTGTGTATTAGGATTGTATAACAGCTATACATTATACGGGAAATATATTGGCTTTTGTAAATAACTTGGTTTGAGTAATATTTTGTACATACAATAAATATGAACTAAATGTTACTAAAACAACATTTTTAGCAGTCTTTTTTTAAATAGAAAAGTTATGTACTTCCAGTATGCTAGTTGTCTGAAATTCATTAATTCTCAACATTAAACAAAACTAAATTGATCTTCATCAATTTATCAAGAATCAATGTGAATCCAATTTGATAAACTTGATATACACCGTGTCCCAGATAAAACGAAACCGGGTTTCGTGGCAGAAATTTTCTGTCATAATGAATAATTTCCTTGATGATATATATATGTCTGAAAAGCTCTGTGTCTCTTCTTTCATTTGATGTACAACTTATGGCACATAATTCAAGCATGACTGAATTAGAACAATGGAAAGTGGTGTTACCAACATTCCATTTGCACGCATACATTTTAAGTTTGGGTGAGTTTTAAGAGTTGTAAACGTACTTATTTAAAAAAAGGAGAAACACCACATAAAAGTTCATATTTTTATCTTTTACATGACGCCTCATGCTAACAAAATAAATGATTTATGCCAGAGAACGAGTACAATGAAAACATGCCTGATTTCTGCCCGAATGAGTGAAAGTTGAGTAAGAAGTCGCTCAGCTTTTCTGACTAGCAGCTGACAATGGACTTTGATGCATGAGTGAATTTACACAAACATGGGGATCAGGAAACTGGCTATATCAGGAAAGTTACTCATTTGGGCTGGAATCAAGCATGTTTTCATTGTATTCGTTCTCTGGCATATATAATCTATTTTTTAATCATGAGGTGACATATAAAAGATAAAATTATGAATTTTCATGCGGTGTCTGTCCTTTTTCAAAATAAGTACGTTTACTACTCTTAAAACTCTCCCCAAAACATCACCCAAACTTGCAATTTCTGCGCGCAAATTGATTTTTGGTAACACCACTTTCTATCGTTCTAATTCAGTCATGCGTGAATTATGTGCCATAAGTTGTATATCAAATAAAAGAAGAGACACATAGCTTTTCAGACATATATATATCATCAAGGAAATTATTAATTATAACATAAAATTTCTGCCATGAAACCCGGTTTCGTTTTTTCTGGGACACGGTGTATAAGTATAAGCATTTTATAATAATTTGGAAATGTAATCATTTATTGCTCACTGAAAGTAAAAACAAAACTTGAATTATGGATATCTTACATCCCTATAAAAAAATTAATAAATGCCACTAAAACCTACCATACGATAAGAACAACAACTACAACAACTACTACTACTACTACTACCTACTACAAATACTACACATACTACTACTTGAATATAACAACAATATATTTAGGAGGGAATTTGAGAAAGGCAATATAGGAGAAAAACTGGGAGAGAAACAAAAAGAAGATAGAAGGGCAAAGAAACATACAATTTAGGAGAGGGGGATACGCATTGAACATGAGAGGTATAGAATAGTAGTATAATAATTTAAGTCATGTTGTAGCAAGATTGTGCACAAAATAATGCAAACTGATGTACAGGGTACAAATATACAACTTATAAATTGCATCAACAAAACATATTGCAACTCCTATCAATTAATTTCAACTAGTCATTTCCCGACAAACATTTTTCACCATTTGATTGACCAATCAAATGAATCAGCAACATTCACTATTTGAAGTAATTGTCTTATTTGAACACAATATAGTTAATTACCCAGAATATCAATTTAAACAAAACGAATTGTGCTCAATTTAAATTTGATTTAACTGCGATGTCACTCAATTAGTATGAATATTGAATACAATGATATGTGTTTAATATGTGTTGATCATTATTGCACAACATGAACTCCAGAGACTAGATTTGTATAATATAATCATCACAAAATAATAATACAATATTTTAGTAAGAGTTCAATCCAATTAATACATTACAGTGGAAGCATGCACCTGACCGAGAAAGGCATTATGAGCAGGATCAAGACCAGGCTGCCACCAGGTTTTATGAAGTTTACTATAGTTCAATCGCCCAACACAGCAATAAACCTGTACTGACACAATGAGAACATAAATGCGGCCTGCATACGGTGCACGTCACAAGGAGGTTTCACTATTCAGTATTCATATACATTTTATTCCAGAATCTAATTTAAAAGGGTGCAAATAAGTACAACTTATCTAATAATGTCTTCTATTCAACACACAAATTTGCAGCTACAAGATGACAGGGATTTATCTTTCAATATCAATCCTTTTACTTTATTGTAGTTGGCGATGTAGCTGAAATTATGAACTATACAAAACCATTAATTGAGTGTGCTGGCAGTCCTGGGGTATTTGTCTGTGAATTGTTTTCAGAATCATCTTGTATGTTCACACATTATGAGGATACTAAGCAAGATTTATTCTAGTGCTGTCCTAGCTTTAATCTTTGTTTATAAATACCCAGTAGGACAGTAATATAAGTAATTGTTTTGTCAATGGATCATTAGTACATAATTGTACATCGATGGATCATTGCATCTGAGCAATACTCATCAGTGTGTGAATTTCGAATCAGTTGTCACTGTCCATCATGTCCTCTGGTAATAGCGTAAAGAGCTACAATGTTCACATGAATCACACTTAGTAGATTCCTTACTAATTAGGATAAATTGTGTGACTGACTGACTTATTTAAGTTTATCGAGCCTGTCTACTGCCTAGGTCCTTCTTCAAACTGTACTCCACCATGGCTATGCACCCACTGCAACACTTTAAAAATCAGTTCTCTATCTGGAGACTTTATACTTATTTATTCCTGAACTGCTCAATATTACTTCGCATGAAAAAAAGAGCGTGGGTAGTCCTGGTAGTGTATGAAGTAGTAGAGTTATCTCCATTGTAGATTTGTATTGCTGATGATGAATACTGTCGAACACCAGTGCAGACCACAGCTTCAGGGGCGCACTGTTAAAAAAAGAAGAAACAATGAATCAACACAAAGTGTACAATTAAATAAAACAGATCTAGAAATGAATGTGACTGCTAATTGAGGCACACAACATATGCTGCTCAGCTCAGGTTCATACTGTTGTATGTCATGAAAGTCAAATCCATTTCATAGAAATAAATCACATTTCTTTACATATATACCAGAACATCCATGAACAAGAATTACTAAATTTTTAACTCTCACTCTCAGGTAAATTTGGATAGGTCTACATCATTTTATAATTGGCAACATAAATTCAAGACATGGCTAGTTTAAACAATAGAACAATTAAATTCAAAGTATTCCCTTTATTCCTTTTAATCATGCATTCATTTTTTGACCAGTATCGCTTTTATTTTGACTTAGTCTTAGTTAGCTCAGTCCAAGTTGTTGATTTTGTAGTAGGCGCTGCTAGTGCTAGGCCAAGGCTAGGCCTAGGCCTAGACTAGGCTAGGCCAAGGCTTGTTGCTTATGTTGTGATAACTGTTTTTTACTGTAAACTGAGCTACAATGTTAAAATGAATCACACTTGGGTTTAGAACTACTAGATTCCTTACTAATTAGGATAAATTGTGTGACTGAATTATTTAAGTTTATCGAATCTGTCTACTAGTACCAAGCCTAGGTCCTTCTTCAAACTATAGGTCATGGGCATGGCTGTGCACCCACTGCAACATCTAGTTAAAAATCTGTTCTCTTATCCGGAGACTTACCTATTTATCATTCTTGAACTGCTCAATAGTTTTTTCGCAAGAAAAGATGAACGTGGGTAGTCCTGGTAGAAGTAGTAAGAGTTATCCCCGTTGTTGATTTGTAAGCACTGATGTAGAACTGTTGAACACCACAGCTTCAGGGGCGCACTGTTAAAATAAGAAGAAACAATGAATCAACACAAACAAAGTGTACAATTAAATAAAACAGATCCAGTTTTAAAGGAAATGAATGTGACTGTTAATAATGGAAATACAATTCAAAATGGTGCAGTTTTGTATAATTGAGGCACATGCACAAGTCAACACTCCCAACAGTTTCATACTTTGGTTTTAGAAAAAAATTTCATAGTGAAATTAAATTTTACTATTTTTAGCAAAGACCCAAGAATTGAAGACTGGGTCATGAAAAGTCAAATCCATTTCATAGAAATAAATCACATTAAACAAAAATATACATACCAGAACATTCATGAACAAGAATTAACAAATGTTTAACTCACTCTCAAGGTAGATTTTGATGCATAATTTTATAATTGGCATTATAAATTTTAAAAAATGGTAATGGCTTGTTTAACAAATAGAAGTTTAACAATTAATTAAAAGTATTCACTTTATTACTTTTAATCATGCATTCATTGTTTGACAAGTATAGCTTTTAGTTTTACTTAGTCTAGACTAAGTAAAACTAAAAGTCTAGACTTAGTTAACCCAGTCCAAGTTATTTATTTTAGTAGTTAACTTAATAAGCGCTGTTACTAGTGCTAGTGCTACTGCTAGGCCAGGGCTAGGCCTAGGCCTAGCCTAGGCTAAGCTAGGCCAAGGCTCGCTGCTTATATTGTGATCATCTACGAGCTAGGCGCCTTGACTTGTGAAGCACGGCGCCACACAACACTGATGTTTAAATTTAATTTTGTTTAAGTCTGTACCTATTTCTGACACAGAGACGTAGACAGGGTTGAAGTTGAACGCTTAAATTTGAATTGATTCTTTCTCATTATCTAAGTCTAGAAATGCTGTAGAAATCTAGATTGTTGTTGTATCACATGTGGAATTTAGGAATTTAATTTAGCCTAGGTAGTTAAAATATGCAAATAATATGATTTTTAAGACGCAGTCAACTGGCCTATAAATTAATAACCAGCACCAGGGACCCAGCCCGGACCCAATTAAAGGCAAAGGACCTTACACGTCTACTGCAGATGTACCGTATATTTAGATCGAGTGGGACGGGGAGCTCCGGGCGGTAAACACTGTTGACAACCCTGGTAGTAAATGCCAGCCCAGCCGCAGATCATCAACTATGCCGACTATCAATTACGCCTATCGGCCTATTGTCGGCCTTAAGATTTATGGTTGGTCCCACAGGTATTGGACTGATCCATTTTTACCACAGGGTATAACACATCAAGCTAACAAATTGGAGGGACGGTGAAAATATCTACTGTACACAAGGTCGCTCTGTTGGATCGCGGTATAACGAGAGCTCGTGCCGGCAATAAATGTGTCAACACAAGTGTGCTCAAGTTATATGGGTCAAATTTTGAACCAAATTCAAAATCCACAATGTCATGTAGGTTCACGATACAAAATAGTACGTCCGCATATCCAGCATAATATGGAGGAAGGGTTTGGGAACATGGTGATAGGAATGGGAATATTCACTTTTATGAATTTCGTGTATTGAAAACCGGTAATTTGAAATTACACAAAAATATTCTCATCCTGAAATGCAATGGGTCAGCACATAATACTATGATATTGTATACATCTGTTTCAGCGACTGCACCGTTCTGTTTTGTTCTGTTGTAATTATGTTCATAATATGTTGAACATATTATGTTATTTTGTTCA
>JBAMJV010000009.1:0-144136 GCA_037951105.1 Echinarachnius parma
TACTTAGTATAGGCCTACTACTATAATTGGGGGCCGGGGGTACAATCTATGTTTCTACTGAATCGTCTGAATGTTTACCCTTATTTGGGGTATAAATTATAGGCGAAATAATAAGACAAATAGCCTACATCTGAAAACAAGTTTGAAGACAAAATCAAAACAATTCATGATTTTCTATTTTATGGTTCCATAGCCTAGGTTTCCATTTCCTTTCTTGTTTTTTTTTCCTTGTTCATCTTTTGTATTATTTTATGATTACCGGTATTATTTTTTGCATGCCATATCCATATCAACCAGTCAGGATTCAGGAAGTAAAAACGGAATAAAGTATGCTCATACTCATAGTCCAATATGACGGGCTTGTAACATAATTCAACATTTCAACTTGACAAGGTTTCGAAATGAGACTAGTCTGTCTGGCGAGCATGCAGACGCCGAGTTCCTTGACGCGCGATCGACCCCAAATGACTTTTCTATGCGTTTTGTGTATTGAAATCTCTGCGTGTAATTTTCATTGACCTGACGCTCAAAATGGCGGCAAGGGGAGAGCCACCGTTGGGCGATACTGAGTTAAGAAACGAGCTCAAAAGATTAGGATTCACTGCTGGACCAGTTACAGCCTCTACTCGGCCACTTCTCCTGAAGAAGCTGGAAAGACTGAAAGAGGAAGACAAGAAAAATAGGAGAAAATCGACTCCGGGCAGGATTTCTTCGCCGAAAATTCTCGCTTTCAGCTCGGCGGAGGAGAGCGATGGGGAGGCTGCTGGAAATTCCAGGGGAGCTACCCCGGTCAATGCGGCGCGGCGTCGCAGTGGGCCAGTCAAGCGGGCAGCGCCCAGTAGATCAACAAAGCGACAGTCACTCGGAACAAAAACATCGCAAGATTCGAGAAAAATCAGCTCTCGGAGTCGGAGATCTGTGGCGGTAGATGCAAACAATTATGATGATGAAAAGGATGAAGCTGATCAAAATGATGAAATATCCAGCTCGCTACCTGCCACCAGTTCACGCAATCATCGACTTGTGACACCGACATCAGAAGCGAGAACTGTTTTAGGCGGCAGAAGATCATTGAGGGGCGAGAAAGGAGCTGGTGATACAGATATTCATCAAACTAATTCAAATAGAGACCAGGATGAAGCAAATACTAGAGGAGAATTTTCAGATTCTGATGATGTTCAAGATAATCGCAAAAGTGTGAAAAGCAAAAGGAAAAGTCTGGGTCAAAAATCATCAAGAACTCCTGTCAATTTTCCAGCTTCCAGACCTTCTACTTCTAGGAGGTTGATTAGGAATGAACCTCAAAGCAGCGTGACATCTCATGAGGATGGTGATGAAGATGAAGACAATGATTCTGCCAGTAATAATGTAGAAAGCGGAGACACGTTTGTAGTTGTTGATGCGACAAAGAAAGATGTCGACACATCAGGAAGATGGAGTTTCCTATCACGTCGCAAGAATGTTCCGCAGGCGCAGAGACATGAAGATCAAAGTGCTTCTTCAACTTCAAAAGAACAAGATGATGATGGAAATTCAACAGCAAACTGGACATTCTTCACATCCAGATTCAACAATTCGACTCGTACATCAACTCCGAGGAAATCTGCATCCAGTGACGATGATACAATTTATCACAGTATCGCTGGGAATTCTACGAGACAAGACGTGTCGGTTAATGCAGTTGCAGCACCCATCAGCGGAAGGCAAAGTGCGAGAGGTTCAACATTTGATGCAACGCCCTCTAACCATGCGTCCTTTCTTGGTGAGACTCCTTCAACAGAAAGCAGCGCTCCCAAGCCCCTGGAGCAAACGCAGAGTCCAAACAGAAGTTACGTAGTGCATGATTCCCAGACACTCTACACAGAGCAAACCGCGGAAGAAGCGCAGGTCTTTGCAACTGAGGAAAACCTGACCTCTAGCTGGGGGACTAAGTACGCCCATTTTGTCTCCAAGCTGTTGCTGGGGAGCGTGTGCTTATTCTTCGTTGTCCTTGCACTCATATACCTGAGTGTCAACAGTACTGGAAAAGCTGGATATTTGCAAAGTAAGAATTTCATTTTTTTTTGCATCAATTTTACAAGTATCATCTGGATATTTTCCTTTGAAATACTAAATGAGAAATATTTAATTTTGGAGGATCACAATTTCTTTAGTTGTGGTTGATAATGAAAAAGGACACACTTTTTAAATTGTCTATTGTTTTATGCATTTGGAAATTGGAATGAGGCTCTACAGACTACATGTATGATACGATGGCATTCATAATTTTCCACTCTTAAATGTTACTTCTACAGTGAAATTTAGAAAGTTTTATTTAACAATGACAGTAATTTCAATTAATGTTTATTGCAGAAGTAAAGAGGTGAAAGTGTGATACTTTATACTTAAAGGGAAAGTTTCCCCATCATCTATTTACCTTTGATTAATTTCTCTACACATTAAAACATAATTTCATGCAAATATGTCCAATGTTTGCCCTCTGAACAAAGGAGGGGCATCATTCAAAGTCAATCGCTGTATGGGCTAATCCCATTCATCGCGTATAGCGTGGAGGTTGCCATTATATTTTTTGAAACCCGGATTTTGAATTGTTCGCGCCGAAATGCTACGTCAAACCCGAACAAACAAGCTCCGCCTCTTTTTGTTAGCTCTCGCAGCTCGCGGGGTTTGTGCACAAACACAAGGCAAAACGTGAGCCAACAAAAAGAGTAGTTTGGGTTTGACGTCACATTTTAGAGCTATCCGAGTTTCATAAACATCAATGGCAGCCTCCATGGTGTTCGCGATGAATGGGATTATCCCGTACAGCGAGTGACTTTGAATGATGCTCATCTTTTGCTCAAAAGGCCAATGTTGGTCGTATTTGCATGAAATTGTGTTTTAACGTTTAGAGAACATAATCAAAGGGGATTATATGTTGGGGAAAATGTCCCTTTAATTGAATTTTTATTTTCCCTTTCCTTTATAGTTGCAGATCTGGCAGGTGGAGATGACATTGTAAGTTTATTATATCAACCTTTTCTTGTAATCTGTAATAAGTGGATCACACATCAATTTAGTAAAATACCAAGCTTAAATCCATTTTCAAATAATAATAATAATAAGGGTTATTTATATAGCGCTTTACACGATTATTATTACCCCGGTTAACGGATACACACTGCAATCATTCCTGCACATTAAGTGCACATTTCCACTCCCTAGGGAGTATTCCAGCCAGTCGCGTGTTAGGTGCACACAGTGCTAAGGAAACACTCCCACAAGTCCAACTTAGAATTTAAATAGAAAGTAGAAGCCAATTAAAAACCTTGAATTTTATTTGCAGTGCAGCACTTACTAGTAATTGTAATCTTAATAAGAGATCAAAATAATTGTCAGAAAGACACTGACACTTAATAAATTACTACAGTTTTGTAAGTTTATATATCTTTCCTTCCATTTCTCCCAAATTATCAGTGCCCTCTATATTTCTAAAATTGTGATTCATAATTTTAAGTTATGTTACAAATTGTTAGTTCTTATACAATAAATAATAAAAAGTAATTTTGTTACGATTTTGTTTTATCTATATTTTTTCAGGATTTTTCTGGCGATGAGATCCCATTGCAGATGGTTCAGGCATTGCATGTCAAGCTTAGTCGAATGTCTGGTAAGATTGAGTAACCAAACTTTCATCAATTTATTTAGCGGCAACAGGGCCTTAGTAAGAATGATAATCATCTTTGTATGAAACACCTTACAAAGACGGTCATCTGATTCACATACACAAGATTCATCTGCACATGATGATATTTACATTTGACTTTCATTTGACCATAAAATGCATGTAAATTTAAATAATGTGGTTCTCAGCTCCCTTCTGAACATCAAAAATGTTCCATTGCAGACAATTTATAAATTCTGTCAGTGAAAACCTAAAGATTGAGGGGGTTAAGACTTAAGAACTATAATTAAAGTTCCTCAAATCAATTTTTACAAAAACTGTAAAAAGAAGGGCCTAAGCTGATTGTGACTGTAAAGTGATGCTGTTTTCTTTTTTAGACACACGTGACAAATTTTAATTAAATGCCAGTCATTTATGAAGTATAAAACTAAGAAGAAGTTTTTCATCACCCTTAAATCTAAATGATAGAAGATGGCTTTGGAAATGTTATGCAAACATGGCAATGTGCCCAACTTATTAATGGATATTGCAGGGCTCCACACTCACCTTTTTAGTCAGTGGCCCAGTCGGGCCAGTGAAATAGTTTTTTCCCCTATTCTGGTGGCCCAAAAGAAAATTTACTGGCCCCAAAATTGTACTTCATGAGTAAGCTTTTTACTATTCAAAATATCACTCTTTCCTAATCAAACCTGTGATTACAGATGAAGCATGACATTAAAGAAAACAAGATTTTTTCATTTTGTCAATGTCGGGTTGAATATCTGCTTGCCCGATCGGGCCACCAAAATATGACTTTCATACATTTTGCTGGCCCCAAGTGCAATTTCACTGGCCCCGGGCCAGTGGGCGAGTGTTGAGCCTTGGATATTGTTGAAATATAAGAAAAGATTAAATTGGCCAAATCTAAACGTAAAATGCAAAGAATTTATGACCAAAAGTTCATGACTATGTCACAGAGATAGTTTCTGAATCTCTTGGCCTTGTTTACTCTTATCATTCTATATTATGTTGTCTAACTTGGCTTACTTCATAACCTCTTAGTCTGTAACAATGTAATGTTAAAAAAATGCTTTTGTCTATTTTGTGTCTGTATAGGTGACTTTCTGTGTGGCTACTCTTTGTTGGGCAACATGAGTCTTGAGGAAGCCAAGATATACCTGGAGGAAGATGTCAATCTCGTGAGTAGACTCAAATGATGAATAGACTTGTTTGGTAACCAAGGCACTTGCTCGGTTGCCTTGGGCAAGTAAAAATGATGCCAGGGAAGTCAAATATCATAATAAGTCTTATGTTGGTTGCCTGATCAGGCAACAAACATTTCTGTTAAACTGCAAGAGGAAAATGTTATTCCTTACGTGTAAGTCTTGTCTAGAAACGAGCAAGACATTTCCTGAGCAGATTCAACTATGTAGTGCAAGTTATTTTTTCTTTTATTTCATATTTTTATTTGGGGGCAAGTCAAATGTCAAAATTCATGATTTTACTTGCCCAAACAAGCAAGCAAAAATTGAAGTTAGTGCGAAGAATTGTGGTAACATATTACAAGGTTTGTATACATGCATCTTTGGCCTACTAGCAAAGGTTGCCTTAGGTTTGCCAGATATGGAAACAAAACATTTATGCAAGTTGGATTCCAATCCAAGTATCATCAAATTGAAGACGTGAAAGTGGTGTTGATATGAGTATCGGTAATACAAGTCTAGAAGACTTGAACATTACACAATGCACAAGGAAGTTATTATCACTGATGGAAAAGTGACCAGTCTTTCACCCCATTAATTTGTCGAAGGTGCAGCGCTTCCTTTTCCTTATTCCCATTTGATGTCTATCTCCCCAAATCATGTCTGTCTTAAAACAATTGAAATTGTTATTAAAGGAATCTGCAAGCCAGATTGACACAGTCATTTTCAATGGAAAAAAATAAATGGGAGGAGTCTGGAGAGTAATCTGTGAACGTCTAAAGGATATTTGTCAATGATAATAATAATAACGGTTATTTATAAATCGCTATCCCCATGAGGATCATAAGCGCTTTACACTATTATTATTTACCCTGGTCAACGGAAAGACACTGCATTCAATGTTCCTGCACTTGAAGTGCACATTTTCCATTGCTTGGGGAGTATTCCAGCCAGTCGCCTGTTAGGATAAGTATATTGGTTTCCATGTTTAGCTATCTTTCACTAACTTAATTATCCAGTGATTAATTGACAACAAAGGTATGTTTTCCTTTAACCCCATCAGAAAGAGAAACGAAGAAGAAGGGGGCCATTCTGGGTTGCTGAGAACCTGCCTAGAACACTGCAGCTCATCACAGAGAACAAGCACTGGGGATTGAGGTGAGAAGCTTACCTTGCGTTAACGCTCAGTACTACAAACTAACGATATAGTCAAACCTGTCTTAGTGGCCACATGTCTATAGCGCCCACCCTGCCTATAGTGGCCACCAAAAGTGATCCCTTGCAGGGAAAACCAGTGTTATGGAACCTGTCTATAGAGGTCACCTGTGTACAGTGGCCAATTATCTTGTTTCCCTTGGGTGGTCACTATACACAGGTTTGACTGTATATAATATAGTATATAACCTGTTCAGGACAAGTTCCAAAACTATTCTGGCAGTCTATGGAGTATAGTGTTGAACCTGTTAATAATAGGTTGTGTTTTTTTACGGTTAAGGTCTGAAAATACTGCACTTATAGCACAAATTCATTGAGAATACAAGAATACTCTTTCTGCCATGGTCAGTTTGAAAAATGGTATTTATGTGACTAAAAAATAAATGTGAGTATTGTCCTTTTAGGTTTTTCAAGGAGGATGGGGAGCAGATAATACACTATGACCACTGTGAGGCAAACACAGTTGTGTGGTTGGACTCAGCCAGGGCTCATGAATTTGAACCTCTTCTGTCAAATCAAGACTATATTCCTGTACATCCTGTACATCAACGCTCGAAATTAGCACAGGCCCGATGGCCCGGGGCCACCAAAAATCTCTGTCGGGCCACCAAAAAATCATAATTGCTCTATTTTAGTGGCCCGATTGGGCCAGTAAGATTTCCAAATGTAAATCTGAAAATTTGACATTTCAAACATCGCCAAAACCAGGCATAAAAAACAAAGGAAATCAGTGGAAAAAATCAACAAAATAGCGAGCGCAAATCTGCTAACGGCAATAATCTGGAGAAATGTGCGTGATTAGACAGAAAAATTCATCTCGTTCTGGAGGTGCCTATGAAAATTATGACGTCTTGGGGAGACAAACAACAAAGAGAAAGACTGATTTACCTGTCTACTACTAGTGCATACAAGTAGAACTAGAAGTGTACACACATGCTGGCCCCATGTATTATAAATGGGGACGGTATGTACATCAGCTTAATACAGCAATTCGCATAGCCACACACAGTCTAGTCAACTCTGCAACTATATGCTTTGACTTGTCTTCAATTCAGTCCAATTTGCGCAAATTCGTTTGGGCAAGAAAGCCAGAAAGGCCTTATTATCTTTCAAAGCATCACATAATTTGAAAGAACTTCAAATATAGGACTCATAATAAGGTAGTACAGATTTTGTTTTATCTAGTTTTGTACTTTTGTAGATGTTTCATGCCAATTTTGTGAGAGTTCCAGTTCAGTCCCATGCATGTTGTTTTGTGTATAATTTCAACTTTCAACTTGTAAGTTGACAAAATCGCACAGAGAAAGGGCTGAAATTGTAACATTTCATCACTCCAAAAGTACCTTTTACTGATTCAATGTTGGGTTTATATATTCCTTTACGGATTTTTGATCAGGGTGGTGATTTTAGATGTTATTTTCATTAATTAATTCTTATGAAAAGCTAAGATTACCGGTCACTGTTTTCTTTTGTTTTTCCTTGTTTTTTCGGGCCACCAAATTTCTGTTTCGGGCCACCAATATTGGATAAATACCAATTCTACTTGCCCGATCGGGCCACCAGCAAAAAAAGTTAATTTCGAGCGTTGTGTACATACTCAAAACAATATGATGGTATATTTATAGCTTGATATTGATATTGAGAGAGTTTTTTTTTTTTAATAACTTTTTGTTTGTGTGTGTAGGTTGTTCAAGGAGAGTGGAGAGCAGATAACAGACTATGACTACTCTGAGGCGAATGAAGTGGTGTGGTTGGACTCGGCCATGGCTCATGATTTTCAACCTCTTCTGTCAAATCAAGACTATATTCCTGTAAATCCCGTAACGTACTCAAAACATTGTGATGTTATATTTATACTTTGATATTGACAGAGTTTGTTTTAAAAATAACTTTTTTTGTTTTTGTGTGTGTAGGTTGTTCAAGGAGAGTGGAGAGCAGATAACAGACTATGACTACTCTGAGGCGAAGGAAGTGATGTGGTTGGACTCTGCCATGGCTCATATGACCCTCTTCTGTCAAGTGAAGACCACTTTCCTCAACATCTTCTTCTGGGTGTCTCTTGTCGTGACTGGTAAGGACTGTAGACATACTAGTGTAATGGCACCAAAGTAGTGATGTGTACATAGTGAAAGGGATAACCGTTCGGAAAAGACTGTTTTAGGTCAAAACTTTTTTCTTTTTTTTCAGGAACTGAAACTACAGCATTGTACTGAAGTGTGATGTAATGGCTATTTGTACCCACGGGTACTGGCTTTAAAAAAATGTTAATACTGTATTATGACAAAAAAATGTGATGTAATTTCTTTGACCTCTTTGGCATTCTTAGGCATATTTGCTGTATGTAAGCAGCAATCTAACTTCTTAGACTTATGTTTGTGATAATGGTGTATATACACATATTATTTGCACTCATGCCATTAAGGCTTATTGTTATTTTTAAAAATGTGTGGCCTATAAGCTGCAATTAAGTGAAGCAATGTTGTTTACTGTGAAAAAAATGTATGGGGCATGAAACTGGTCACAACACCACATTTCTACACACTGGGAATAAACTCTAGCACAAATATAACATGCAGCTGTCATAGGCATGAAACCTCACACACTAAGACAGTAAGTAAGCCCATCATATTCCCCATTTTCCATTATAAAAAGTTGATATAATGAGTTCTCTCTGTTTGGTTTTGTCTTGCTTTATTATTCCACAGCAATTATGATTCTCTGGCCAATCTTCTTGCTGTTCAAATATCAGAAAAGGAGAAAGGAGCAAGAACGACAAGAAGTCACCCAACTTGTGGAGAAGATCATTGGTATGAAGACCAAGTTTGCTATTCTTTAAAAAGGACAAAATTAGTACACCCTGTAGTTGGATAAACCGGTACTCAATTAACATCTCTGGAAAAAAAATAGAGCAGTTAACAATCACATTTAAATTTCTGCTTCTAATTTGACAGAAAGCCTAGATATTATATTTCCTAATAAATACAATTAAAAAGTTGCAGTATACCTTGCATGTATACATTAGTTGCTGCAATGATGGGCAAACTTTAGGCAAGTTTTCACAGGTTTAACAGCATTATTGATAGGATATGCACAACATTTGATTGTGTTACCAAACTCTGGCAATATCTTGCTCCTGTCATCCCCCATTCAAGGGTCTTTGTGGCTTAATGGTTGAGTTACTGGTCTAGCAAGAAGTAGGTCTTTGGTATGATTCCTGGCAAAGACTATTTTTCTTTGCTCATTTTTGATTCAGTTTTTATTTGATACAAAAAATCATGAAAATAACAATATTTGAGCACTTCAATTTTTGTTGACTTGTGAAAATGAATTAATTTTGTTTTTTAAGGGGTAGTATAGTTTTGGTTAAGAGGGCACTTCAGGAAATAAGTATTTTGTGAGATATTACAAATTAAGCATAATACTTGTAAGAACACATGATTTTTAAAGATAAAACAAAATGTATATCAATAAATATATCAAATTTTAATAAATGTGGGTCCCCAAAAATTGAAATAATACCTTCACAAGTTTGTATTTAAAAAAATGGTTGAAACCAATGTGTCTTTAGAAAGCAACCTCTTGTGTTTTGATAGCTGCTGTTTGAATGATAACAGGCCTTTTAGCAGTTTGTAAGTTTTTCTACCTTTAATGCATGGTGGAGTTATAAGTATTAGTTTGTAATGTTATGGTGCAAGTTTTGGTTACTAAAATTCAGTTTGACCAGAACTGTACTATCCCTTTAAAAGACAATTTCTGTAAAACATGAGTTGTCGCTGAGAGCCTGATTTTATGCCAGAGCTAGTCAATATTTGCAGAAAGAGTTGCAATTGATTGTAAAGTTGTAATAAATTGCAAGTCAGAAAATATGCACATTTGAACCAAACATATTTTCACATATAGTCACATGATCTGACTTGCAATTAATTGCAACTTCACAATCAATTGCATCTCTTTCTGCAACGGGGTCCAGATCACAAATGTTTGCAAACTAGTCTTTTAAATGCATCCCTGTAGAGTTGGGAAATGTAATTAATGGAAAGATTATTGGCTTATTTCTAAAGCGATGTTGTTAATCTGCCATGCTGCCACAGTAGTCAGGTGGCTTAGCGTCAGATTTCACTAAGCCACCTGACTACAGCCCAAATGATAGAATCCAATTTGACTATATTTGTGCCTTTATTTAGCTGCCAGACTGCAACAAAATGGCTTTTTGTGTGTTCAATGAAAATTGTTGACTGTGGTGAATATATGACTGTGGTGCATAAACAAATGTGTATTTTTACTGTTTGTATTTTTAATAATTTTTTCTTCTTTCCATAATGTATAAATATATATATATTGATTATTTGTTGTACAGAGGTGCTAGCTAACCATCAGCAGGCATGTTACAAGGACAGGAGTCTCACACCGTACCTAGCCATACCCCATGTCAGGGATACACTCATACCACCCTCTGAACGGTAAGACCTACCTAGCCATACCCCATGTCAGGGATACACTCGTACCACCCTCTGAACGGTAAGACCACTGACAAACCTAGCCATACCCCATGTCAGGGATACACTCATACCACCCTCTGAACGGTAAGACCACTGACAAACCTAGCCATACCCCATGTCAGGGATACACTCATACCACCCTCTGAACAGTAAGACCTACCTAGCCATACCCCATGTCAGGGATGCACTCATACCACCCTCTGAACGGTAAGACCTACCTAGCCATACCCCATGTCAGGGATACACTCATACCACCCTCTGAACAGTAAGACCTACCTAGCCATACCCCATGTCAGGGATGCACTCATACCACCCTCTGAACGGTAAGACCACTGACAAACCTAGCCATACCCCATGTCAGGGATACACTCATACCACCCTCTGAACAGTAAGACTGCTGACACACCTAGCCATACCCCATGTCAGGGATACACTCATACCACCCTCTGAACGGTAAGACCACTGACAAACCTAGCCATACCCCATGTCAGGGATACACTCATACCACCCTCTGAACAGTAAGACTGCTGACACACCTAGCCATACCCCATGTCAGGGATACACTCATACCACCCTCTGAACGGTAAGACCACTGACAAACCTAGCCATACCCCATGTCAGGGATACACTCATACCACCCTCTGAACGGTAAGACCACTGACAAACCTAGCCATACCCCATGTCAGGGATACACTCATACCACCCTCTGAACGGTAAGACCACTGACAAACCTAGCCATACCCCATGTCAGGGATACACTCATACCACCCTCTGAACGGTAAGACTGCTGACACACCTAGCCATACCCCATGTCAGGGATACACTCATACCACCCTCTGAACAGTAAGACTGCTGACACACCTAGCCATACCCCATGTCAGGGATACACTCATACCACCCTCTGAACGGTAAGACCTACCTAGCCATACCCCATGTCAGGGATACACTCATACCACCCTCTGAACGGTAAGACCACTGACAAACCTAGCCATACCCCATGTCAGGGATACACTCATACCACCCTCTGAACGGTAAGACTGCTGACACACCTAGCCATACCCCATGTCAGGGATACACTCATACCACCCTCTGAACGGTAAGACCACTGACAAACCTAGCCATACCCCATGTCAGGGATACACTCATACCACCCTCTGAACGGTAAGACCGCTGACAAACCTAGCCATACCCCATGTAAGGGATACACTCATACCACCCTCTGAACGGTAAGACTGCTGACACACCTAGCCATACCCCATGTCAGGGATACACTCATACCACCCTCTGAACGGTAAGACTGCTGACACACCTAGCCATACCCCATGTCAGGGATACACTCATACCACCCTCTGAACGGTAAGACCACTGACAAACCTAGCCATACCCCATGTCAGGGATACACTCATACCACCCTCTGAACGGTAAGACCACTGACAAACCCAGCCATACCCCATGTCAAGGATACACTCATACCACCCTCTGAACGGTAAGACCACTGACAAACCTAGCCATACCCCATGTCAAGGATACACTCATACCACCCTCTGAATGGTAAGACCGCTGACAAATACAATTGAACATAAATAATACAACATTGAGACTTAATTTATCCATGAACCCCTAAAATGTATGTAAGACTCCCTGGAAATTGCACAAGAGCTATCTGAGAAAATATCCAGGCGCTATTTCGATGCATGCAACCTTAAACAACAATCTCTGGTGTTGCCAATTTTCTTTAACTTATGGATTCGTTGACTCTTATTCATTAACAAAATAAGTTGGCATAAAACCATTTTCCCCCTTTTTTCTCTTCTTTGAACAATAAAAGTGTAACATTATGAGGATCAGAAGGAACATTTGTAAATTATTTGATTTAATAGCAGATGTATATCAAGTGACCTTTGGCTAATAATCACAGAAACTGCTGAAAACTGCTAATCCACAATGAGTGTTTTTGTATGTTCTACTAAAATTTTTATCAGAGACAAATGACTGAATAATGGGGTTGATGGCCAATTAAAAGGAAGCACACATGTTGTTTCAGAATGTGAACAAGTCCCTAGTGTGAGTAGAGCTCAGACAAATTTGAGTGAGGAGTTTGAATCTTATATTCTCTTGTGATTTGGAAAACAATGATTTAATAAGATAAAGAAAGAATACTGCTAGAAACTGCTTATCTACTAAAAAAAAAAAAAGCGTGTGTAATAAAATGAGTCGATATAGGGCCCAAGCTTTTGATCTTAATAGCAAAATCTTTGTTGGAAGCAAAATGGTAGGTAGACCATAGGGGTGTTAAAAGAGAAGGCTGATCAGTTGATACGGAGAATAATTGAAGTGCTCATTACTCATTACTGTCATCTTTTACAGGCACAAGAAACAAGCTCTGTGGGACAAGGCAGTGCAGTTCCTGAATGTCAACGAGTCTCGGGTGCGAGTTGAGACGCAGCAAGTGGCCGGGGAAGAGTTTGCCGTGTGGCGTTGGGTCCAGCCATCGCCCGCCGTTGCTGTCACCTCCTTCTCACCCATCACTGAGAGAGTGAGTATGAGCACGATGGTGATGATGATGATGATGTTGTGGTAATACTTTAGATTAATTTGTTTGTGGTGGAGGTGGTGATGATCAAGATGATGAAGATGATGATTCATGAAGAAAATATGTTTATGGTGATTGCATATGTCTACAGCCTTTAGCATCGCTAAATTCTAAACTTGGCAGTTTCCAGAGGTAATTATGTATATTGTGATTAAACGAATCTAGTAACTAGCAACTGGTGAAATTAAATATCCTTTTTATCCACGGGATATGAATCCTAACACAGGGTAGTTGTTGCAATGAACTGTATTTGCCTATTTTAGATACTGCAGTGATAGTGTATTTTGATCAGACATTCAATGTCATCTTCAAATCATATCTAGATGACAATATGATTATGTAAATAAACTTTGCTGTAAATATATCTATTTGTCATCTCTTTCCCCCCAGGATATGAACCCCAAGCGAGTGAAGGTGTGGCAGGGAACGGCGTTTGCCAACCTGGATACTGCAGTGAAAGCCAGTGCCTACAGCTACACGCAGTGCCTCAAAGTCAGGAACATGTTTGACCCAACACTGTAAGTAAACAAATCTGTTTTTTAATTAGTTTTGTATGTCTTTGTATGAAAGAATTCATGTAAAGAAGTGTTTTATCCATTTGAAAGCCAGCTGCAGGCAGTGCCTCAAAGTCAGGAACATGTTTGACCCAACACTGTAAGTACAGAATTATGTTTTAAATTAGTTTTGTATGACTTTGTAAAATTGTCATGTAAAGAAGTGATATCCATTTGAAAGCTACAGGCAGTGCCTCAAAGTCAGGAGCATGGTTGACCCTATACTAAGTGAAGAAATTAGTTTTGTATGACTTTGCAAGAAAATGTTCATGTAAAGAAGCTTCATTTTCATTGAGTGCCCAGGAGTGACTTTGTTCATGTTACTTTTTGATCTTACTTAAATTTGAATTCGAACCAATTTTGCTAAATCACACTTTGGGGAATACTTAAACTGGAATCCTTATTATTTTACCAAACCACATTTGGATGAATTATTCGACCTTGTCTGTTGTTATTTCACAGAGAGTCAGGCAATAATCTCACTCTCCAAGAAGCAATTTTGGAGAGCTGGGTGTATAGATTTGAAGTGGCATTCTTCATGTCACCTTTTCTGCTTATTTCCTCACAGAGTCACAGTTTAACAGTTTAGATTCATAACCATTTTACTAGATCACATTTTTATGAATGTTTCGACCTTGTCTGATCTTATTTCACAGAGAGTCTGGCAATAACTGGCATGTGACCATCCAGGATGCAATAATAGAGAGATGTGGTGAAGAAAGTGGCATCGTTCATGTCGCTGTTGACAACAACTCCAGAGAGGTAAGATCTTGAAAGTGACATCAAATGACTTTTGTGAAGAAAATTGCAGTAAAATGAAAATCTGAATCCAAAATCTCCAATCATAACGTGCTCCCCTTCCAAAAAAATAAAAAGCAATTGCCCAAACGCAGACAGCATTACACAATTCTCATGGTCACAAGCTTCTTCTTCTGATGAGGTTCCACTCAAGATATATTTTCAATATTCATCATTACTTTCTGTTGTAACTACAGAACTTAATTTCTATTTCGCTTCCTAATCTATTTTGTCCAAAGTTTTTTTTTTTAATGGTTTAGTCACACCAATGTTTTTTTGTTTAGTTCTACGAAGACCGTTTATACATTAATTTATCAATATTTCCTTGCAAATTTGTTTAGGGTCACACAAAAATAAATAACAAAATAAAGAGGAAAATTGTAATTATACATAATCATGAATGTAATCAATTTTTTCCTTTTATTTTATCGTCTTTTTTCTTCTAGGGCTGTGTGTATGTGAAGTGTGTCTCTGCAGAGAAGGCAGGTATGGCATTCCGCTGTCTGCAGGGTAGCTGGTTTGACGGTAAGTGTATTACTCATCAAATGGCAGTTGGTTTAAATTCATTTTGTTGAGTGAGAAGGACACTGAAGATGATTTTTCGCTAAATATTTATCAAAATATAAGAGAGCTATATTTTAGTTCTACAAGGCTCCCAAACTTTAAACTAATATCTCTCTGAAGTACAAAAAGTTACTTAGTACCCTACTCCTTTTCTACCGATGATTTGGTCTAGTAAATGTTGCCTATAAATTCCATTTTCCCCATGCTGAACCTGATCTGAACCCTAATCTAAACTGAACTCCAACCAGTATCCCAAACCTGTAAATATTGATTTTGCTAGTAGACCAAACAAGACATAGCCTAAATGGGTGTAGAATAAACAACTTTTTGTTTGGTGTGGACTTTTGATAGTGGGTTGGAGCTGGCTAATTACCTGCTTAGCAGCCGCTTGATAGCAAATTATTTGCCTGTCTGACATTGGAGACATTACCCATTGCAATAAATAGGTGTGACATCACACTTTATTCATCAATCTATACTACTAAAAGAGGAGGTTGTGTCTGTTGTTTGTTCGTTTGTCTGTCCGGCTATGCAAATCACCATGCCTTGAGGTATGACCCTCACCTTTTAGGTGATGATTGCTACTACCTATAGGGAGGTAATGGTGAAAGGGTATCAAATTACATCAAATGGAAGTAGATTTTTTAAAAACGTTTTGAGCCCAAAAATGTCTTTTGGGGGGCGAATGTAGCCCCGGTAAATTCCATATGGCTAAGCGGTACTGCCTAGCTGGCATGTATTAGTATGGTACGTGATGTACACATACCGTACCCGTATGCCTACAGGTGTGTTGTGTGCATGCAGTGCACTGGGTCCTCTAGTTACACAAACATGTCTCAGCACTACTTTGAAATGTGGTATTTAGCGCTTTATATTTATGTGTTTGCAAATTTGTCTTGTACAGGGAGGCTTGTGACGGTGAAGTACATCCGTCTGGATCGGTATCACCAGCGCTTCCCCGGAGCTCTCAGCGCAAACTTGCCTGTGCGACCGTCAAACAACCTGCGCATCTCACTCCAGCCAATGCCTTCGTCAGCCAACTGATTTGATACGTGGAACAGGAAATACAAACCCTGTCAACATTGAAATGTAAACAATTTAATTAGGGCTCTCCCTTAAGCTTTTCTTTGAGGTGGCCGAAATGACACATCTGGATGGACTCCCACCATACACTTGTGCATTGTAGGCCCAAATTCGTCGGTTGCCAATACAGAATTTCTAGAGGCCAAATGAAATTTGTAGGGGCCATTGGCACCCCGGCCACTGCTAGGGGCGAGCCTGAGTATAATTTGTTCTGCTTGCCCAGTCCGGCAAATAGTATCAAGACTTTGGTGGCCAAAACAGAACTGGACAGCAACAAAGACAAATTTTTTCAAAGTCTTTTTGGGTTGCCCAAACCTTGCTTTTAGTGTCCAGGGGCCAGTGGACCAATGCTTATTTTGAGACCTGTTTATGGCTACTCTTCTCTTATCAGCTTTGAAACATTTATTTCACAAATATCTAACCAAGTTCCATTCACTAATTATGAAAACTAACAATTGTTGATTGCTTTGATGGTTGTCAAAAACGTTCCCTTTAGACTTGTGTACCAGCGTTGCGGCTGCTTATTATATTTTGACAGCCTTATACCATTGGATAGTTTCTTTTTGACGAGATCAATTTCCATAACTTGCATCTATATATAGAAGTAAATATTGAGGTTGTCAGGAATTGCCCATGTATGATGCTGTTTTTTATCTTCTTCAGATTTGTTGGTTACTTCTTTTCGTGTCTATTCAGTTCAAATTCTATTCAGCGATATATTCATTTCGTTTGCTATATTCAACTTATTGTATTTTTATATAAAAGTATATCTTCGAATACGCCCATCACTGCACATTCACAATATTTGCTGTTAATTCACAAAAGAGAATAGTCAGAGTAGCTATGTTTTAATTTAGTAAAATGCACAAAGAATTATTCTGGGGATATTCCATGCTTCATTGGGGTGATTTGAATTCAACTAACTTTGTTTTGTTGTAATCATCATCTTATTATTTGAATGAGCCCTAGTTTTACAATGTTTGTTTTCAACTTTTGATACACAGTTAGGAAAGGTAAGAGAAGTGTTGTCTCAATATCTCGGGAATTTTATGTGTATATTGAAACCTCGTTATAACAAGCACATTTGACCCATTGAATTTACCATGATCAGGGCTTGAAAATCATAAAAATCACAGAACCTGGATCTGTAAAATGGCTTGTTATATCAGATACCTTGTTATAGCAGAGCTCGTTATAAAGGGGTTCCACTGTAATGCTTTTTGGAATGTTTCAAGTTTCAGTAGATGATTTTGATTTAGCTAGCCAAGTTTGGAGTGGATGAACATTCAACAGAAGTATGAAAGTGAACAGTAGTTTGGTATTTTTAACGAAAGTTTATGTAGGACTTTACAGTATGTTAACATCGGAATGTTTCAAGCTTCATTTGATATATATGATTTAAATTCAGGCAAGTGTTTGGTTTTAAAAATAATTCATTTGAATAGGCTCATAATTGTTTTAATGGGAATGTCTGCACAATGCTTCATTAAATGTTTCAAACTTAAGTAGGCTTTTTGGAATGAGCCCAGTGAAGGAGTTGTTAGGAGGTGCATTGACTTGTAATGTGAAAGTTAACACTACTGTAAGAAAGTGACTATTGCTATTGGTGTGATATCTGACATACAGCTGTACATATATTGGCGAGGTGTTTATTGTATAGCTTTGAAGAAAATTCATATAGGGACATGAACATAGAGGTATAAAGTTATCAGAAAGGGGGGCTCACACAAGGCTGATGTTGGTCCCAGTTTGTATAGATGTTGTTCGCTGTTTAACATCGGATGTGCACTTGATCATATCATGATGAACCCCAACCCGCACGTTTACCCATTGTTCAGTCAACCCTCATGGTCGAGTACCGACATAGTTGACCCAACAATGGGTGAAGGAGGGGGCAGGGCCTAATCTTTACATCATGCATGTACCTGTCCAGAACGAGCAAAACCCCAAGTCCTTTATGTCATCCTGATGTGTCTCTAAGGCCCATATTCTTAACAGTGGGCTGAATTTTAATATGGGTTAAATCCTGTCATACGACATAATAGTAATCCATGGACTAAATTTTAATCTAAAATTTAAATCTAAGCTAAATTTGGTATAATAGTGGAACTTGGGACTGAAATTACCCTTTTTAATCAGGTTCTACTTTGGACTGAAATTAACCTGGTTTTACATCTTGGATGAGAATCGAGTCCATTATGTCCAGATATTATCTGAAATAACATCAACGTCAAAGGAAATGGGGCCAACATTGGGACCAAACCGGCCAAGTGTGAGCCTAATGGTAATTAGATGGTGTTTTAATCATGGGTGTTGTTTGATATGCAGGAATGCTTTTTCATCAGGGGGGATGAGACGATACAATACAATACATTACATGTATTGTAGGTCAAGTTTCAAGTCATCCCCCCTGAACAAAAGAATTCCCTCACAAATACAGTCAAACCTGTGTATAGTGACCACCAGAAACGACAAAAGTAACAGGTGACCTCTCTAGACAGGTTCGGAACCGTTCCATAACATTGTACAGTCAAACCTGTGTATAGTGACCACCTAAGGGAAACAACAAAAGCAGCCAATTTAGACGGGTGACCCTTTCTAGTCCGGTTCCTTAACATTGTTTTTAGTTCTGAAAGGGATCTGTTTCGGTGGCAACTATAGGCAGGTTGGCTGCTATAGACAGGTGGCTAATGAGGCAGTTTTGACTGTATTGTAGATGCCTATGTAATGTAGAATGATTGAAATTGGAATTGGAATTGGTCTTTGCAGGTTGGCTGCTATAGACAGGTGGCTAATGGGGCAGTTTTTACTGTATTGTAGATGCCTGTGTAATTTTAAATGATTGAAATTGGAATTGAAATTGGTCTTTGTAAAGCTGCTTGAAAAATCTACCTCCTTCAGTTGCTTTGCTGGAATTGTACAGGAAATGTAAATTGTGTAAATTCTACGTGGATGAAAAGGATTTATGATTGTGGATATGGGTGTACATGTATATACTGTGGAGTGAAGTGAAGTAAGCACAAATGTCTTAATCATGCTATTGGCCCCAACAGATAAAGAAAGAAAACAAGTTGATTTAATGAGAGTTGTTTATTCTTTTTTCAGACATTTTATGGGTTAGACAAAGATGGTGCCAAATGTAATGGTAATTGCCACGATGAGTAGGTCTAAAAAAGAAACAAGTTACATTTATTAATTATTTAACTGAATTTATCGTTGATTATAGTAAAGATGATAGTGGATTCTTAACTCACATATTTCAAGATGCAATAATCTTGGAGTAATTTGTTGTACCTGGTTATAGATAGTGTAATACATTTAGTTGAATTAAGAGAAATAAGAGAAATGTAACGAATTGTCGGCCATTCGTGATTGTCTTTGTGTTTACTTTACTACCACACTCGTCTTGTTGGGCCATATTCATTCAAACAAACAATGGCGTAAATCTATGCCAGTGGCTTTTAGTCGGCTTTTGCGTTTGGCTATGAAGATGATTATGATCCACAGCATTTGTATGGCACCAACCATCTGTTTCAAACATTCAAAGGTGCCCGCTTCTCCAATAGTTAACCTATGGACTGCACATTTGCCTTTCATAATGGAAGTTGTTCGGTGAAAAATCAGTAGTGACTATTATGAGCTCATCTTTAAAGCACAAGCATAGAAAAGGCATATTGTATATTTATAATATGCATATGGCCCATCAGCTGTACAGTGTAGATGTCTTTGTGGAAATGTAAAAAATGCAATGATTAATATCGTTGGTGTATTATATATCAGAACATTGCACAACAATATCCATGACTTTTACTAAAAAGAAAGAAATTTGTTTCTGTAAAGTATATTGATATGGTGTATGAAAAGTAAAGGTATTGCATTAGATAGAAAGAGTGTGGATGTTTTTAGAATAGTAATGCTATTTGTTGGGAATTAATTTATGATTGATGTGAAATTGAACAACCTTAGTGTTGAAAATCTCAACCCTTAGTTAATACACTTTGTATGTCGTGTTCCATTTTCTTTTTTATTCTTTTTTCAAATCAGCAAATGTCACAAAGTTTGCATTCTTTAACCTGGAATTCACAAGGTAAAAACTAAAAATCATTTTGTATTTATCAGTATTAATCGTCTTTGTAGAACTTTGTTGTATATTTATGTTTTCTTTTCTGATTCTCAGTTTTGTAGCTAGTGTATAATGATGAAACGTATTGTACAAATTTGTGTGTAAACATTGAACATGAATATCCTCCCTCTGTACATGTATGTAAAAGGAAATATCTACTGCATGCACTACCTGAATGTAAATCAACATGGTATTTGCTATCTCTTAACTATATACTGTAGGTCATATATGATCAAGTTTGGGGGAAAAGGGTCATTTTTAATTGACATCATTTCAACATTTAGATGTGTTTTTTTTTTTACTAAGTAAATTGTCTTCCCATGTCTTTTTCGCTAGGTCATATTGCAATCAACAAATCACTCGGTCAAAAGTGAAATGGGTTCTCGTATAAAAGAGAAATCAGTGCTTGTACAAATATATGGAGCTGTTTTTTTCTTGCAACATTATTTAGATCAATAAATCACCTGGTCAAAAGTGATAAGGGATCTCGTATAAGGAAGAAATCAGTCCTGTTCAAATACTGTTTTTTCTTTCAACATTATTAACAGTAAAACCTCGGTATAACGAACACCTAGGGCCCATTGAATTTACCTTGTTATATCATACATCCTGTTGTATCAGGGCTTTAAAAAAATAAAATACACAGAACCTGGACCTATGAAATAACAGAGCTCGTTATGAAGGGGTTCCACTGTATTTGCTTGTACAGATGTACAAATGTGTAAAGTACTCATTATATTTGGTACTGGTTTGTTTTATTCTGGAAAATTCAACATTATCAAGAATGTAATGTTTTCTTAACCACATTATATGAAGTGGAGGAATCGATGCATGCCTAGAGTAGGGTTAGGATTTATTTACAAACAGAGACAATGTATTATGCTCTCTGCTGATACTTATTTCAAGTTTAGGGTTCATTTTGAAATATTTGTCAAACCTGTGTATAGTGACCACCTAAGGGAGGCGAGAAAAGTGGCCACTGTAGACAGGTTCTGTAACATTGAATGGCTAGTATAGACAGGTGGCCGCTAAGACAGGTTTGACTGTAAGCAGTGTTGATTATAAATCACATTATGTACTTGTGTTGAGCAAAGGTTTTGCCTTTTTTTCCTTGAATTGCCATTGAATTTGTACTTGTAAAACAAAATCTTTACCTGAAATGTAAACGCCCAAAAATGAAGGAAATCAAAAATGCATGCCCGAAAAGTCAAGTGTATTAATATTCTGTATCCCTTGTATAGTATATTGTTGCAGAAAATTGTTGAATAAAATGTAAATACTGACAATGTATTCCCGACTATAAACCAAGTATCAAATTCAATACATCTACTTGTCTGTACAACTGACACACTTCAACCTACTCAGTTTGGCTGCACTCGCTGAGATAATGAGGCAGACACCTGTATGTGTCATCTTTCTATGTACTGAGCTAAGACACCAATGTTTTTTAATCAAAATAACTAGGATAAAAAGAAAAGTGTTCATAAAAGGACTTAACATTCCAAAGTTCATGTTATTTGTTTTGTTTCAATATAAGGGTGAAATGTAAGGTTAAAAATAGAATTAAAAAACAAACAAAAATTCAACGTTGTCATATCGTAACATATCTTTTTATGTTGCTGAGGTTACGGGCCCATAGCAACAGTCATTTGCACCTGACATTGCCCGGTTTGTCATCACGCGGTCTCAGTTGAATAGCCCACAAGTCACAGTAATTTTGGGACATCTTGTGATATTTTGTTAGCTCCCGACTGTTCTAAAAACTGAATGACTTTACGAATGGTGTAGTATCCGAGACAAAACTTTGCCCCTTCCAATTATGTACAAATTACAGACACAAGCACATTTAATACATTATTGTATATTGTGAATATGAATTAAATTATTGCTTCATTAGTTTATTATTATATTTTTAGCATCTAAATTTCACCCTTTTATCTATGCCAGATTGAAACAAACCGAATAACAAAAACTTAGGAAACAACGCGTTTCTTTTCATGAAACACTTTGTTCCTGCTCATTACAAATTCATAGAGCTCCAAGTCATACATATTTGTTTTTAAATGGGAAGCCTTGTTGATGCCCTGCAATCTCACTGTACACATCAAATCAATCCATTCCATGTATCCAACTTCAATTCACCGAGGCCATCCAATACACTCAAGAACACAGCCATTCTATTATTACACCCAACACTTTCTAGTAATTCACACACATCAAACCAATCCATTCCATGTATCCAACTTCAATTCACCGAGGCCATCCAATACACTCAAGAACACAACCATTATATTATTACACCCAACACTTTCTAGTAATAGACCGCTTCTGTAATGTATGCAAATAATATGCGAATGACGTCAGACTCCCGTTGGCAAGCTTAACAATAGTAACTAGGTCTGGCAAGCTCCGGCAATCTTAGCTTGCCGGACCTAGTTACTATTGTTAAGCTTGCCAACGGGGTCTTACGTCATACGCATATTATTTGTATACATTACAGAAGCGGTCTATTCACACACATCAAACCAATCCATTCCATGTATCCAACTTCAAGTCACCGAGGCCATCCAATACACTCAAGAACACAACCATTATTACACCCAACACTTTCTAGTACACCCAACTATTCCACCATTACACCAAAACTTTCTAGTAATTGTTTTTTTTTGTGTGTGTGTAATGAACTTACTGAATTAGGTGTGTTTAGGCTTTCTTTGAATGGAGTGTATTGAACTTGAAGGAAACCACCACCCTAAAATAATTTTTGTTGAAAGAGTGTTAGTAGTTTTAGTAGTTTAATATCAAATATTTTTAGAAACACTGATTTCTGGTGGAATGGACTATTTTAAAACTTTTACAAAAATATATTTGTGTGATGGTTTCTTTTAACAGTCCATTCCTTGAGACATGATTCTGGTTCTAGGTTCCGATTCTGGTTCTGGTTCTGATTATAGTTCTGGTTCTGGTTCAACTACAATTCTTGAATGGATTTGGTGTGTCATTGAATGGTTAAAGTGATCCATTAACTTTGTTCAATTTCACTTGAAGCTTTCCCACTTCTCTTGTAACAAGAATGATTTGATTTGTCAAATGTCTCTATAATCATGGATATATTTAAGATTAAATTTAAGAGCGTCTATAGACGGTTTCCGACCGTAGTCAAAGAGTATCTGAATTTGGATACTTCACGCGAACGATGGGGATCAAATCAGACAATGATTTTCTCTGTTTTCACTAGGTAAGCTTTATTCCTTTTCTATGAAAATTCTTACATATCATTCGCAAGAATCTTACAATCATATTGGTATATGATTGAAGTCTCAAACATAACTTTTGGGGGAAATATAAAGTTAATGGATCACTTTAAAGGTGTATAATTGCCGAAGTCCATTCAATGATAACATGCGACATGTTTCTGGTTCTTGACAAGAATGACTGCATGGAATTTATTATTGGTCATCACCTAAGCATTGGTCAAGCATCTAAGCATTGGTCAAGCATCTAAAGAACAATAACATCTAGGACCTAAACAAGAATTCTCACCATTCATCTGTTTTATGATATCTATTACAAAATTCAAAATGTTACTAATTAGGAAATGCTTCCCGAATATACAGAACTTGTATTGGAAGAAAACTATAAATATGTACTAACTTGACTTGCTAGGTTTTCAATAATCTTCCGTACTTTCAAATGTCAACTGCTGTAAGACACTTATGGATGGACAATTATGATTTTCTTAACAAAGGAGTCATATTGTGGTTTTAAAAAAGTATGATTAAATCCTCCATAATGGAAAAAAGGATTTTAAAAAGGATCACTAGACCTTTATAGTAGGCTTTTTCAGAAAATAACTAAATCGGAAAATAAGTTTTAGTTTTGGGGATAATTTTTGGAAGCTCCAAATAAGTAAACAAAAGTTATGCTACATGTCTAACTATCTTGTCTTTTAGAAAAACCGGGTCATAGTCATGTCTCATATTGTGCAAAAACACAATTCTTTTTATAATGAATTTATCTAATCACATTTTTTTCTAAAAATGCAGTCAGTACCATTATAATATCACAAAAAACAACAACTGAAAATATTCTTTTCACATGTACAAAATCAATTGACAAATCCTTGTATTTATTTACAATAGAGTGCACCATATCCTATTTCAAATTATATGCAAAATAATGCGAAATGCGATGAAAATGCAAATTATCATCGGGGCTTCAGAAAAAATGAAGTTGCAATAATAATTGTTTCTGTCATAATGTTATGTACATGTATATCGTGCACAAAACATGATGAATTTCATTTACGAATTGAATTATATATATGCACAATATTTGGAAAAAAGGTATTTATTATACACACAAATCACAACACATGGATTCAAAGAAAAGCAGCGAAAGCAAAACATGAAAAAAGTAAAGTATTACACTTGGCAAACAAAATAACCGTTCATTATCCCAATAAGGAAGAATTTCTCCATGCACATGAATGTAGATATGAAATTGAATTGGTGAAAGATATTAATTTCCTTTGATAATTGTATAATGACAAGTATACCCCTATTTACTATCTTGGACAATACTTACTTTAGTTCCTTAATGTTCAGTTTAAAACTTTGGAAAATTGATTTATAGCAATATGGGAGTATTCCCTATGCTACAGGAGTCCCATCTGGGCAACGTGTCTTTCTGACACGGCTGGTTATAGCAACCATTCCTTAGGATTAAGATTTGAATTTGAATTCTAGATTAATCTATAGGAGACACGAATGAACAAATGATGCACATGAATGTAGATGAGAGGCTAAATTCATGAAAGATATCAATTTCCACAACTTATTTGAATATCTCAAGCAAGTTTTACATAAAATCCACTTAAGCTCATTTTAAACCTCAGCAAATAGTCAATTCATATGATATATCAATATGGAAGTATTCCCTATGCACATAAATCTAAATAGGAACTCTGACATATTCTGATTTCCATCATATAACAAACATTACATTAATCTCTTGAGCACCATCGTGCAAGATCCCTTTTTTAATCCATTCAGGACTGGCCCAGAAAATAATTGGGCTGGTGTCTGAGGAAAATGAATATTTTACCAAAATAACAAAAGTTTTGAATGTGTTAATTTTTGTCATAAATTTATGTGCATAGCTTTATGTTTAGCCTAATGCTAATTCAAGTAATCATTAGTCATTTGTGTGTACTTACATGGCATTTAGTGACCAGCATTATACTCTTTAGGTACTATTAAATCATGTCATAAATATAATCAGAAAAGTCAATTACCAAGTATATACAAGATCCACAAACCTGTATTTCATCATAAAAGCTATTTCAGTAAACTCAATTAATTAAGTACAAGTTAGTATAGATGAATAGCAAAATAGTGAACAATAAATATAATCGTATCAACAATTTAAGATTCTGAAATTTCATCAAATTTAACTGGGTGTGAAAATTATCAGTTTTGCACAATTTGATATAAAGTACAACAGTACCAGATACGATAGGGACTTTTCGACCACACATCAAGTTTGTTTAAATTACAATAAGGAAGAAAACATGATTACTGAATCTATAGAGCTATTTCTGACCGCTACATATGAATGCATCTCCCAAAATAGAGGGAAGATACATGGACAGAGTGATGTGCAAAAGAAAGAGCATAATTTTTCTTCTAAATATGACTTATCTACATGTACTTATCAAACTGTAAACCAAAATATACATATACAACATGGCAAGGTAATTTTTTTACAACCAATAGTCTTTTTTTGCAAATAATTTGAAAAACAAAATGCTTTCTGCTTAGCAGTAGTATTCACACAAATAAAATAATAATAAAGTATAAAAACATTGCATTATATAAAGAATAATTGACAAAATACACAACACTCCTACATTGACTATATTTAATGGGATATCTACCAATCTTTGGTTTGTAATGAAAACAAGTATTGATTGAACTATAATTTTTCAATGGTTTGTTTATTATGCAGTACCACATCAACCATTAGTCGAGTCGTTTTAAATTTAATTTGAATCAATTTGACTTCCCAAACGACAGCTGTTACTATTTCTAATTTGAACCCTGCAATAATTACTACAGAAATGTTTTGTTTCAAGTTTAAATCAAACAAAGAAGCTATCTAGATGAGATTACTATATCAACCATATTTGGGATTTTCAATACAAAATGCAACATTTGAAGTCGAAAGCAAACATAATAAATATTGTCAAACATATTAAACTAAATAACCAACATGGCAGAATTTTCCGTATAAAATTGCATCATCATTACGTAATCATAAAATTAAAACAATTATTAAAGCACTTGATAGAAGTCAACAAAATATATAACACATTTAATTGTTATTAAATGAACACTCATTCTTCATAAAGAAAATATAGTTGGTGGGTATTTATACATGTAGCGTTGCTGCTGTTCATACATTTAATCTCTTTTAACCATCCCAGTATCACATATTTAAAGAGGGCATTTGTGACCTGCTTCATCAAAAGGAGCTACTAGAGGGAAAACGTTGATATATAGATAATAATATACATCAGTAAGCATCGATTTGAGACACAAGTTTTAGAAGAGAGTTTTGGGGGAGATTTGGAAATCACTTTTATGAAAAAAATATAATTCTATAAAAGTATTACTTGTACAAAATAAGGACTACGTAGAAACAACACTAAAATGGCTAGGTCTTTTTTTTTCAATCACTTTGCCACAGATATTTCAAATTGATCTCCTTTCAATAAAGTGACTCATATCGGTAAGCTTCGATTTGATACCTTATTGTTACATGATAACTGAAGCTAATCCAGTGCATAGATATTGAGGTTTAGAAGAGTTTTGTTGTTGAAATTTTGAATTACTTTTATGAGAAAAACAGGCAAGCAGGTCCTTTTGTAACTCAGGTGAGCGCTACCGCGGAGCGGTAGCGCTCAGGGTCGGGCTCATAGTGCCCCCGATTTTTTGCGGTAATGTGCACAATAAGTGTGCTTAAAATTATAGATATGATACGGTACTTACCACCGTGTAGATGATACATATGTTATGCAACTATGGGGTGGATCAGAATGATGATTTTTCGCTCCATTCCGCATCAAAATGAGTGATTTATGCACATCATAGACTTCTCTCCGTGCCGTACTGCGACTCCGAAAAGATTGTGAACGAAAGATGATCGAAGGGCGCCTGCGATACATATTCATTCATAGTTATAGCGCATGCGCAAAGCGATCATCTTTCGTTCACAATCTTTTCGGAGTCGCGGTACGGCACGGAGAGAAGTCTATGATGTGCATATATCACTCATTTTGATGCGGAATGGAGCGAAAAATCATCATTCTGATCCACCCCATAGTTGCATAACATATGTATCATCTACACGGTGGTAAGTACCGTATCATATCTATAATTTTAAGCACACTTATTGTGCACATTACCGCAAAAAATCGGGGGCACTATGAGCCCGACCCTGAGCGCTACCGCTCCGCGGTAGCGCTCACCTGAGTTAGTCCTTTTGATGAAGTGGATCACTCAACATGCACCCATTACGTTCGGAAGGTTCACAAGAACTAAGATTTAATATATAAAAGTTGATTTGCAAAAGCGCCCTCTCTTGGTGGGTTCCTTACAGTGATGAGCTGGCATCGCAGCTCTAGAATCTAGCGTCATACTGAAGTTTCATTACTGCTACCTCCGCTGTAGTTTGTGAATGACAGATGGGCGAAAGTAGAGGAAAAGGGGACAAAACAAAGCAAGAAAATGCAAAGAAATAAAATCAAAATGATATCAAATCATATCAAATATAATTAAATAAACATATCAAATAATACATAATCTAGCTAAATAATATCAAATATAGAAAAATATTTCATCATCTAGTGAAATAAATGCCACCATTTTTCATTGATTACAAATTTACTTGCCTGACTTGGCATCAACATATATATGAATTAGGGATGTTTTCTATTTTTCTTAGTTCTTGCCTTGGGCTAGGAAAAATTTTAAAATCTTGACATTATGTGACCAATTAGGACACTGGGGAAATGGGTAATATCTAGCATAGCTAATTTTCGTAATTGAATGAAATCATATTTATTTTTATAAAAATTTTAATTAATATTTAGTAAAGGGATATAAAAATGACAAAAATTAATATAAAAGCATGTAGGATGTTTTGGAATGTTATAAGAATGAACTGCAATTTGTCAATTACTTCATTTAACTACTTGGAAGGAGTTAGTAAGGGATAGAACACCACAGCAAAAGACTGCAAAATTAGTGTCAAAATGGCTAGGAAGCTTCAAAGTATCAGC
Organism: Echinarachnius parma; assembly: GCA_037951105.1. NCBI lineage: Eukaryota > Metazoa > Echinodermata > Echinoidea > Clypeasteroida > Echinarachniidae > Echinarachnius > Echinarachnius parma. Next base: position 28,619 of record JBAMJV010000009.1, read on the forward strand.
CCATTAGTATACAAAAGCCAAAGAAGGGAGTGGGTTTATCTTAAATAAATACAAATAATAATAATGGTTATTTAAATAGTGCTATTATATACATGTAGTGCTACTATAGTATCATAGCAATTGAAACTATTATTATTACCCAGGTAAACAAGTACATACTACAATCATTCCTGCACACAAAGTGCATATTTTCCACTCCCTAGGGAGTATTCCAGCCAAACTAAACTTGGTGAAGGGATAGTTTAAAGCCCACCGCAAACTTACATGATCAGATCCCATCAGACAGTAGTGTAAGGATCTGCATTATACTACATGCTTTAAATATGCACATATTACTACCGTTCTGATAAGAAGTTGTTCATTTGATCTTAATAGGATTGTGCAGTGTACGCTGGGCTTTAGACAAATTTGAATAATTGACTACAGCATTAGCACATGCATATCATATTGAGGACTAAGAACTGATTATATCAAGTTGGTATTGATGGAAACTGTATGTCATACCAAAATCAAATCAATTGAATGGATGAGTAGATGCAAAGCGAGTCCTAGAGAGAACATAAAGGTCACACATAAATGTAAATGTCAAGTTTATATGCAAAAATTGATAAAGCCATTTTGTAATTTTGTAATTTTGTTGATACACCAATATGTAATATCAATGAGTTTATTGCATATTTTGTGTGTGTAAATGTGTCTATTTCAAGCACTGCAAAAGAAGTGAAAATATATGTTCCCAGTGTAGACATGTAGCAGTTGAAATATTAAAACCCTTTTATTTGCCTTAACAAATGAACATAATCATATATCACTGTTTGAAGGTATGATGGTCTTCAATCAAAATTAGTATTAATAAACACAACAAAAAAGTTTGAGCCCGAACAGAAGAAAGGTTATCAAAATCTAAAATTATGTTATTAAAAAAAAGGGGAAAGAAATTCTTGTAAAACTTACGAATTAAAATCAAAATATCTGAAGTGAAGAACAAATGATAAGCAATAATAACAAATTTAGTATGCATTACATCAATAATTCCTGGAAATGGTCCCATGTTTGCCATGATATGAAATATAATAAATGGAGACTGAAAAAGGAAGCAAAGCAAGTATAGGAAGCAATAGCAATGTTCAATATATAAAGTAATTACCAACAATATTAATTTTGCAGTACATAAATCAAATAACGATTAAATATAACAATCCATAGTCAAAAGAGTATGCTAAAATATTTGCAGTCATCGTCGTTTCGTTTCATTAATGAACAATAGCATATGTCGCAGATATGAATGATCAGAATATATCAAAACAATATTTCACAAAGATAAAGTACAGTCCGCCACAAATCTGAGTATTTAATTTTTTGTTTTGTCCATTTTGTCATTATAGATTACAAAACAACAGTAGGCTAACAGGATTTCTGGATATAATTCGGGTTCATCATAGGAATACATGTAATTTCTGTACATAATTAATATTGTTTTTTTTTCTTGTACACAAAACAGATAATTCCACGAGTATATATAGAAGCACGTTACCATGACGACACCAAAGACACATATATTTCCATAATAACACCTACATGTATTTATATCTATCAAGTCATGGTGCACAAGAATGAGCATATCGGAGCAAAATATTGTTTTTATGTGTCTCTATTGTCTCTATGTGTAAAAAGTCTAAAAACGATTACATTTTCGTTGTTAAATAACAATTCCGAGCAAGGGTACAGTGTAAATGGTTAGTATGATCTATGCAGCACTGCCATATACTATTTAAGCATAACAGTACAGAGTACTGAAGAAGTGACATCACATTCTTTTTTTATAACATAGTAATGGTTTTAACAACTTGTCCTTTTCTTCTTTCTTTTGGTAGTGGGTTGGAGCTGGAAGATTGCCTTCTTAGCAACTGCTAGCTCAACAATCTCTTGCTTGCCTGACATTTTTTAAAGACCATTACCCATGGCGATGAATAGTTGTGACGTCACATTTTGGTACTCCATTAAACTTTATGTTAGCAGCGGGTTGTGCAATCAATGCATGCTACATACATGTAGTTTGTAACATACAATGTAGGCATCAATTTGTGAAGGTATTATTTTGTTCAGAGGGATTAAACATTTGTCTCGTATATCCTCCTGACAACTATAAACACCTGCATATAATAGACACCCATGCTTCCAAATGCTTAATGCGTTTGACTAAAGCTGCTTTGTTAATGCCAGGGTTACAAATGCTATGAGGGCATTATATAAATCAGCTCAGATCATGGAAGTATATTTATGCGTTACATGTGAAAGGCCATATGAGTTGATAAAATTACAAAATCCGTAACCATGGTGATTATAAGGTTAAAGGTCAGTGATAGAAACGCACTCTGAATCGTTGTCCCCCTGTCCTTGCGTCTTGAGGACGCCCAGTTTCTCCTGACTGGTGATGTCGGCAGAGATCTTCACCAGACTGCCGCCGTGAGAGCTACCCGAAGCAGGAGGGGAACCCTTGTGGGAACTACCCGGAGTCTTCATGATGCCTTTCAAGGGGAGGATGTCTGGGCGCTGTGACACTACCGGAAGTTGCGTCCGACTCCCTGTAAATAAAAACATGTACACAAATAACATTAGCTAAAATCTTTGTCAGACTGCTCTTAGAACTACTGGAAATGGGAGGGGAACCCCTGTGGGAACTACCTGGAGTCTTCATGATGCCTTTCAAGGGGAGGATTTGAGGGCGCTGTGACACTACCGGATGTTGTGTCCGACTCCCTGTGGAACAAATAAAGCGATACAACCACAAACAAATTATATTTGTCACCAGACAAAGCAATGATACATCAATAAATTATATTGGCCAAGATCTTCACCACACTGCTGTGAGAACTACCCGAAGGAGGAGGGGTAGTGACACTACGGGAAGATGCTTTTAACTCCCTTTGGACCCCAAATGCAATATAAACACAGAAATTCAGAATCAAACTTTAATGCCTCTAAATCCGCCCCTTTTTTCTAATTTTTACATTGAATTAAATAGGACCCACTAAGATATGTGAGATAATGTTCAACAAGAGATAATAACTAGAGTCAACCTTGTTAAAGATACCACCCACACAAGACCACATGTCCATATGAAGCATTTAATTCCCTAGGAATTCATTTCTAGTACTCATTTATGGTCTGATAAGTTTATTTCTGTTTTTTTATTACACGACTTTACCGTACCCACCTGAAACACTCCCACTATTCTGGCTTCCGTCCCGGTCTTCTTGGAACGAGAATTTGGGGTCTAAAATTTTCAGCTCTGCTCTATGTTTGACTTCGTTGTCGCTGGATAAAATATCACCAGAATATATCTTCTTTTGAACATCAGGCGATGATTTGGCTGTTGAGAATGGGATAAAATATAAAGAAATTAAGCAGATATATCTAATGGACAAATTTGCAAATTTGATTGTTTTCAATTCAATGCAATTCATTTTATTAATTTCCATTTTCAATAAAAACTATACAAAAATATGAATACATTTTTCATTTTCTTGTATATTGCAACTTATGCTTATTAGCATAAGTTGCAATATACAAGAAAATGAAAATAGGGAACCAAAAAGAAAGGCCAAATGGCCTTGTGGAGGCATGGTTCCCCAAACAGTAGTTAAGAGATTTACTTATACAAACAAAACATAAAAAGACACAAACATGACAAAACAAAACAAAATATAATAATGCATATTTTCTGACTTGCAATTAATTGCAACTTTACAATTGATCGTAATGCTTTCTGCAACGGGCCCAGATTAGAAAAGAGGTTGTTATGTCTTATATCATAGTTTGTTGTAATATATATACTGAGGGTATATTTGTACATTACATATATTTTTCAGCTGGTACACCTTTTGACCACTTTCTGTGTTTAGATCTCAATATCACACATATTTTATGCAGTGTACACAAAAGAAAAAAAAATTCTTCATATGAAATACCACTAATGATGAACTCTCAAGCCAGTCGAAAGTATGATTATACTTATTATTGATTTATTATTCATGTACGTTGTTGAATATTCTGGACTTTGTGGTAGTATTTATTACCAATGCAACTTTAGAGCAAGCATTAAACAAAATGTATATGATGAACGGACAAACTCTTTTTAATCAATTATTACCAACATAGATCCGAAAAGACATCAAGCAAAATAGTTAAAGCAAAATGTTATAAGTAATAAATGAAAACATACCATTTGGGGTACTATGAACAATGGGGGCTTTGATGCTTTGCGGGACTGTATCTGAAATGAAATAACACATGAACATTTATTTATCAATTGGTACGCACATATATGAATATCTCTTATTCTTATAATCATTCAAGAGCTTTTACATAATAAATGAAATGCCATGATGCATGGGCGTCGATCTGTCATTGATACCCATTCATCAGGGGGGATGATCTATTCATTCATCCCCCCTGATGAATAGGTATTACGTAAGTATCGACGCCCATGCCATGATGCCATGATGACACTAAAACCAACTCTTACCTGGTAAATTTAGCTTTGTTTTTTTAAGAGTGGTTTTCCAGTTGTCTTGCATTGGTGGCCCTTCTTTGTTTGATAATTGTGACAAAGCCAGATTGATATGATCCTGAGTATATTCAGATGACGGCCTTCAGTTTGTAATACTAACTAAAAACCAACTCTTACCTGGTAAATTGGTCTTGGGTTTCTTCGGAGTGGTTTTCCAGTTTTCTTGCGTTGCTGGTGCCTCTTCTTCGTCTGATGAGTGGGAGGAGGCTAAGGACATGCTGTCTCGCTGACGGTGCACAGACCCATCGCTCTCTGAATCAGAGTCGTTGTCTGAGTGGAAAGGGACAATATGATTAATAATAAATATGAATTGTATTTTTAAAGTATTAAATGAATTGAAGAAGTATCAAACATATATACAAATCGGAATAGAACAAATTCCCAGAAAGTGAGGGAAGAAAATTGAGATTCCTCTGGAAACGAACCCGAAACATCCAGATTCACTGTAGTATCAGCTTTTCTACAAAGGTATAAAAGGTTTTTATTAAACACTTTATTCTATCATTAAATATTATATTCATATTTGAAACAGTTAAAAACCTCTGACCTCTATGCCATTACAACAAACACATAACATAAGAAAACAAAACACAACACAAATTTGGTATCAAATGAAAACTGTGCTGTTCAGAAAAACGTCTGACTGAGTTACCAAAGAAAAGGGCCAAAGAGCAATTTGATTATAAGCAGAGTGACTTCATAGTCTTAGCATGGTTCTCCCCACATTATACATCACGCTACCTTAAATTGTATCATTATAATTGGAGTAGGAAGAACTCCCCTAAAAATACATAAGTTAAACAAATAACATATAATAGTAAATAAAATTAATAAATGTAAAAAAAAATTTTTTAAAATGAATAGCTTTTCAATATATGTATATCTGGTTTGGGATGCTTGGATATTACTGTTATATACAAACATATAACACATGTATTTGAAATTAGCTGGACTTGGTATTGTCTTGAATTATACATACACATTATACACAAAATAATAAACATAACAGGTAACATAGCTCAATCCACACAACAATCAAGCATAATATATCAGCATTATAACCAAGAGCTGCAGCGTATCAATATGAAATTACTGATATGTCAAGTAACTTAATACAAACATAATAATTGTGATGGCAAAATTAAAAGTCAAGCAAAACATGTGTTAAAAATAGCATATAAAACCATAGTGAAAATGCAAATGAGAGAATATTATTACAGATAAAATGAATTTTTGTTTATGAATGAAACCTGCAAATTAAGAAGAAAATCAGCCTTAATGCCACATTTAATGTTTTCAGGCATTAAACAAATATCATATATAAGCAAAACTGGAGACTTCCACACACTTGATGAAATGGGATTCAAAGAAATGGCATCTTGAATTACGTGAAATGAAAAGTAAATTATCCAAGAGTATAAACAATATATATATATAACTCAATCAAATAAACATAAAGAGACAATTTAAAATAAAGTGAGTGTGTAAATAAAACAAAGAAGCTGGAAGAGTGAAAAAATAGATTCTTTTCATTTCTTTTTTAAAAAGACTTAAATTATAAGCTGGTGGGTGAGTAAAATGGGAGAACAATAATTTGCGCACTTCAAACCATTGTTACAATTGCATGTATATAATTATTTTCTCCATGTCAGAATAAGAAGAAAGCTCATCTTCAATTGTGCGAATCCCAGACCATGCCCCAATAATATGTTTGTTCCAGATATGAACCAGAATCAAACAATTGAAGATAATTTTACAATTTATTCTGACATGGACAAAAATAGGCAATTGTAAGACCATGCACATCAACCTTACCCCGGCGCTTCCTTCTACGGCTATGTGAGTTAGTAAAACTACCACTAGAGTTTCCAGACGTTCTAAGATTTGTGAAGCTGTAGTCAAAATCCCAGTCTGATTTTTGCAGAGTGAGCGGAAGCAAGCCAATTTAACATGATTGTTATGCTTCCACATCAAATATATAAATATGTTTAATACTAAGATCATGAACAATGGTTAGAAGAGATTGCATTAATATACACAAATACACATGAATGGGGATGACTTGAGATGTTATTCTAAGTGGGTAGAATCAATTAGTACAAGAAATTGTACACAGATATTCGCACATATAGAAACACAAGACAAATAAGATTTATTAACAATATATTCTAGTAGACGAAATGGGACAAAGACCGAATGGGTGGAGACCAATTGACAGGTTACTGTTCTATACAGTGTTAATACTGATGTATGAAATGGGATAGATCAATGGGTGTAGACCAGTGTATATTTACCATTCCAAATACATACAGTCATGTAGTGTTAATACTGATGTACAATTGTACATGTTACTACTTGGTCCATTCAATACAAGTCCACACATTCAGCAAGCACAGCTATTTGTTTGGAACTTACATAGTTTGGAAGGCCATTCCTCTTGGAACTTATAAACGGCTTCTACAGCTGATTGGCAAAGACAGAGGCTTATGGTTGATTTATGATTCATTTTGATAAACAAAAATGAAGCCATACTTCACAGCATAAACTCCAAGACCTCTAGTGCTATTATGATTTTTTGATAAATTTGAAAAGTCTATCAAATATTAACAATACTACATTGCTACCCTTTGATAACCATACAATTAAAGGAAAACAAAACGCGGGAATTTTCGCTTACTGTTACTGATAAGTGCATAATCCCTGTCACTTCTAGTCATATATTTCATCTTGGGTATTGCTAATGCGGATTCCTTGCTTGATGACCAAGCTACAAGCAATTTAGTTTAATGTTGTAGTGGAAAGCAAACCTCCAGCAAGCTTTCAGTTTGCATGAAACAACCATTATTATCTGGATATGCACCCAGTTTGAGTATACATGTTATCAAACATGACTAGGACTAGCATGAGAACATATTGAAAACTATTCAAAAATTAAAATTTTAAAGACTATTTATCTTGAACTTCAGCAAATTTTGTGGGAGTTAGTTTCCTTTAATTACCACATAACGAAATACAAGATGCAGGGAATGCTCACCTAGTACATTGACGGGGTTGGTATGTTCCATACCCCAATGATGACTAGCATGATTTGCTATAGTTGAAGACTATTCAATAGATTATTCTGCAATAGACTATTCATGTCACACTACAGTAGGTCAGCAAATGTTGGGTGTTAGTTCCCTTTAATTACCACACAATGAAACACAAGACACGGGGGGATGCTCACCTAGCACATTGACAGGGTTGGTATGTCCCACCATACCACCCCTGTATTCCATACCCCAATGATGATTAGCTATAGTTGAAGACTATTCAATAGATTATTCTGCAATAGACTATTCATGTCACACTACAGTAGATCAGCACATGTTGGTTGTTAGTTCCCTTCAATTACCACACAATGAAACACAAGACACGGGGGGATGCTCACCTAGCACATTGACGGGGTTGGTATGTCCCACCATACCACCCCTGTGGTCCATACTCATATGATGTGGAGCATGATGAGGATGGTGAATAGCTGTGATCCGATCGAGGAAGGCATGGGGGGGGGGGCAGGAGGCAAAAACAGGATGGAGGCATGCGGTTAAATATAAGTATGATATGAGAGCAATGTTTGGGAAAGCAGGGTACATATTGTTAGGTGAGAGTGAGAAGGGAGTTAAGTCAGTTTTTGGCTAAATTGAGTTCAGCATACCATCTTGTAGGTTGGAGCTTCTCTATGATAAAGCCAAATTTAGTTTCTATGAACATGTACAAAATTTGACTTAGCGCCCTACTCTTCCTCAACCAACAATATGTATGATTGAGTTGGCAAATTAGCTTATATAAATATGATTTACATTATCCATTTTGAAAGAGATGATACAACTAAGTATTGATATTATGCTCTGAAATTGTGTGGGAAGCAGAGATATTTATGAATAATTGAGATGGCAATTTATGGCTGATCATGATTATATATACTCACAACATTGAAAAACAGACTTCTCGGATATACTGATGCCCGATTATGATTTAAAGTGGAGATTTAAGAACTCGCATTTTATCATAGCTCTGATGAACACTTCATACAATGAATGAGTTGGCAATATAACTGATTCATGATGGAAAGTTACCATAGTTTCTTTTACTTATCCTAATTCCAATTAATATGAAAGGATGTTTTTGTTACAGTCACAGTTTTCTTTCCTAAAAAATAAAGATCACATCAAGAAAACTTCAAAAACATAAACCCTCTCTTCTTCCGAAGACTTGCTTATACATGTACATGTTTCTGATATTATTTGGAATAAAGATAAATTTGCTTCATATATTGGGGTGCACTTTTACATTAATATCATAACATTATTTGTAATGATTAACTAGGGGTTTTAAGCTTTGGAATGTATGGGCATCTGAGCATGGAGAGAAGCATGAGTATAACGATATGTTGTTAATATAAAGGAATATTAGAGAAGTCTCATAGTTAATAATATTATAAAATTAATAGTTTATATTGTAAATTGAGCAGGATACATAAATATGTTTCAGTGGCTCTGGCATAGTTCTGTGGGCGCACAATAGAAAAGGATCTATTACAAACTCTTTAACAAATATTTGAGATTTGTAATGAAAACTATACACATACACAAACAAACGCACACAAACACAATAAAAACTGCACATAAACACTCATCCAATATACAACTGCCGTAAATATCCTCATTGAAAAAGGAATTTTTTGTTATTAGGGATAAGTTTCAATTGCAATAATAATAATAATAATGATAATATAATGTTTCAATTTATATAATGCCTAATATGATTGATAATCATCTCTCAGCGCTTTGAAAGATGGCCTGAAATACATTTTACAATTATTTCTTTTGAACTATAAAGCAGCAGATGGATTTACTTACCATCTAGGTTTGTCTCAGTGTTATTCCTGTAGTAAGATGGCACATAGTCAAACTTGGCAGATGGTGTCGTGGTCGTGGTACTGGCCGTTTTCCGCAGGTAGCCGTCCGGCCGGTAAACATGATGCGGGTTGTTGCTGACCTTTGACGACCGACTACTGGCGCCGACCGACGCCGTCGATATGCCAATGTTGTATCGCCCGGGCGTCGAGAAGGAATTGTTCTTACTGTTGTATGCCAATGCAGATCGCTATAATGAGATGATAGAAATGAAAATATTCAAAATCATGACAAAGTAATTTGTTTTCAAATGTTACTATTGGAGACAGTAGCTACGTGGACAATACAGTTGGAGAAGATTTTCTTATTTCAGATGAATGCCAAATATGTAGATGAAAGGAATATAAACTAGATGGATCTTCGACTGCGCGCAGTCGAAAATTATGCCTCCGCTATGACGCGATTTTTAATATCAAGCCCAAAATAACGTGCACTGAAAAAAAAAAATTCATATATATTTTGAGTTCTGTGACCTTGACCATAGACCCCAAACTTTGATGGCTACATTGGCTCCCAACAAAAATTCAGGTACCAAGTTAGACTGAAATCTGACATTCAGTTCTTCAGATTTTGCCATTACAAGCCATTTTTGCATATATTTCGAGTCATGTGACCTTGACCTTTGACCTCATGATCCCCAAATCTAATCCAATCATTGCCACCCCGATGTATATGTAACTCATTCCAAGTTTAAAATTGATCTGTCAAACGGTTCTTGAGATATCGCGAGAAGGATGCTTTTTTGCACATATATTGAGTCCTGTGACCTTGACCTTTGACCTCATGAACCCCAAAATCTAATCAGATCATTGTCTTCCCAATATATACACTCATACCAAGTTTGAATTTGATCTGTCAACAGGTTCTCAAGATATCGCGAGAACAAGGCATTTTTAAACATATATTGAGTCCTGTGACCTTGACCTTTGAACTCATGAACCCCAAAATCTTATCAGATCATTGTCACCCCAATATATACACTCATACCAAGTTTGAATTTGATCTGTCAGAGGTTCTCGAGATATTGCGAGAACGAGGCATTTTTTAACATATATTGAGTCCTGTGACCTTGACCTTTGAACTCATGAACCCCAAAATCTTATCAGATCATTGTCATCCCAATATGTACAGTCATACCAAGTTTGAAATTGATCCGTCAACCGGTTCTTGAGATATCGCGAGAACGAGGCATTTTTTAACATATATTGAGTCCTGTGACCTTGACCTTTGACCTCATGAACCTCAAAATCTAATCAGATCATTGTCACCCCAATATGTTCACTCGTATCAAGTTTGAAATTGATCGGTCAACCGGTTCTTGAGATATCGTGAGAACGAAAACGGGACGTACGTACGGACAGTCGTACGGACGGACGGACGGACAACCCGAAAACATAATGCCTCCGGCCACTTCGTTGGCGGAGGCATAAAAATATTCAGATTCCCCTGAAGTCCAATGGATGATTCAATTGGGAAATTCTATAGTCCATTGTTATCTAAAATACTACACCCATTCAAAATCATCACTACTTCCCCCTTCATTCTTTGATACTCTTCGGCACATACAAATTCACAAAATAAAGTATTGGGAATTATTATTAATATTCAATCTTTATTAGTAGTAGTATTATTATTAGTGTTAATCAGGCCATTTGTTATTTACTTATGGTATATTATTTGCACTTGTTTCTTGTTGGAAATGAAAAATAAAACTTAAAACTAGAAATTTAAATAATGTATCTCCTTCTTAATGAAGAACTCTCCTGGAGTATAAGGGTGTTTCAATAAACACTAAAAATCAATCTTAGCATCAATTTTTAGTGATTAAGAAGATGCTATAATCGATTTAAGTGTTTAGTGAAACATCCCCAGTTTCCCATCTAGGCGATGGCTTAATGTCCAAGAGTCACATTCTTACCGAGTTACTACTCGTGTTCATCTCACTGGCCTTGTACGTCTTGCCCTGCACACGTGCACAGCATACCAACCACTCATGCCGCACCTGTATGAGAAGACACACAACAAAGAATATGCATTATTATTTCTGAACCCGAGAACGGAGATGTGAAAGATCAGCTCTTAAACAGAATCAAAAGAATACAACACAACCTGTAATACATACACCATCACTCTGATATACAAGCATAAATTTAGATTACATTTTGTTGTTGTTTACTGTATATTTTCAAATCAATCTATCAAATAAGAGGACATATCCTGCCTGTAGATGCATGCCACACTTAATCAGGCAATCACAGTACAACATACCAACAATTTCCAGAAAATAAAATCATCTGCAGAATGGTAATGAATCTGTTCAATATTGACTATAAATAGTAACGACATTATCAAATATATTAATTTCAATTAATAACGATATAAAGACTTGAGAAATGAGCAAGTCACTAAAGTTTAACATGTTTATACAAGTTGACACAGAAATATATTTAATTACTCCAAAACAATGTAATTTTAGCATACCCTATGGTCCAGCACGCAGTGGAACAGAAGTATAGCCAAGCTAGCCAGGGAGTTGAAGATAGCGAAGAGATACTGGTAGACAACGGCGGTCTGATTGACAGCTAGCAGACCAAACACCCATGTGATACCAAGCAACGGGAGCAGGATACCCGCTGAACGGAGACCAGACCTAAAGACAAATGAGAAAAAGCACAATTTATATCTGATCTTCAAGGGACATTTGTAAATTTGATTTCTTTGTAGGCTGAGGCATAATGAAAATCACAACAAAATTCCCCTTTAAAAGTAATCCAAAACAGGCTACTGTCAATTACATTGGCATCAAATTATATAAATGTATTAGATAACTGAACAAATGCTGATAACTTATACTCGGCCATGAAACATTTAAAAAGAGCCTGAATTTTCAAACCTAGCTGGTTCTTTATCAAAGGCAAATGACAGCTAAAACAACTAAACATGGAACTGTATACATACAAGTGAAACAAGCAAAGTTGTGTATTACATAGTTTGATGTCTATGATTCTTTGTGAATCATGTGTTCATTATGTTTGAAGCAAAGTCATTAGGTCAAGTTAACAGAAATAACTCCATAGGCCTTTTGAGAGGGAAACAGATTACTTTCAAGAAAAAAAAAAGAACCTTCATTCTAAATTTTGATAAGCAAATTCTACAAGTCACAATGAAAATTTGTTAAATTATTGTGATTTTTGCCTGCTTCTACAAAAACAAACAATCTTTTTTTAACAAGTAACATAACAAATTATACATCTGCGGTATTAAATATTTCAAATCAAATGTGAAGGGATCATTAGGACACAAGCACTATTAAATTAAAATATTTGAATCATTTCCACAAGACATGCTAGGGTCAATTAATTATTTTTTATCAGGATTCTTTTTCATCTTTCATACTAACAAACCAAAGACTGGAATTGAAAGAAAATTAATGTAAACAGTGCAAAATTTGGACAATATATTGTGATACAAAGACACCTTTGAGGTAAAAATCAAAAAGGTACATTGAATACTGCTTTAATCTGACTAAAAGCAACATGTAATTACTAATAAAATAAAAGATGTTAAGCAGAAGACTAGACATGTCATACTTATAGAAATAAATGTCTTCTTTGAACAGAATACAAAAATGTATTGTAAAGCTAAATGTATGGCAAATAGATGTGTAACATTATAATTCTAGTATATTACACTACATTGTATTTTAGTTCCTATGTTGAATGGAAAGTTTCATTATATATATATATACTGTATATTAATAGTGAAACAAAATCAAACAGCAACTATCTGTTTGAAGGATTAAATATTTTTGCCAGAATACAAAAGAAAAAAAACTAAATTTATGATACATATTGATATTACATGCTTTAAAACTGAAATAATGAAAATTTCATATAAATTACTAAAAGTTGTGCACATGCATCAGAAACATCAACAGACTAAATAGTAACTACATGTAGATTTACATGAATAGAGACTTACAAGAGTGGTCTATTTGAGTGAATGTAAGAATACAACAATGATGCAATAGGAAGGAATCAAGTGAAATGGTGGACATGTTAGTTTAAGAAGATTTATTTTTGTGAATATTAAAAACATCTATTTCATATAACTATAGAATTGTACCATTTCTTATATATATATATACAGTATATACAAATAATCTACCTACTCAATCTTCTATAAGACAAAGTGTGGAATGCATTGAATGAAAAACTACTTCCATTCTACTACTTCAGAATTCATACATCCATTCCATGGGAGAATACTTCCAAATGGATGGCAGTGTATAATTCATGTTTACTATGGAGAAAAAAGACCAATAATTTCATTTAAATCTTACTGTAAACTCTCAAGATGGGAAAGACATGAAATTGTTGAGAAATGATCAGAGAAATATTATAGAAATGTGTAGGAGTAAAGAATCACTGATGGATAAACTATTTATTCCTACATCATAAAGATATATCTCAAACATAGTAATAATACAATCAGTATGGGTGATTTGACTACATCTAGATAGGATAGAACTGAAGTCAGGCCTAAGCTTTGGAACTTAGATTGATTGAGTTGTTAATATGACGCATGGTCTACACCTATTTAGTCTAAACTAATCTTCTAACAAACTTACGATTCAGAGGCTTAGAATTAGGATAAGGATAAGGGTAGGGTATATGGTAAGGGATCATTTTGAAGTTGGCAAAATGGAAGTTTCAGGGAACGTGTAATAATAATAATAAGTTTGATTTATAATGCGCTAAGATGATACAATATCATCTCTTTGCACTTTACTCTACTTGTAGTGAAGTTGACCAAATGAGACATAGACCAAGCGACCAGAAACCTGATAGATAACTTTAGAAAGTTATTTTTGACTACCAACTCACCTAAGTTTGCCAAATTCGGGTTTCTTGTTGGCTGACTTGCATGACTCCACAATCGCCATGATTATCACAACCATATTCATCTATAAAAAGAAAGAAAAAGAGATTGATATCAATTTATTATATATCCTGTCAATCTTTAAACTTATACAAATTAAAATTCCAAATTTTAAAGATTGAAAATGATTGGTATTCATCAACTCTGAGAGACAGCACTTCCTCTTAAGACCATTATGTCAAACACTGCTCGAACATCTATTAAATACCATCAAATCTGTCTGTTAGACCACCCAAAGGAACACATGAACGGTGGTCTTTATAAATAAAAAAGTGGTCTATATTGACAGGTTCATTAACATATAACCAGCTTGCTAGGGAGTCAAAAATGATGATCATTATAAGCAGGTAGTCTTTGTTATATAGTGGTCGCTAAAGCAAGTTTTATTATACCAAACCTGTATTTGCCTGCAATTATTTTGTAGAATGGGGTAGAATAAACAAAGAAAATAAGAAGTTACAAACTTACAGCGACCACAGCTAAGACGGGTCCAGCAAAACTCCAGATGAGGAGGTCCCCAACAGAGAACCAGCAACTAAGGGAATATAAAAGGAAAGTGTCTAAGAAAAATGTGCACAACAATTATACTAAATTCTGATATAACTGTGGATGAACAATTTAGTTCAGTCAGTTATTAATGATTATTCTCCTACAAACACAGAATTCTCTAAATGAATGAATGAATGAATGGGAATATAAAAGAAAAGTGTCTAAGAAAAATGTGCACAACAATTATACTAAATTATGATATAACTGTGGATAAACAATTTAGTTCAGTCAGTTATTAATGATTATTCTCCTACAAACACAGAATTCTCTAAATGAATGAATGAATGAATGAATGAATGAATGAATGAATGAATGAATGAATGAATGAATGAATGAATGAATGAATGAATGAATGAATGAATGAATGAATGAATGAATGAATGAATGAATGAATGATTGAATGAATGATAGAATGAACAAACAAACAGATGAATGACTGACTGAATGAATGAATGAATGAATGAATGAATGAATGAACAAGTGAACAAACAAACAAACAATAAATAAATCAAATGCCCCCCCCCCCAAACAATCAAGCATGACTTACAAGTGTTCGTTGTTGCCGTTGACCTGCACTCCATAGTTGAGATTACTCAGGGGCACAGACAGGCCAACAATGAGGGCGGGCATGCCGTAAGAGAGCACGTAGTAGAACGTCATGGGACCAGTGTTGATGTCTCGGATCTCCGTCATCATACGATACAGATGAATCCCTTCCATGAACATCCAGCCAAAGGCACTGAGTAACGAGTAGTGAAGCAAGATGGCCACCGCTGTGCAGGCATACTGTAAGAACGAAAGACAAAAGATTAGTAAATAAATGTCTAATTTAATGTACATTTTATAGTCAGTTCACAAATATAACAAAATGAACATATCTGGTTAATGGTCATCTTTTAAAACACATTACAGGTAATATATTACTTGATCTATCCACATAGAGGGAAAACCTGACTTAATTATAGTAGCAACTTACCCATCTCCTTAACCTAAACCTATCCTTTCACAAAAAGTACAATATAATGATTTGAGAAAATAATGTGATCTTATATCAATCAATTGAGTACTCACGTTGTTATCGGTGTTGATGCCGACAATAAAGGTGAGCTCAGCTACGATGAGGATGAAGCACAGGTTGATGTGGATGCTGTTGAGGTTGGTGTGGAGGTTGGAGATCCCGAGCAGGGTCAAGAAAGTGATGAGGAGGCAGATGATCGCTATGGCAACACCGACATACACAGCTACTGTTAGGGAAATTGTAATGTCCTCCGTGTACTAAAGATAAATAGAGAGACAAAAACAAAAGATATACTTATTCTGATCAAGAGGTTGATGTGGAGGTTAAAGTGATCCAGGTAAAGTGTCTAACTCCACGAAAAATACTTGGAGCTTCCTCGTTTCTCTTCTGCCGTGTTGTTCAGCTTATGGTAAGAGAAGAATAAAATAGGGTTCGATTTTTTCAAATGTCCCTTTAGTATGAAGATAATTATCATTGAAAATCATTATTTCAAAAGCGTTAGCTAACGGTTTTGATAAAAAGTACAATTGTCGTCGCTGAACACGTCCTGCCAGCGCGCGTGGGAAATTTTCCCGACCCACTGAACTTTGAGCCTAGCGTGCGCAAATTCCATGAATTCCGTACCGTATGTAGCTGTATACACGGGTGCGGATATCGTCATGATCAAACGGATGATTATTACTGCGACAAATCTACAACAGACGATCAGTATTCGGTGATAAAATATGAACTCAATATTCGTTTTTTTCAAACTTTCACAAATCTTTCAATTCTATTTTACAATGATATTGATATAGGATTGAAGTCTCAAATGTCAGTTTGTGCAATATCTGACACTTTACACGGATCACTTTAATGAAGAAAGAGACAAAAACAGAAAATACATTTAAAAACTATTGTATTTCATACAGGGCAAGACCACTTTTGGTCATGCCATGATCGTGACATGAACACTTGTTCCACATTCTAGGTCTGCATCTACCACCATTATTAATAACTCAAGAAGAAGACTAATGATCTTATGCTGATAACTAACCTCGTAGGGTCGATTGTCCATGATGACTGCGACGTTGGTGAGATGTGAACAAGAGCAGTTGATGTGCGTCCTGTTGTAGCCCGTCAGATTACACCCAAAGCTGGACCATCCACCAGTCCCATTATTACTGCAATGGTAAAAACAATCAAATATTGCGCTTGATTTCTTATGGAAGAAGTAGAAACTCAACCCCTTCAGGACAGGGGGGTGTTGCATAGAGAATAATCGCAAGAATGATTGGGTCAAATGTGCGTGCACATTTTCGGACAATTAATTGGAAATTGCGATTGATTGCAAATACTTATGCAACACCTTCCTGGTCCCGTAATTCTCTGGCAAAGGTCTATGGAGAATGCATGTTATACCAGAATAAAATTGCCATGGACAGGTTTGATCACATAATAAATGACAGAATATAAACGACACTTCAACTAATTACATCCATAGCTGACCAAAGGGGTCAAAACTACATGCCTTATTGCCTACATGCCAAAACTACATGCCTTATTGGATTGGATAACATCGCATTGAACACTTACAATTCAAAGTTCCAATAGACGCACTGCGGCCCGCTCCTGTTAACGTTATCTAGGGACTGGAACTCAAAGACTACAGGACTCCGCAGGGGGTGAGGGAGGCTGCCATTGGCTAGCTTGTCGTAGATGGAGAAGGAGACGATGGGAGAGTTGATAATCTGTCCGACTTGGTTGTCCGGTATGCTGCAAAGAGACGAGAGAAAAATGACAGTGTTAAAAAAAGCTAATTTACGCAAAGCATCTGCTCAGACATACATGTACACTTATTTTGAGTATTAATCTTGTCTTGGAGTGGTCACCAATATACACAGGCTGGAGTCTGATAATGCATCAAATAATGAAGAAAACAGATTTATATAGCACCTAATATGATTGATAATCATCTCTAGGCACTTCTATTATATTAATACGGTAAGCTTCAACCCCCCGAAATGGTTCCCACTCGAGATATCCTCACCCCGAGAATTCGGCGACTTCCCGACCGTCGCGATCGAAGGATATACGTTTTGCGGAGGACAATAAGGCATTCCCGAGTCGCTCCCGCCCCGTGGTCGTCGTCCAGATCGAAGAAAAGGGAAAGTCAGCAATGTCAATTGCCCGTTTAAGACGCCGAGCATTGACTAACGATTTATCGCCGTAAAAGTATTTGTAAGAATATAAATTGGAGTAGATAAAACAAATAATATATCGAGAAACCATTTTAGATATAACACGTTGCAAAACTACCCAGGTTTTGATAAATATCAATAGTTATATTACGCGGATGGTATGGTAATGATCGCTATTGCTGATTGGCATCGTGTTTGTAAGTGCATCGACGACAAAATGCGACAACTTCAATTTAGCTGCGGTTATACAACGCGCAATGGCTGTACAGCCGTGTATACACGTCGCGCAGTCATCTAATTACCCCACCGAACCGTAGTTTATTTGCAAAGCTCACTGACCTGCTGACCATCGTCTCTGGTCACTATATATTCGCCCTACCGTACACGATACTATAATTGCGCCAGCTTATGGTAAGATGTATTAAGTCCGCGAGCTCACATGCTTTGTACACAGCTGAGCGGTCGTGCAAAGTGCATTGAAGTGAATAAAGCGGGGTGGACAATGGTGGAGCAGGGGAGTTTTATACAATCTCGACATCTTGCGGTAAGATGATTGTATTATGCCATCCGCGAAGAGAAGACGCCTGGGGGTGGGGGGGGGGGGGTATCTGCTCATTTATTATGCAATGCATGTATTGACGGCTACTATTCCCTTCAACCATGGAACTCCCATATCCTTGCTTCAACGGAATATATCATCGGGTTTCACAAGAATATGACAAAATGTATACGCCGGAGAACTTAGATTGGATATGAAACGTTCATGGGACACGACGGGTTATGTGTCATGCAGGCAATTGGAGTCGCGGGGGGGGGGGGGGGGGGGGGGGGGGGGTCAACGGCGAAGCTACTGTATATTAGCAAGTACACGAACATAGTGTACTGTATCTAATTTAATACAAGCGGAACAAATTATGGACTCTATAAAATATGGGGGATAATTGAATAAATTTCCATGGGTACTAAACCATTATGATTTTGTTATACATTGGCCCGATATCGTTGGACGGGACCCTAATGCGTCGGGGCCCTGTCCAACGACGGGTTGTGGGGCGGGATTGAGTCGCCCGTGTTTATTTTGTCTTATACTATTTAAATTATGACTCTGGGAATAGTAAAGATTTAAAGTATCGTTATGTCATCATCGCCTTTCTCTCACAAAAACCCGCGGATTTCCGCGGGTACAGCTAGTTTCATTATAATATCCCTGGTCATCGATGAATAGATTAACTCAAGGGTATAACTCAAGGGTACTCTCTTGTGGAAGTGGTGTGGCAAGATCGGTAGAGCGCGTGCTTTCTGATCGTGAGACCCCGAGTTCGAACCCTGCCCACTGCCTTCGGCCTTCAGCAAGGCATTTAATCCACATTGCTGCTCTCTACCCAGGTGTATAAATGGGTACCTGGTCTGGTGGAAATTAGCTTGGTGCACCTATATGGTTGCCCGCTGCTAGTATGCTCCCCGGGGAGTTGAGAATGTGTACAAGATAATTGTACGGGTCTGAACTGTACCATATGACCAGGGGTAATAATAAGCGCTTAGAAGCTGTTCTGCATTAGGCGCTATATAAGTGCGTTATTATTATTATTCTTTGATTTTATACTGGATAGTTGAACATTTCAGATCTAGTGAACACAATTTTAGATCTGAACAAATAACATGCAATTAAAAGAACTACATCTACTTCAGCTGTTAAACAAACATTTTCAGGACTCTTACATGACCTCTGAATGGTTTACTCAAACGACTGAAATAAACAAGAAACTTACTGGACATCCTTGAGGGTGCTGTTAGGAAGCAGGTTTTGCAGGGTGGAGTACATGATGAACGCTGCCACGGCAACACTATTGTGGATCATCGACACCTGGGTGGGGTCTTCAGACTCTGGGCGGGGCTCAATCAGATCCCCGGGGACGTGCACCTGGGAGCTGTCTTCCGGTTCGAAGAGCGGGTCAAACTCGTACTCGGGAACCACTCTCGTGGTGAAATTTTCACGCAGGATGATGTCGTGATGCATGACTGGAAGGATGAAGAAGAGGAATAACGGAATTACGAGTTTGAGCAAGAAATTTATGAAGAAAGTTATCACTATTAGAATTTGTGTGAACATATGGGCAATTTCTCAAAATGTACGAGATGCTATACATGGACATCCTGTTCAAAGAGTGGGTCAAACTCGCACTCAGGTCAAACTTGTACTTAGGCTCTCATGGTGAGGTTTTCGTGCAGGATTATGTCATGATTCATGACTGGAAAGAAATGAAGAAGAGGATTAATTGGTGACAGTTTGAACAACATATTTAAAGAAAGTTATGACAATTGGAATTTTTTGTGTAGATATGGGCAATCTTCTCAAAATGTATGTGATGTGATACAAATGTCAGTCAGAAGGTATATAAACCTGATCCAAACCCTAATGATACAAAATAAACTTGCAGGGTTGAAAAGCCCAATTAACTTTGCTCATTTTCATTTATTAATAAATCATCGATAAATAAGCTTACTGATATTTGGTGTGATGATGGAGAACTCTGGCGTGTAGGAGAAGGAGTTTGTGAAGCGGGCGATGTTGAGGGCAAACTCTTCCAGCTCCTCCATGATCTCAGCCGTGCCTCGCTCCGTCTTCTGTATCATCTCCCAGTGCACCTTGTTCTGTGGCTCAAACAGTTGGCTTATACTCTCAACAATATTCTGTTGACAAAAAAGAAAATATATACTCAAAAGTGATAATTTTTAAGTATAAAATTATTGATTGAGACAAATTGGATCAGAAATGTTGGTTTCTATTCATATTTGACAACCAGTCAAATTTGAAAGTGATATAATTTTTTTTGTATAAAGGTGATTGTGTATTTGGATTTAATTTGATTGGTTTAGCAAAATGGTGCGTGTGTGTGTGTGTGTGTGCACACATGGGAAGAGGGTGTTTTCAGGAATTTGTCTTACCCTTGTGAATGACTTCTTGATGGTGGCCGTCACATTCAGTCCCACCTGCTTACTTTCATGTCTGAGGAGGTAGCCGAGCACCTGGTATGCGATGTTGACATCGTTACCATGGAAAATGTCTGTCTCGTTTGTAGCTTCCTGGAGCGTCATGGCGATGGAGAAGGACAGGTCGGGGTAGAGCTTCAGACCATTGTCCAGTTGAGTCAGCTAGAGAAATGCAAATGATGAAATTGTACAAAAATTGTATTTTAAAACATTCCAAATGAAATCGTGGAACATGACCCATAACAGATGATGTTCAAGAGTCAGACAATTGTTATGGTTAGAAAATCCACTGGATAGTTCACTGGATATTTTTTTTAAATCTTGTAATTAGCTATCTATTCTAAAGAGTACACTATTAAACAATATAACTTCCAAAAAAGCTTCTAATGAGCAACCGTTCAAAAGAAAATTGACAAGTCAGGCCACTGCTAACAAAAGGTTTTGATAGCTTGGAATAAAGCGCCAGGTGCATAATCAAAATGATCCCTGGTTCAAATCCCACTCTAGTCAAGCTTTATTAGATCCCTATTTCTTGCTATTAGTTTTAAAAACTAAAGAGTTTCTCACATAAGGTGATGTTTCTTTGTCTATAATCAAACTACATGTATGTTTTAATTACCGTCTGCTGCAGTGAAGCGAATGTGTCGGAGGTGCAGTTGAAGAGATTTGGGGCTAGCCAGTTCAGTTCATAATCACAATCCCTGGAGGCTATGCCATAGCTCCCAGCCGGGCAGTCCAGGACTGCGGCCTTACCAAACTTGGTCCTGGGCCACCAGAGTCCATCGGCAAAGCGCTTGGGACATGAATCGTAGACAACTGTCAAGAAATCAAGAGAAATGGGCAGGGTAAAACTTAAACTGGATATCCAAGTGACAAAGATCAGAAACAAATCATTCTAGAGGGTGCAGTGTTGGCATGAACATTATTTTGACTTTTAACTTTCAACACACTAGTTTTTCAATTTAAGAATAAAATGCACCCACTGCTAATTGCAACTATACAACTAAATTTAAAATGTAAAAGATTTCAATGACTATTAAAAACATTTCATCAGAAATAGAATGAAATGCTGAAAAACGATTCAATCTGGAAAAAAAAATCCTCCTCCCATATTGCCTAATAAACATTGACCGAAATTAAAAAACAAAATTCCAATAGCAGCCCCCAAACAGTTTTGATTATCATATGAAAATGATGAAATGACATGATATATATCTAACCTTCACACCCCCGTATAGTGACCTCAGCCTGGGGGTCCGTGCACGCATCACACCGTCGACCAATGGCAGCATTCTTACAGTGGCACTGCCCCGTCTGTTGTTCGCAGTCCTGGCTAAAGGACCCTACTTCGTAGCAGTCACAGGGGAAGCATGCATCGCTGTCTGACGGACGGTAGGAATGCTCCTATGAGAGATGAGCAAATACAAAATTGATCAAAATATTAGTTTGAATAAATAAATAATTTGATCATGATGCATAAATCACAATCAGAAGATGGCATTTGGTTCTCATCTACGTGTAAGACAACAAGAAATCCTATTGGGGGAGGGTTAAATCATACACTCGAGCTGAAGTTTTCTAATAATGACTTGTGACAACTCTTAAGCAGTATATCTTTTGTGTAGAAAGTTTATATTTGTGGTCTCCTTCAGTGTATGGGTTAACATCCTACCTGGCAGAAGCACCGACTGGTAGTCTTGTTGCAGGCAGACTCGAATCCCATCTCCTCGTCACACTCACAGGGTCCACAGATCTGATCCCCCCACCAGTCGTCCGGACACTCCTCCACCAGGTGTCCGCAGTGGTCACCGTAGTAGAGGTCAGAGCAGGTGCAGTAGTAGCCAAGCTCACTGGACGAAGAGAGGGTGCACGATGACCCGTGCTGACATACACGCAGGCTGCAGGCCGACGTACACTCAGGTCCGTAGTATCCTATAAAATAATAAAGAAGAAATTCAATATAAAACAAATGATTGACATGAGTTTGCAGTGAGTGATGTAGTAGAGGTCGGAACAGGTGCAGAAATAGCCAAGCTTACTGGACGAAGAGAGGGTGCACGATGACCCGTGCTGACATACACGCAGGCTGCAGGCCGACGTACACTCAGGTCCGTAATATCCTACAAAAGGCAGAGAGATTGAATAAAATCATAATGACATAATTGATTCAAAGAAGGCGTTGGAATAGGCAGATAATGATCACACTGAATAGAGAAGAGCCTCATAATATCATATTAGAATAAAGTAGAAACTTAATAAAACCATGAAGATATTGATAATTGATGACAGAATTATCGCTGGATGCTGGCAGCCATACACTCTGGGTCATAGACTCCTACATATCAACAAGGTCCCAAACTATGATGATATATTTTTTTAAACAAAACTTTAGTTAATCAAGATAACAATGATGACATTGATGATCATGGTTCATATAATCTGTTTTTGACCATTCTCTAATGTCATTTACCATGACCTTATTTTGTACAAACTTCTCTTCACTATGTCATCTCTGCTTTTAAGCACCAATTACATCAACTGCAAACGCACCTTTATTACACTCGCATTCATAGGCGTCCCATAGATCCACACACTTGCTGTTGGATGGACAGTTGGCATTTGCACAGGCATTGGGTACATTGCAGCCCTGTGCTACGTGGGTTCCTTGTCCTACGGATGGGTCCAGGGGACTGTTGTCGCCAATGAACATACCCTGTGAATGGAATATACAAGAGGTGATTTAATTATAAAACCATGGAGGATTCAATTTTTATTTGATTCAAATTGTTCAACACTTCCATAAAAACAATACAATGAGTTAATAGATTTTATCACATGACTTAGTAAATACAGTACATGCCGCTGCGGTGTTATATTTTTGGATATACCATGGCAAGATTCAATTTTTATTTGATTCAAATTGTTCAACACTTCCATAAAAACAATACAATGAGTTAATAGATTTTATCACATGACTTAGTAAATACAGTACATGCCGCTGCGGTGTTATATTTTTGGATATACCATGGCAATATTACACCCCTGTGTTTGACAGTCAGATGATAAAACAGTTGTTCAATTTGTTGTCGGGAAAATCACGGGAATATTCCTATCCTCGGGATTTCAAATGCTATTTCGTGAAGAAAATAAGTCCCTCGACTTCGTCTCGGGACTTATTTACTCTTCCCTCAATAGCATTTAAAATCCCTCGGGATGTAATATTCCGTGCTATACCCTCCACCGCCATTTAACAACAGTATAATATAGACTGGAACATAAAACATGACAGTGTTAGAAATCACAAGGATGGCAATGCCTCATTATAGTGATTTAAACAAATTAAGATACAATTAAAAAAGAATCTATAAATTAAGATAAAAGATAAAAGAACTACAATCTACAACTTTACCTACAAGAGTCACCTCTCTTCCCCCTTCCCCCTGTCATTCAAATTATCCCCTTCTGACATTTGGATATCAGATCCTTAACCTCTACTAAGCAGCTATCAGTATACCCAGGGGGCAAACCACCATTTTTTTAGGATTTCAGCTTTTGCCTGTTGTAAAAGGTTGGCCACCAGAAATGACTTCTAGGACCTTCTAGGATCACAACCTAGGTGGACAACCTCGCGAACTAGCTACTGGAAGTCCACAGAATGAGTTTCAAGAAAACCACACCTAACATGCCTAATGCACTAAATAGTGTGTTTTAGCCCTAGGGGTCATGAATACCCAGTCACACATCTTGTACAATTACACCAGAATGCATGGTGATAAAAGCTTGTTATTTCACGGAGGTCTTCTCTATAGTCTTGCGCATCATTTGATACCAAATTTGAGCATATTGCATCTTTGGTTACTGTGTCACACGTCGTTACAACGTGATGTGTCACACATGGACGTGAAATTTCGAATACAGCGCTTACGTATGAAATGCAAATAACTCCTTAAGAGTTAATAATAGGCTATATTTTGATCTTTATAAACTTAATTTGATTTGAAATACCTATTAAGAGCATTATACAATGACACCAACTATGTAAATTAATAAATCAATACAAAACAAAAGCAATAAAAACAATGAAATACATAAGAATATGAGTTGTCTATGTATTAATTTGTTTAGATTTCGATAAAATTATACAAAATCCATCTATAACTTCATAATTTGAATCAGATACGGAGGAGGTGTGTATGCGTGTGTGTAGTTTTGTGGGGGGTTGGAGGGGGTCACAAGACCATCCGTGGACTCCAAAAATAATTATAATCGAGGACTACTCACCCAGTATGGACGAAGTGTAACTAAAGGCTTACATGACAAGTTCAAAGCAGAGTCTCTTACTAGTTCTTAAATGAGGTACAATATGAAGCTTGGAAGAGGGTACTATTATTAAGGATTGGCCCCAGAAGTCGCTTATAGGATCTTCTAGGAACACAACCTGTGTGCAAAACCTTGCGGACTATCTGCTGGAAGTCCACGTCAAGCGTATATTGAAGAAAAAAATCTGTCTACACCAAACCACTCATCTCTACCGAGTTGAAATATATGCTGCACCTTCATACATCATGATCTATGTCGTGTCATAGGGGATGAAGAGCTGTAGTCGAGGTCGTGGCAGCAGTGGAAACCAAACCGTACACAGCAACAGCACATTCCCTCCGGAACATATCAAATGTGCAGTGTTCCGGTCAAATAAAACCTCACCAACGTGAAAAGGGGATGTCTGAAGGCACTAACAGGGTCTTATTCCAGTGAGAAGAAGAAGACAAGACTTATGACGCTCAACACCTTCTACACCTTAACAAGAATCTCAAGAAGAAAAGAGGAAAAAACAGCTGCACCAGGCAATTGCAATGTACTGCGCATGACTGCGCATGATTTTTGCTAGTGGTAGACAGCTTGACATGTATGACTTTATAGGAAAAAACATGAGTTCAAGGAACCCGGCAGTAAGTGAAGTGGTAGGAAGACTAACCTAGTGAAGTTCTACAAGAGGAAACCAAAGTGCCAAACCAAATGTTTCTGATTTGCCTTAGGATAACAGAAAGAACAGCAGTGGTCCTTTCACAAAGGTGAAACATTTTGAGCAATTCCAAAGCATGGAACCGCCTTCTTCATGTATAGGTACAGTTATTCTGGCACCATTTAACACATCAACATGATATTGTCTTGCCCAGGCTTGCTGTGTAGTTGACACTAGAAAGGCTTTTCCATCATTGAGGGACTATCCAAACTCTGTACATGATGGAATGTTTGGCTTGGGAATGTGCACATTTTTATCAATGATGGCATGAGAAGCTCGTTTGAGACAAAGGAGAAAGCGTCCTCTTTAGGAGGCAGTAGCTTCAAGAGAGTTGACTCGTTGTTCAAGAACTTTTAAACTCTCAGTTTTCCCAGATCGGAATCCTTAAACTGGTCTGCTTTGGTGTTGTACACATCCATTGTGAGTTCTCTTGTCCTAGTGATACTGTCATCTGTTAAAGCATTGGCAGGGTGTTTCTTACCAGCAGTGTCGATATGTTCCGATTCTGGGCTGTCCTCACCCACAGCTCAGAGAGATCAGTGAGACGTGCTTGTGACGTCAGTGGCATTGGCATGAATAACTACTCTGTCGACTCTGTTAACTACCCTGTTGTAGAATGTGTACAATAAGACCCTTGTAACAGCCTCTTCATGCCTGAAGTGTAGATCCAAGGGCAGGAACCTCCATCGCAGACCCCACTGTGAGAACAACGCTCTTTTCTTTCTTCCTTGAATCCACCTGCACCAATGTACAGATGGCTTTGACCAAGCTAAGGTTCAAGCTGTCCATAACCTTTTACAGGGTAAGCTCAAAATGTTTGTTTTGGTAGCTTGATATCGTGAAAAACTCCTGTGGATCAGGAGCTGCGCATTTCCCACTGACTTCATAGACTTTGGCTCATTTGGATAGGACACACCTCTGTTCCTGTTCAGCAGACTTCAGGCTGGCCTACAAAAGTGTATGATATCAGTACCGAAAGGAAATTCTTCCAGCAACAGATTTGCGTGCCATTCAGTGACTGCTTCAAATGCTTCACCTTTATGAGATGGCCAGTGACATATGGCGCACATTGCATCAACAACCACTGTTATTTTACAGTTTGGTTGTCATTGACATTGACTACAACCTCTTTATCCCTGATGACACGATTCTGACCAGTGTATGGTGTGGGCTGGATGAATGGAGATGCAGCATAGAGGGAGCATACACTTTAACTCTGTTTGTAGAGATGGCTGCATTTAGTGGGTTTTTTGTAGATGCTTTTCAAGTTCCAATTCATGTGGACTTCCAGCAGCTAGTCCAGCAGCTAGGTTGTGTTTGTAGAAGGTCATATGTCATTTATGTGGGCCAACCTTTAACATGAGCCAACTATGTTCATGTCTGTTACACCTCCTTTGCTAGCTTCACGATGTAACTCCTTTAGACTTAGAATGAGACTCGCCCTAAAATGTGTCATGTAAGCCTACAGACACACTTCGTCCAAACTGGGTGGGTAGACCTCGATTATAATTATTTTTGGAGTCCATTGATGAAAGGCTGGTCTTTTGAACACCCCCTTCCCTCCTCCCGTGTATCTCATTCAAGCGATAAGCTTAATATGTGATTTTGTGGATATACATGTATTTTGTATCATTTGATATAGTAATTTAACCACATCTAAACAAATTATTACATTAACAACTCATATTCTTATGTATTTCATTGTTTTGTTATTGCTTATGTTTGTTATTGTTTATTAATGTACATACTTAGTTTCATTATATCATGCTCTTAGTAGTTATCTAAAATGCGAATTACGTTTTTAAAGATCGAAATATAGCCTATTTTTCATTTATAAGAATTAAGTTGCCTTTAATACATATGCGCTGTATACGAATTTCACGTCCGTATGTGACGTATCACGTTGTAACGACGTGTGACACAGTAACCAAAGATGCAATATGCTCAAATTTGGTATCAAACGATGCGCAGGACTCTAGGGAAGACCTCCATGAAAAACAAGCTGGAATTAGCAGTGCATTGTGGTGTAATTGTGCAAGATGTGTGACTGGGTATTCATGACCCCTAAGGCTAAAACACACGATTTAGTGCATTAGGTATGTGGTTTTCTTGAAACTCATCCTGTGGACTTCCAGTAGCTAGTTCGCGAGGTTGTCCACCTAGGTTGTGATCCTAGAGGGTTCTAGAAGCCATTTCTGGTGACCAACCTTTTACAACAGGCAAAAGCTGATAAACCCCTTTTGCCCCCTGGGTAGTAGGTAGTAGTTCTCTATCATACTTTGTGATTCTTGCTCATCTGCCAACACAATGTCACACCTTCCATACTGCACAATGCTGAGGAAGCAGTTGTGCCTTTAAAACCTTACATCAACAAAATGGGGCGTTAGCAGGCAGTGCAAATCTAAGTAAAACATTTACTGATGGACACAAAGGAAGTAGTACATACCTGCAAGCAACCACTGAAGCCATTGTAGAGTTGGTCATCAATCAGTTCCCCTCCTAGAGTCACTCTCTGCACTGTTTTCCCACTCAGGTTATCCGTTGCTCGTACAGAGGTCTGAAAATAGTCAATACATTATTATGACAAGTTCTAGAAGGTAAAGAAAACAACAAATTATTAATGGTTTTGTTTTATTTTATGAGTGTTCAATAATTCCATTTTCACAAATATTGATATTATTATAATTGATTCACAAAATGTGTTCATTTTTTTTATTATTCACGTGTTAGAAAGGTTCATAAAATTCTTGAAATAAATATTATTTCCTAAATTGTCTAATCGATAAAAAACAAGAGTAGAAACATGTTTATATACTCAGGCTCAACTATTCTGACCAATCAATTGAATACAAATGTCCTATAGTACTTAATTTTCATAACAAGTATACAATAGGAACAATCATGTATTGTCACAACTTACTGTATACTTATCAAAGTCAATGTTGAGTTGAATATTATTGTTTTTCCATTCTGCCTCAAAGTTGTGCCATTCACGGTCATTGAACTTTGCCTGGTTAAGCTGGACACTGATTGAGCTGGTCACATAATGCAGGTAGCCATCTATCAGCTGCAAAACAACAGATTAAAACAACTTACATATTAATAGACCAAAAGACAAAAAGATACCGATTAGTTTAACAAACTTAATGCATCAATCACAGAAGGCAAAATTATTGCCTAATGTTTAAACCATATATTTGCTACAGAAATGAAATTATAGCTTAGAATCTTGACTAATTTGTGTAAAGAACTCACCAGAACTAACATTATGGGAATCAAAGGAATTTCACTATTTCTAAAGTCTTAAAAAAATAACATAATAACAAAATAAGTAAGCTAAGAAATACCCCATTTTCAAAACATATTTAACCCGATTTCTACTTTTATTACGTCCCACTTTCTATATCAACTCAATCATTGTTTTATATGAGTTAAACAAATTAGGACATAAATCAGTAATGATTGAAATAAATGAAGACAAATTTGCTAGTGACAAGTAAGTGTTGATCCTTGATGATTCATTAGCAAAAAAGGGAATGGAGACTCACAGACAGATGTTTGCAACATTTAATTTCCATCTTATGTAAACATATATATATCTCCCCCTCTCATAAACATATATATGTACCTGTCTCTAACATAAACATACCTCAATGCGAATGTTGACGTTGCCCGACAGTTGTATAAACATCAAGACGCCATTCTCATTCCCGGTGCGGAACACCACCCGATTGGACCACGGCAGGCTGATGTCGTCTTCCCGGTCAAAGGTCATGTAGCTATTCCCGATAAAGCGGATTGGGTTGGACAGGGCTGTAAAGGGGAACAGTCAATTTTGTTTACAATCAATATTTGAAAGGATTCTAAACAAAAACAGTCATAAAAAACCGAGTGTACAAACGATTGATTCATCTTGATATACTTGTAGTCTACAATTGTGTCAATATTGTGTTTTCCATGCCAGTGACTACTCAAGTAGTTTTTTAATAAAGTTTTGCACTTGAATCATCATTTACATAGTAACTAATACAATTTTGCTAATTTTATCACATCAGTAGCATACAGTTCTAGAAGAAGTAAGGTGCATGTAACAATCCCAATCTGAACTACAAGTCTCTCCTATTTGACATGGATTGCTGGCACATATAGACTAACAAACACAGATACAAAAAAAAATCTACATATAACAGCTATTATAAAATGGGTAGAAGAATCCCTGAATTCTGATTGGTCAATTAGCGTGTAAAAGTTTTTACTGATGCATTTTACTTATGCATTTTACTGATGCATGGCTCACTTTAGTTTGATTTTCATATTTTTTTGCGCCCATTTTATAAAACAAATGCTGCACAGGCATATTTTGTGGATCGGTAAGAATTGTCTGCACTCTTTTAACTTTGGAAATGGTCTAAAACCATTCCAAAGTTAAACTCGTGCATCCAATTCTTACCGATCCACTCAAGCCACGTGCATTATTTGTATAATAACATATATCCTAATCAAAATTAAGTCCACCAGTGCAAAAAGAGCAAAGGCACACATACTAATCCCACCCTGATTGACAAGTCCCTCCATTATGAAAGGGATCACTCTCACAGATGGACAAACAAACAAACAAACAAACAAACAACAAACAAATAAACTTACATACATCTGCACATACAAACAAACAAACAAACAAGGACCTACCTTCTTCACAATTAACTCCTCCAGAGCCTGAAGAACAAAGGCACATGTAACGGTCCCACTCAGATCTACAGGTTCCTCCCGTATGACAAGGGTCACTCTCGCAGAAGTCCTCCATGTGTGGACATCCAGGTTGCGTACCCACATCCTCCACATTGGTTGCTAGGTCCAGGAGTTCGTTGTCGATGAAAACATCTCGGATGCAGCCCTGGAAGTCGTTGTTGTCCACTGGGAATGCATTGGGTAGGTCGGGAAGTCCACCAAGTATGAAGGGGCCATTCAGATCAAGGAACCTGTGTGAGCATTTAGAAGGGAATATGACAAATGGCTTTAAATGAGTAATTGTCAATGTTAACTTCATATACCAAGTCTCTTTAATCTTATCACTGTAATAGCTTGCCAAGAACAACCCCCAGTACAAAGAGATTTGTGAGCATCACCTCTAGGGCACATGCAGCTTGATACAACGTTTCAAACTATTAGTTGCATTCCAACATTCCTGACCAAATGTTCAAAGTCTAATCCAGAACAGAGCCCTGGAATGAAAGATCTGCAAGCATTTCTTCTAATAATCAGTGTTACCTACTTTGATACAGCATTCCCTGACCAAGCAACAGACTAGTCTGGGAGTGCTTTCTATTCGCATCAAAGGGTTTTAGAATATCACTTAGGGGTGAACAGCTGAAGATCAAGTTCACACTATTCTGTTCTATTAACCCATTCAACACTTTGCTAACAGGAATTCAACATAGTATGCTACCCTCATTTGAGTCTCTCCAAAGACCAAGTGCAGACAGTAATTGGCCAGCGTGCATCCAAGTCATTGCAACCTTGACCCCATCCCGACCTGGCTCCTGAAGGCATTTCTGGAGAAACTTCTTCCTACAATCGCCCACATCATGAACTATCTCTGTCATATGGCTCTTACCCTGTAATCCTTTAAAATAGCACATGTATTTCCTGTGCTGAAGAACCTCACCTTGATCGCAATATACTTTCCAACTACAGGCCGATTGCAATCATCTTGGTTTTTATTATTTTATCATTATTATTAAAAATGGTCTAAACAGGAAAGTCAAGTCTCACCTGAGATCCCCGTGGTAGTTAGCAGTCGCAGCACAGTAGTCTCCAAATTGGTTGCTGTACTTCAGAGCCACGGCAGGATCGCAATCGTCCAAGATGATGGTTGCCGTCTGCGATGCAAGAATTAAAGAAGAGTACAAAAATCAATCATCAATTTAAAATCATAAATAAATCAAGGACCTGTACAGTAGTCAAAATATATAACTAATTTGGATTGCTTGTTGTGTATATGAGAACTGCAGGATCACAAACACTCAAGACAAATAATTGATACAGATGGACTATGAAAGAAACCAACATGAAAATAGACCACAACATTTGATAATTTCAAATTCATGATAAATGTGTTGTCCCTGATATAGTGCCATGCAACTATAAAGGCATGATTTGGAAGGAGACATATATATATATAGACTCTAAATTGTGAAGGACAAATTTTGAATTAGTTTAAAATTATCACTACAGCAACAATCTGTAATCCAAGACTTTGTGCTAAAGGTACATATACAAAATGTTTAGTGGCTGGTCAAGGCCATAACCTATAAACACACATTGCTTTTAATTATCTGGCACACAGAGAATGTTATTAATTAAATACAAGAACATACTTCTTAGAATCCACAATTAATGTAAAACAATACATTGATACATGTATGTAGCAACACAAATTTTTAGATATCAACACAAATGTATCTTTATAATCTCCACGAATCTATGGTATGTCCCACAAGACTATTTCTCATGACATTCCAGACACCAGTTGCTAGGCAATAACAACATGTCTGCCACTGGTTCACATGAAAATATTTCCATAAAACTGCCTGGATGTCAAGGGAACGGTAGACCCTGAACTTGCAAATACATCAACCATCTCAATTCTTCATGTCCTAAATTTGATACACGGAGGAATACACACAACATACAACTTTGGATTTTGTATGCTGCTGCTTATTAATTCTGTTACCTTTCAATTATAAGAATATTATTTTTGAATGTTGGTTCTCTTTTACATTAACCATCTGAGTGCCAAATCAAATTGCAAACAGCCACTTAATCAATTTCTTTAGACAAGATTACATGGACAAAATAATCCCTCTATTCATCTGCAATGAATAGAAGTTTGGTAAGAAGTCAAGTGTCTGTAATGTAGCAGTCACACCGCCAAACCGAAACCAGACGCAACTTCTACTTTATCGGGAACCGACAAGAGCCCGAACTGGGGTTAGCAGTCACAACAAAAGAGACCGACAATTCCGATACCACTCCGACACCAAACCGCTAGCACCCCGAACGTCCCCGAAACGTCCCCGAATTATTCGGTCCCGTGTCGGTTTGGATTCGGTTTGGCGGTGTGACTGGTACATAAGATTCATTCCACAGATATAATTCAACTAACCCTAGTATTGTGACTTAAGTTGACCATGGCTCTCACAAGGTTAATATATAACCAAGGGCAATAATTCTACTTTCATAAACATATTCAATAATTTCCAAACAAAATATCACTAAAATATAAATGTTTATTTTAAAGTCAGTTTGGGAAAGATGTACAAACAGCCATATAAGTTAGGACTTTAAACTCAACATCATGCATATAATAACCACTAATTCATTTCACTATTTAATTTAATATACCTTTAATTAAACCAACCAAAGAGCATTTCAAGGTAACAGTTGAAATGACAAAAGGGTTATGAACTCCGTCACCATTATCCAACTCATGTAATTATCATCATACTATAATAATGCACCCACATTCATCATAGTTTGTCAACACTGCCATTGCAAAGCCCTCAAATATAAAAAAATCCCCTACAATAGCTAAGCGTTGGTGGCAAAGTAAAAAAAAAACTCAAAAGTCTAGTGTGTGAAAAGAAAGGAAATAAGTCGTACTCCGGTTCGGGGTTGCCCTTTACATTTTATTGCCCTCACGCTCGGCATTTAAAATGGCTTCGGATTTGATGAGGCAGTGGAGTGAAAATAATCTCTGTTCACACGACAGCATAATAAAATCATGGCGGTTGGGGGGAAATCAAATCAATTGTTTATGCACGATGTTTAATATTTCACACGTTCACAATTTTCTAGTTGAGAGTTGCATGCATTTTAGAATATTGAAGTATATTTTTGGGGTGTATATTGAAGTATATTTACTAAATGTTTTTGCATCTTTTTAGGGAGACTGATTTATTCGATATGACATATAATCCCTCACTCACTATGTACCATATGGTTATATCGTTTTATAAATGAGATAATACCAGAATTACTATTCAATGTAATATATATATATTTTTTAAATTTAAATTATATCATATATTTATTTATGTATACAGTATTGTATAAATAGTTCTCTTTATGTACATTCACATTAATATTACCAAAATACAAATATATATTGATTTCATGTATAACTGTTATCAGAACAGTATATTTATTAAGTTTAGAAATAACAAAAACATACATTTGCATTTTGTACAGATGAGTCTTATTTTTGAGCAGTTGAATGTTTGTACATGCTTAGCTATTCAGTAGGGACACCCACACACACAAATTATTCATATTTATTTTAAATTACTGGTAATTAATTTGTGGAAGAGAACAAACAAATAAATAGCTGCATATTTCCAGAATCTGAGTTGGTCTGGGTTTGTTTGCATAGACTGACAAACATCCCAACCTTGCTGTGTGTTCCTACAATGTGCAGGCATGGCAGGCCAACTGGAACACCAGCCACAATTTTTCATTCTTTTGTTAAAATTCCATTTTTAACCCATTAATCACTGGAAAATTGACTACAAAGTATTGATTCTATAGGACACTCAATTGTCTGAGAGGGAAGGATGATCTAAAGATTTAACTATTCTTTTGAAATTTTAACCCATTAAATGTGGGGAAATAGCCTACTACTTCATTGAGTCTTAAATAATCTCAGTTACAGAAGAGGAATGAAAAACTATATATTGTTATTCGTAAACAAAATATTTTTAACCTAGTAAATGCTCGAACCTTGACTGCTGGAATCTCAAAATAAAAGAGGAAATGGTTAAACTATCAATTGGTATTCTTTCATATTTCCTTTTCTTAATCGATTAACTTGTTGCCTCCTAAATTTGTCAATGTTCATAGCGTTCACACACAGCACACAAGGTTCCCATAACCAAAGGGTTAAATGAACATGGACTATTGTGTATTAACTCTATGGGGGTTTCACTATCTAGGCCAGAAAGGGTTTACCATTCATTGAGTCCAATGAACTGATAGACCATAACGCACCATTCAATTATTTGGTGAATTAACCTCATCAAGTTCATTATTAATCGGTTATTCATTTCATTCTTTGTCACTTTTCATCCCCATTCGAAGTGTATGATGATCTGTGAATTTGTTCCCACCATCCACATGTATATCCCACATATTGGTTTTTGTGTGGTTTCCTCAATAATTACGATCAACATAATACAAAATCATATGCATAAGGAACTTATTATTTTTTGCTACCAGTATGTCCCACACACTGTTTTCTGTGTGGTCTACACCTCACAACATACAGTCAACATAATGTGTGCATAAGCTACTCTCTACTGTATCAAATGTTCATGTAAAAAGCAATGTAACCTTCTTCTGCTCCTTCATGGTATCGGAAGAGTTAACGTGGGAATAAATAGAATAAAAACATTCTCCCCTCTTAGGACAAACCAGAGACTTTATGCAAACATTTCCGGACAAAGGAGTGAGAAGGGGGTATTGACGTATGTTAGGGTTCTGTAGAATCAAGTTATATACTATCAACAAAGATCGTGGTTTGGCGAGTGGGAATTTTGTTGGATGTTAAAATAAGCTTAAGGGGAAAGCATGCACTAAAAGCAGATTTGCAAGCTGGAATACGATACCAGTGATATGGCCTTTTGCGGTTCAATAAATTGAAATGTTATCTTATGATGCAAAATGTTTATAATACAAATTGCTTCGCTAAATACCAAGAAATAACAATTTAATTTACAGTTAGTAATAACCTAAATAACAATGTAAACGTTTCTCCATACCAAAGATAAGACTGTTAATTCTATATAAAATTTACTTCAAAATAAGGGAATTAATACTTATAGCCCATAAAATATAACATGCCATTCTCTCTGTAAAAGAATCCTAGCAAGGGACACTTTGTGGAACAAAGGATAGGAAGACAGTGATAAACATAATTGCCCTTTTTAATTCTTTGTCAAGAAATACTTCACAATTTCTCATTCATGAATAAATTCCACTCACAATCACATACACATGTTTATAAAGATATGTAAGTCCTTAACAGTTCTGATGAATTATACTAGTAATGATGTGATATAACGATTTCCTGACACATCAACACCACCGTAGTGAGGATGATAGAGCCAATCATCCCTTATTACAAAATTCTGCCTGTACGGGACACCCTAAAACCGCAACATCTAACACCCTAATTCACCAACATGCACAGATTAGAGACCACAACATCTAACACCCCAACTAGCTAGCCAACACGAACAGATTAATCTAGCGAGCAAATTATTCATGCCTGTTTGACACCCTAATTCACCAACATGCACAGATTAGAGACCACAACATCTAACACCCCAACTAGCTAGCCAACACGAACATATTAATCTAGCTAACAAATTATTCCTGCCTGTTTGACCAACTAAGGATTTGAGATGGAGGCTTCGTTCAGAGTGTACTATACCTGGATAACGAGAGAAAACTGCTGCTTTTATGCCTGGAGAGAATTTAGGGATGTAACTATAGACGGAGGGATAACAACAGCAGCTTGGCAGTAAGCAATGGGTGGGGTGCAGGATCGAAAGGAGAAAAGTACCCCCTTTCATATCAACAGAGCATACACCATTTTGGAAGAATGATGTACTAATGTATTCATTCCAGTTTTAACAAATACAAATTTTAGATGGAGACTTTTTTTTAGAGTGTCCTATGCCTGGATGCCTGCTGCGAATTTGTTGATGTAACTGTAGATGGAGGGATAAAAAAAACAGCTTGGCAAGCTGAGGCGTTGGGTGGGGTGTGAGATGGAGCAGACAAGATACCCCTTTTATATCAAGATATTTGTTTTAAGTGGTTTGAAAGGAAAGTGTTATGCCAGTATTTGAGATGGATATTTTTGCCAGTGTCCCATGCCTGGATGCATGCTGAGAATTTTGGGATGTAACTATAGATGGAGGGATAAAACAGACAGCTTGACGAATGGACGTGGGTGGGGTGGAGGGAGGACAAGACAAGATACCCCTTTCATATCAAGAAATTAAGAAATTACAAGAGTTTCTAAAATGGTACAACAAGAAAGTGTTATGCCACGAAAGAGGGAGAGAGTGGGAGGGGCATCGGGTAAAAGCAAGAGAAGAATGATTAATTGTATCTCTTTCACATCAAAATAACTTAAGATTGTTTCTGAAATGGTTTACAAATTATTCATGCCTGTTTGATCAAATACGGATTTGAGATGATGGCTTTCGGGTGATAATAGAAAACGTTTGAAGAGGGCAAAGATAAGCTACAAAATTGCCAATAGTGTGACATAATTTCTCTAGATTGGAGGAGGCAATGTATAAGGACTTGTATCAGAACTTTTTCACCCCTTAAAAAACAGACCAAATTCAGAATAGCGATATGAAGTGGTATTAATGATGCAGCTAGCTTGGCGATGGAAGGGGGTGGGGAATGAAAGAAACCCGGCCAGAAGGTTCGGGGAGATGGTCGGTCAATGACTCTCATGAAATCTAGATGGTTGGTTATTAAGCCGTGGAGGACAATGAGGCTTTGGTATAACCAAGGAGGTATTAGGAAGCGCTTCCTAATACCTCCTTGGTATAACACACTTTCTCCATTATACCTCAACCTAAGATATCTGGAGCACAGTTCTAGATGGGTTAACTCTGTCTGTAGCTTTGTACTGTTTAATACTGCAGTTAATTCAGCTGCCAATTCATGTTGAATTAACCCACTGCCTACAAGAACCTGGCCAGTCCTCTATTAACTCAATGGGGATTGCAAAACCTAGTATTGAACACGCTAATGCAATTCTTCTCATAAAATTAAATTGAGGATGATATTCTTGCGATTATGGGAGTCTATATATTTATTATGCCATTTTCATCCATTCAGTTCTAATATGTGCACTTCAATGAAAATCTTCCTGATAAATTAATTTAACATTTAAAATATAAAAAGAGACACAATCGTCTCAGAATTTCTCATCATTTTGTCTGTATCATGATGAAGAAAGGGAATCAATCTTGAACTGAATATAATACCATGGGCTATGGCAAATAAAAATCAGACATTGTTTTCCTTGAAATTGTATTTTGGGGGTATTTTTTTCCAAAAGTGATATTTGAGACCTCTATCATATCCTGCAATGACGATAAAAAATCATAATCACATATACATATTCTCAAATTCTATTACAAGGAATGAGCCGAGGTGAACCATGGACTGATAAACTTTCACCAAACTCAGGCATGTTTGTCTGGAGATATCGGCTTCCTACATTAATCTGAACATTCTTTACACCTGTTGTTATGTATGGGGTGCTTGCTATTGGGGGCATTCGGGGGGTGGGGGGGGGGGGGGGGGAGAGGGGGGCCTTCACAGTATCACACTTCTTATTTTAAAGGTGACAAGTTCTCTTCTTATGGATACAATTTGTATCAATTTGCGAATATAAAATTATATAAAAAACTTACACACTGATAATTGCAATATTGCAAGATACCTATTTTCTTTTCAGAATTTAATTTGCAAAATTTTAAGGAAAAAAAATGAACACTATGATAAAACAGGAATGGGAAAAATCACCCATGAGGGAAGGGATCAATATATGTACAGTACCTTCTTTGAGAACAACCTTAAAGATTGCCAAGCATGGGGATGCGGAGGGTGTGCCGAACATTCATAACTAGACTAGTTTGTGAGCACTTCATAATACTGACTAAGAGTGCATTTTGTACTGTGCGCAAGGCATTCACAAGATAATGATAATAATAATATTATTATTGCGCATATCACACTAGATAGGGTCTCTATGCATGGCACGGCATGGTGGATCAAGGAGGTATCCTATATACAAATCTGAACCACATTTAAATGAGAAAAAATTAAAGACAAGAGACACTGCAAAGCAGGGCAAGTCCCTGTAGAGAGAAATACATCCACCTAACCCATTTTACCATAAACTTATTGCCCATGTTATCTCAGCGTTTTGCAATTTAATCTTTGTCATTTGCAATTTAATCCTTTACTTTGTCCTTCAAAAAACAGGTCATTGTCATCAGAGACACAGGGCTCAGTGTCGTTAGTAACATGAATTTTATGATCAGAGTGTATTTCCTCTCCATTTTTTGCCCTGATTTAATGGCACAGCTTATGTCTCCAAACTGAGAAACATACTGAACCTGTGGCCAACAGGAACCTGAGGCATCATGTATCATCTCTATGGGTATTGGGTATCAAACTTCCCATTGCCTCTGCCAAACAATGCAAGGAAATGTTTACAATAACCTTTACCTTCACCTTGAACTAGAGAAGCATATTTCCAGAGTTCATGTATATCAAAATGAAGTACAATGATGACAAAAATATGTCATGAAAACAGTCATTTCTTTTCATTAAAAACTGCTCCCTTTGACAATATTTGCAACAAGTGCAAATAATTACTAGTACTGCAACCATTGAAAGACCGACTGAATTTTGAAACAAACTACTACAACTACTACAACTACTACAAGACTAATTCTCATCTGAACACAACACTCAATCCATGATGGATGATGAAGTCTTCACTTCAACCACCATCCCCGCTAATGAAAAGCCATAACTCTGTCGCTCGGGGAATGGTGAAGCGGCAGCCATGAAAATGGCCGTTTCACACGACGATGGTCATGTGACTGTCAAACAAGGAGACCCATGGGAAGACGAGCAAAGGGTTGCTTTCCTCCCATGCCTCATCTTTTCTTACAAAACACTCATCCCGATATTTACTTTATGGCAATGAGTAGACAAACATGGCGCCACGCTCTAACAGGTAGGAGATGCGATATGACTGATGGCGGATTCACATCCGCGGCCTAATTACACGCTTTGTGTACACTCGTTTTCATGATACTGGACAGAAAAGGCTCATCCACTCTTGTTTTAACAGCATAGACTTGGTGAATTCAAGTTGGCGCACAAATAATTGGAAAGGGTTCTTGTCTTACAACCCTATTTGACAATAGATTTAATTAAAGAAACGTCCACTCTCCTTCTTATCATAATAGTAACAAACGCTAATCAAAGAATTTAATCACGAGAAACATAGTTCTATCACAAAAACAAGAATACATTCTGGACACGATTGCAAGATTTAGCTGTTGCTTAGAAGATAAATGGCCAGCTCCAACAGAATATCAAAAATCAAAATCAGAACCATTACTATATTTGAACAAATTCTGATTTAAAACAAAATCACTCCCATTCATCTCAAAAAGCAAGTCGTTTATATAAGAACCATTCCTATAGTTTAACAACAAAATTAGATGCCGTTACTTTGGTACTTAAAAGGATAATAAAGGCTATACATACCCGCAAGTAGTAGTCAATGGAGACCGTATGCCACTCTCCATCGTTGACCCCTCCGCTCCTGGATGCGGTTACCGTGGTAACGGTACTCCCGGTTGAGAAGGAGAACCTGACTTGGCTGTTGACGACTTCCAAAGCAATGAAGTCGTGCTGTTGGTTGTATCGGCCATTGTAGAAGATCAATCCGTTGGGCTCCAGGGTTGCAAAGCTGATGCATGGAGGAAAAAAAAGAAGAAACAAAAGATTTTGAAAAAGAGATTAAAAAGAGTTTCAACTTGATCAGGCAATGGTGCTGCAAGTGAAGGAAAGCCAGATTGGCAAACTCCAGGGTGATGCAGTCGTCAGCCTGTTTAGAAGTCCATTTGGCTCCTGGGGGGCAAAGCTGATGAATGGAAAACAAAAATAAAAAGATTACGGAATAAAGAATAAAAAAGAGTATCACCAAGATGGAAAGTGAGCTCCTTGTAGAGAAGAACCTAATTGATAATCTTCAAGGCAATGAAGCTGTTGGCTGTATCAGTCATTGCAGAAGATCAACATCAAATTGAAACACAATTTCATGCCACGATAGCAAAGCTGACAGATGGTAGACAAATAAAACATTAACAACTTTGAAATAAAGACTAATATTCTTTTTTTTTGTTAAGTACCGTACTTAACAATGAAAGTGTGCCATGAAGTGAATATTAAAGTGGGACAAATAGCCCACACCCAGATATCTCTCTGGAAATTGATGGAAAGAGTTAATCAAAAAGTGAACATCTAATAATTACTTGCGACATTCTCTCCCAAATATGTGTCAGGTTTCTCTTACGATTATATTGTAAAACACAGCTTTAAATCTGTGCCATTTTCTTGAGTTTCTGGGTGCCACTAAAGGATAACCACTCTAATTAGAGTGAACGAGAAAAGATGTATCGCTCGTGACAAGGGCCTATT
Source organism: Echinarachnius parma (assembly GCA_037951105.1). Classification (NCBI taxonomy): domain Eukaryota; kingdom Metazoa; phylum Echinodermata; class Echinoidea; order Clypeasteroida; family Echinarachniidae; genus Echinarachnius; species Echinarachnius parma. The sequence goes on from JBAMJV010000009.1 coordinate 70,167, forward strand.
TGATCAAGGACTGAATCACTACTAGGCAGGGCGGGTGATTCACAAAAATGTTAATGTTAAAGTTACGACAATGACCAGCTCCAGTGTAATGGAGTTGTAATTTGCCAATAATATGAACAGTACGATATACTGAAAGACATGATCCATAAGCTAGTTCACGAGCAGGGCAGAAATAAATACTATTTCATTTTTTAAGCATGTCAGTATTGAATATGAACTCAGGAAACTTGATTCCATTGAACTCAACAATTCATGGCATCTCTATCAGGTATTTATGGGGCTTTATTATCCCGGGCACTCTCATATGCTTTTTCTCTATTATCTTAAGACAACGACTTAGGCATAATGGACTCATAATTCACTTTATTTTACATATCTACATACATATGTACACACTCATAATTTGTATCATAATGCATTAGTTGCTGGAGGGCATGTGTTTCAGTCTGTGTAGGTTTTAATAACTATATGTTAATATACCTAGATTCTGTATAATTGTTTTCTCATAAGCAGTATAAATTTCATTTCTTTTCACCTACATACTACCTTGTTGATCTTTGTCAATGACTTACTGTTATATAAAAATTACCCCTGGTTTGTGAACTTTGTAACCAGACAGAGCCAGCAAAAAAAAGCACAGGAAAACATTCATCATTTTTAACCAGATGAATTGGCGAGAAGTGATAACAAAGACAACTTTGACGGAGTCACAAAGAAAGCAAAATTTGCCTTTCTGTATCAGCATGATGCTAAAACCAACAGCCCGTGGAAACAGCCTTATCTCAATTATTTCATCTTTGGGGCGTCAATAAACGCTTTGTAATTGGTTTCTATTGGTTTCTATTGGTTGCCCCGAGCGGTGATATTCGGGAAATGACGGAATCGTGCTTTGCTTTTCACACGTGAACTTTACTTAAAATCTATTTGCATCCAAATGGGTCAAATTAATGGCGTCTGCCTCTACAAATGAGATAAATCTGCGCAAATTTTTCGCACACAATTCACAGATTGGATTCCAAATGGAAGTGAACATTAACCTCTCCCAGACCTTCTTTTATTGAGGCATGGTTTAATATGGGCCACCATTCTAGTGAGCGTATGCTAAAATACTGTCACTATATTTATACAAATTTTCAAATACTGTCACAATCAAATATAAACAAAATCTAAAATAAAAAATGCAAAGTAAATAATTAATTACCTAATTATACCTTTTTATTTTCCTGATAATCCTTGATGCATGCTAAATTCTGATGCATGCTACTAGAACTTATTTTCCTGTGACAAGTTAACACACTGATTGTATTAGTAGTTATAAGTCCAATCCAACAAACAACTGTGTATCTGTATTAAAGCAAGACATGCGCATCTGAATCTTGTATCATAGATCAGATCCTTAATATTCGTTCATTGGATCAAATGGGATTGTGTAGTGTGCAGTGGGCTTAATAACCTAACATGAAATAACTACTGAATACAAAATCATCCAAAGGTACTCCTTTATAAATGTTAATCATTTATAAAGGACTAAAACGCTTCAAGGGAGATTTTTAAAATTAAATTTTCATCTTCTCACCTGACAGACAGTTGGAGCCGCACTCTCTGACTCAGCGACCAGAACATCATGAACGATTTAGGCGGAAAGTTCCGCGTTCGTATCTCGCAGAACGGACCGTCGTGTTCGTCGGGTTTGGGACACCGGCAGTCGAAGCCACCGTCAAGGAAGTTACGACATGTGCCGCCATGCTTGCAGACACTGTCCCCTGGCCCGGTACAGCTGCCTTTGGACACGTCAATCTCACAGTTAGTTCCTGAGGAAACAGAAAATAAAAAACAATTCAATTAATTGATGTGATGTAGAGTAATCGATTTCGAACACTTTGACAAATTCTAACAATTACTCAAAGGTATCCTTTGGTCTGGTTCCTGAGTTCCTGGAATAAAAGAAAGCAGAAGCAGCAAACACACAGTTGTAAATTTGTGAATTAAATCTTATTTGTTTATTACAGGTTTACTTTACTTGAGAATAATACTATTTTTACTAGTCTCTCCATTCTTGCACATGATATTGTCTGATTAAGGACACCTGTCTTCAACCACATCAACTTCAATTAGTTCCCAGGAATAACATAGCGAAAATAATAAAATAATTGAAATAATACAGTCACTTTATTTGATAACAGATTTGACCGTAACAAAGACTTTGAGAGAAATTCAAGAAAAGTAAAACTATATGGGGTAAGGAATATCTAAGGAAGATATCAATATACAGGACACACATTTTGAGAAGCAAAGCATAACCATAATATGATAAATTAACCTAGACGTGTAAATGAAATTCTTTTTACAAAGCTCTATTCATGCTGTCAAGTTTTTGATTTTGAAATTGATGAACATAATGTGACAAAACTTTGATGATCTAAAGTTCCCTGAATACAACAGTATTTGACTCACAAATACACTTTAGGGAAGAAAATAATCTTCAATTATACACTAATTCTTTGTAGCCAGGCAAGTTACTTATTGTATTCAAAACCTGGTGAGCTATGCATTAAACACAATTGGGATTGCAAAATCTAGTAGGGAACAGCTAGTTGTTACTGAACAAGACTACAGCAAACAAAATATATGAGATGTCCTGTGAAAAGGCACAAGGTATTTAATGTCCGACCCCCCACCCCCCCCAAAAAAAAATAAATAAATAAATAAATATTAAACAAAATCTGGTTGAAAAGATGGGCATTGCATACAATACTTGAGATCATGAGCCTTGTGTCTGCAATGTTTGTACACGTGACCCTCCAATCTAATTAGAGGATCTTTGGAAATCTGATTACGATAGATTCTGATTACGATAGACCGCTTCTGTAATGTATGCAAATAATATGCGTATGACGTAAGCTTAACAATAGTAACTAGGTCCGGCAAGCTAAGTTTGCCGGAGCTTGCCGGATCTAGTTACTATTGTTAAGCTTGCCAACGGGGAGTCTGATGTCATAGGCATATTATTTGCATATATTACAGAAGCGGTCTATTCAACAAATCCTATTAAGTGAAGAAAAAACAATGTTCAGTCTTAAACCCTTTTTAATCATCAGCCTCCACGGGAGCAATCTTTGGAAGAGGGCAAAACTGTTTATATATTGAGCTTTAATTGCAGGAATAGTTAGTGGATGGCAGCGAAGATTTGTTTGCGCATTCAGAGCATTACAACTAATAACAGGAAATTAAAATCTTGTTTCCCAGACACTCGAGGAGATCCCCACGAGGGATTGTTTGATTAGTGTGAGATGATCGTCTCAAAGCTTGCACAACTTTATTGAAGACCGCAACCCCCCTCTCTCACACGACTAATCCAATGACAATCGGAAGAATCGCCACCCCTAAACTTTTAAGTCAGACAAGTCAAATCTCATTTGAGTACAATAATTCAAATTATAAATATTTCAAGGGGGGGGTTTATCATCAAATTAAAAGGTAAATTTATTTTAATATCAATGTTTATTGATCTAGAGCTCTAAATTTTACTTAAAGGGACAATTATTAGTGAGAAGTAAAAACTATTTCAAAATGAAGATAAAACCAATCTTACGCAGTACTAAGTTCTACATCTTTTCTTGATATTGAATCTGATAATGGGTGAACAGACCTTTGTAGGAAATCATTTTATTATCATGTTAACATGCTTAATTGTTGAGTCATTGGCTTACTTTAAGCACAGGTTATGAATCTGTTCTCGATATTGAATCTAATAAACGGGTGAATAAACCTTTTGTATGTTACTGTGAGAACATGCTTAATTTTTAAGTTATTGGCTTACTCTTTGCACAGGTTATGAATCATAGGATTTTTAAACAAGCATTTTTAACAGTTTTTTTCTTCTTCATTATGTTCATTTTAATACTAAAATACATGTTTATACTCCTTATCAGAACAAAAAAATGTAATTTCTAGAAAGAGAATATATGATCACGTTGAAAATTAATTATATTACAAATTAACAAAAACATGTGAAGTTTAAAAAAGAAATTAATTTTTGTTAAAAAAACAGAAAAATGTAGCAATGTGACTGATCAACCTTGATATAAAGCCCATTTCTCAACACTGCAACCCAATCGTGAGTACGTAGTGGAGTAAGATTTCTCTCTTGACATGAGTAGCCTGCTTGTAAGACATTAGATACCAGCGACATCTCTCAGCAAACCTATTGATATCAATTCTCTCTCTATTTTCATCCAGGAATTCTTTCCTCCCTTTCTTTTGCATTTCCCATTTTGTTTAGAATGTAAGATTTATACAATATTCAACATTAAACAAGGATCACTAATGGTGTATACATGTCACATGGGTCTTAATTGTCATTGGTGGTTTTAACCTTGGTTTATACTGGATCACTTGAGGCCAATTTAGTAGTCCATGATTTAAATATTGTAATACCAAAAGTGAGTTGAAATGTAACCAATGGGTTTAATATGACCATTGGTTAACAAGATCTTTCACTCTAATTAATTCTGGCTGTGTTATGGCAGCAAAATGTTACAGACTGAGAGCACTTCTTTTTTTAAAAGAGTATTGGGACTGAAAAAGGGACCTTGTTTTTTTTCTCATAGATTTAGCCTGGATACTTCCACTACTAGTCGTAAACGTGTTAAACCCGCCATATTTGGAATATTTTTTCCAAACATTTAGCCTGAATATTTCCTCGACTAGTCGTAAACGTGTTAAACCCGCCCTCAATATTCATGGGAATAATCTATTGTCACAATTAATGAGAAAATTAAATGCAACTATTAAACTACCACATTTTAAAATCTTCCAAACATAGGGCCTGAAATAGTTCCACAACTAGTTGTAACCGTGTCAAACCCTCCCCGTAAAATATTCATGGGAATCACCGGGGGTGTCACATTTAAGCGTGCAAACATCTCCCGCTCTCAGATTTCACAGCTTGTTTCTCCGCATCATTCATGTGCGCTGCTCGGAGGATAATCCCCCCTCCAGAAATGGGGCGGTGCGAAAAGGACTGGAGCAACAAAAAAAGATACGCTGAACAAACAATCGGCCGAAAAATGGGTTTGGAAAGTAATCCTCCCTGTCCAAAGAACTCAAGCCGAGTTCGCTACCCCCCTCTCCCTCTCCCTCTTCATCTTCATCATCACCTCTCACTCTTCAAAAGTCTCAACTTTACTTTGTTAAATAGCTGTTTATTCCAAGATAGTTATAATATGGGTGTAAGTTTGTGAAGACATGTAGAAAGCAATGCAGTTTCTGTCCAACTAGCTAACACTAAGTCGTCTTTGGTGCTCTATTCCTTCTTCATCATCATCATCACCATCACCTCTTACTCTCCCAAATACTCATTTTCATTTTGTTAAATAGCTATTTATCCCAAAATAGTTACAATTTACCAGTGTACGTCTGGGCAAGGAGGTATTACAAAGTTCTTGGTTCGGAATGACATGTAGAAAGTAACATGCTTTTCTCCCTGTCCAACTAGCTATAGCACTGAGCCAGGTTTGGTACGCCATTCCTATTTCTTCATCATCACATCTCACTCTTTATTTCCACCAAAACTAATGCAAAATAATTGTCCTAGAGATCTATTCTTAATGCTACTAGTTGCTAAAATTACATATTTGACTAAGAATTTTGTTTTTCTCAAGAAAAAGAAATAGATATATATGCAGATCTGTCCTACATGCCAAAAGTGTGATGCAACAAAAACAATAATCAAACCCACTGTTTTTTCTGAAATTTAATTTGAACTCTATGGGAATTATGTACAGTATCTTCAAGGGAACCAGTTAACCAACTATATAATATCACTAAACGATAGAGACACAAGAGGCCCCTGGCATTTCCAAAATGGGGTACAAAACTGTACCCACAAATTTGGTCCCCAGTGTATATATAGCTAGTAGTGGGGAAGCCCTCATCGTTTTCCAATCACCTGGGTAACCACAAATTGAATTCTGATCACTTAAATTATCACGCTCTAGAAAAGGATCCGAGACATCTGACAAAACCATTTACAGGTCCAGGTCATCACTCTGCAATTCTTACCCATTTAAAGTCAAGACCTATACAGTGCCTCCCGCTAATCTACTCTCCCATACCCGGGAGCTATGAGCGCCCATCTCTGCCCGAAAGTTCAAATCCAACCGAGCAATTTGTTCTCAATTGAAGGTAACACAAGTGACGATGCGAAAAACAGACGATGATGTCAAATACATAAGATGTATACAAAAAACATGGGATAATGACAAAGACAGGAGGTTTTGGGTAGCACCTATCAGCAGGAGGGGGTCGCTCTGGTGTCACTTTGAGAAACAACACCTGTTGCCCCTGACAACGGAGTACTTTTTTTTAGCCCATTGCCTATAGGAACCTTCTGTACTATGTACTGATCCCATTCAAGATCAATTGATTTTGGTATGTGACATTACCTGGCAGTTCACGTTTTAATCAGTGCTTGAATTCCAAGAAAACTTTTGATATACCAAAAACAAAACCTTTTATGATTCTGTGTGTTCGAGATGAAATGCTCAAAATGGTGGCTGATGTCATTGGAAATTTTAAATATCCTCACTTGAACACAATTCAATGCAAGCATAAATCAATCCTTGGTAAGTGTGATTGCCATACTACAATCAATATGGAGAACAAAGTAATTAAATGAATGGGCAAGATAACTAGATATATAAATCTTATCTTTTAATTGCTTTACAGAAACAATTTGAAATGAATTGAAACAATAACCCATGCTACACATGAACATTTCTATAAATAATGAGTTATAGTATTAGCATGTTATTCCACATTTTTAAATGAATGAGCCAAAATTGCAATTTAAGATTTTGAATCGGATAGAAAATGAGAGTTGTTGAACTAGAACCAACTGGCTCCAACATTCCCAGTAAATCAGCTTTCTGGGTCATGCAGACACTGAATACCAAGGAAAGACATCCATCTCCAGCGAGTGTTTGCTGAGAAGCCTTGGGAAGATGCATTGACACAATGCCACAAACACCGGACAGAATGCAGTTTTAATGACTGATCACACTTTGCTCAAATTAAAATCTCCCCTTAACCCTTTCAATTCTCCTATAAGAATGTAATAGTATGCACACTCAGTAGCACCTTACACTGTAAGGTACACAAGGGGTTTGTGATTCTTATACAGAAAAGGGGGTCAGTTTCTGAAGAGAATTTATTTTGCAATTTTTGCAGTTAGATGGGGTGATATATCTTATTGTACAATTTTCAATTGCTTTTTTTCCGGAATTTACCAAATTAAGTTCTTTTCAATGTTACCTATTGTAAGGTTCTTGTTTCCTCACATTACATCTCTCAAACTGGTTATCCTTAACAACACCATCAACACATTTTACAAGAAAACTCCCTGTTCATTCCTACCTCAGTACATTGATACTTTCTGGGTAAAAACTACACACACATAACAACACTCCACCTTTCCCCCCATTCACAACCACCCCATCTCCTATTCTTGGCCTCTTCCGCATCTACTTTTCCGATCCTCTTCAAAAGGAAATCCCACAGTGTATTCCATCCCCCCTTTTACCCTCTCTCAACCTGTGATGTTTTTAGTTTTCACTAGAAACAGAAAAAAGGGGCTGAGTGATTAGATTAGAAGTCCGATAGCTACGAAAACCTTCCGATCGACTATGAATCAGCCGCGCCCGGAGCATACATTAGCCGTGCAGAAGTGTCTAGCTAGCCATTCTACGTGCGCACACCTTTTTGTGGATGCGAATGAGAAGTATCAAATACTGTTTTTCTAGGTGTTATCTTTTTTTTTACAAATGTGCAGAAAAAAGTTGACTGATTAAATTAGACGTCTAGCTAACCCTAGCTACCAAACCTACAAGTTGACTATGAATCATTTGAGCTAGGAGCATACATTACATTAGCCGTACAGTAGTGTCTGACCATTCTACATACACACCTTTTTGTGGTTTTGAATAAAAGATATCAAGTCCCATGATTTTATTGGTAATACGAATACAACCAGGTATGAGGGAACCGCTAGAATTAAAATTTTATTTTGAGGATTTGGACAATGTTACGAAGTCCCTTTAAGTTTTTTTTATATATTTTTTTATTGGTCAATATTCTCTCTTTAATTTCTCAGCGCTTAGAAACATTGTATTAAGCGCTATATAAATGTTGTATATTATTATTATTATTATTAAGGGTTTTTTTTACGACAAGGATTGATAATTACGTATTCAGCATATCAGACAAAAAAGGCTCAGTAATTAAATTAGAGTAACTGTTACAGTACTTTATAAATTAGGTGAGAAAGACATCCATTTAGAGTCCATCTGGCGATTCTACATTTATGTGCAGACATTTTTGTGAATATAAAGCAAATATACATATTTTTTTCAAAAACTGTAATCTTTACTTCATTTTTCAAAATATAGCAGAATATATAAAAAGGATGGATAAAATCAATAAAATGTAGAAATCATACATGAGAAAAACAAATAATATTCTAAAAGCAAATAATACAACTTAAAAATACAGATTTCTTTCATGTGTAAAATTGTGCAAAATGAGAAATATACATATTACACTTAACCATAGATGAGATCCTATTTGACTTATGCTTGGTAATTTTTATCTTCAGCCAATTACTGAATAAAATTAAAATATTCTTTCTTTACAAAGCAAGTGATGCTCAAAGACATTAAATTTACAAAATCCTCCCAATTTGATCCCAAGATCACCCAGAGAGCCCTCTAAACATATGGCATAATGTAGGTATGGAAATATATCTTGGGGTGGAGAATATGTCAGGTCGGGGTTTATACATGGAGAAAATACACGTCATCACACAATCAAACTGTCTTCAACAGGTTAGAGGGTCTTCACATTTCATCACATTCTATTCATTCATACTCTTCCTTCATCCCTAGAAGGGACGATTCAGAGAAAGGGCGTCATATAAGTCTGATAAGAGGTTGCATCCATCATTTATGTAAATCAGTGAGCCGAGTATGGCTCCAGGCCTTTGTAAGTTTGCATGATGTCTGCGTGCTCCACATAAATTAGGTTTAGCTTCAGGTCCAGTGGGTGCAGTGAGTTACAGCTTTTTTCTGAAAGAATATCTTTAAAAAACTCTCACATTCAGTCACATACCATTCCTTCATACCTTAACTGAAAAGATTTAAAACATTTAGTCAGATAGCACCATGTACCCCCCCCCCCCCCCCCCCCCATCCCTAAGAAAAGGCAGATTCGGTAATGCTGTGTAAATGTCTTAAAAGAGGTTGCATCCGTCATTTATGCAAATCAGTGAGTCAAATATATCTATGGCTCTCGGCCTTTTATAACGTCATAGTGTGTCTGCTTGCTCTACATTGGTTTAGCTTCAGGTTCGATGAGTGCGTAATGTAGTGACATAATGTATGGCAGCGAAGAGGCTACAGGTTTGAGGGAATGCTGCTTCCCAGAGGTGGAGTTGTTAAGGTGGGGGAACAGGAACTTACTGAACAACCCCTTCGACCCCCCCCCCCCCCCCCCCCCCCCCACCGATGAGCTTCCGGTTCAATGAGTGCAGAATGTAGTGACATAATGTACGGCAGCAAGAGACTAAAGGTTTGAGGGAATGCTGCTTTGTTTTTGTTTGAGGGAGGGGGGGGGGGAAATGAGGACTCACTGAACCCCCTCACCCCCCCCCCCCCCCCACCCCTCCCCCTCAGATTAACTACAGGTCCAATGAGTGCATAATGGGGCAAGGGGACAAAAGGAGCAAGTTGCATTTTATTCTCATAATCCTGTATAATGTTGATACTTTGTGATAGTGGGATATAAATTAGTTGTCCTGGTAGGGCAAGTCAAGTGACTTACAATTTTAATTGCCCACAACTGATTCTCACTTTCTCTGGGCAAGTGGGTTTGTAGAGGCCTGCATGCCCCTATTGGCTCACTATTTGGGTTGACCGGGCTACGCCACTGCAGCTCGTTCTAACACCTGCGGGGTAGGCCCCAAAAGACGAGAAGAAAATCGTTGATTGTGAGACGGGAAAAATCTGCTCTCGCTTCAATTCATACTAGCACCTAGCAAGTAAACATATTGGATCAGGTCAGAAGAAGACCCAATCATGGCCGAGCTACATTTTCCTTCAATTTAGGTCCCACCACTTGTTGCTTCAATTTATGCAGGCAAGTGTAGATGCTTCAGCCACATTGTGAGTTCTAAGAAATACCACAATTATTTTGCCATTATTTTCTCACCTCGATTCCAAGCAACATTGCATAAAGTTAAAAAAAACCTAATTATCATAAAGCTATATATTCTGCTTCAATTTTATTCAAGTAGAAGCACCTAGAAAAAAAAAAACAATCAAATAACTTTTTGCTTCAATTTATGCACGCACTGCTTAATGCTCCAGCCACATTGGGAGAAGAAAAATACCACAATTTTATTTCCACTATCCTTGCTCTTGAATTAATGCCAGCAATGAGCAAGATTTCGATTTGCAAAAGCAGACGCACCTAACATTGTGCCACAGGCACGAAAAATGACTGCTTTTTGTTTCAGTTTATGTTAGTTAAATGCTAAGGTCACAATACGGACAAAATAACATAATTCTGCTGCCAATCCATACGATCCATACATTGGGCAAGACTACTCTTGAAATTGTGTGTGTGCGTGTGTATGTGTGCACGCGCGTGCGTGCATGTGTGCGTGCTTGCATGTGTTTATACTTTTATATCTATACTGTACATGGTTATTTATATTTCATTGTTCAATTATTCATATATATATATTCAATCACTTTAACAAAAATGTGTGTTTGTATGTCACTAACACTTTCTAAATAAATGTTTTTATATAGCGCTCATAGTGTGTACACATTCCTACATGCATGTCTGTATGTGTGTGTGTGTTTCCACATGCTCATATGTGTATGTTTGTTGTGTATGTATATGTATATGTGTGTGTGTGTGTATGTGTGTATGTAAGGTTACTTTGTGTTACAACTTCTTGCAGGTGGTTGGTAGATCTCGAGTCTTTGGATAATCCCTCTTTTCTGATCAAGATAAATATTTTTAAATCTGTAATTTGTATAAGGATTTATCATTACAAATTTACGACCTGTACAGAAATATTTTATTTTTCTGAATAATCAAATAGTCAAAATAGAATTCATATTTCATAAATCATTTACATTGTTATCTTTATGCATGATTCACAGCAAACAACTGCATTTGAATAGTCTCCTTTCACATTTGCTAATGAAATGTACAAATTTATATTGTATTTTTCTGTCATTTTCAATATTCAAATATCTCTAAATATACCTAAAATTAATCATTATTTTCTTTTTTATGAAAAGATGAAAATTTGATCGAATTTGGGAATAACTTAATATAAAAAGGTATGTTTGAATTTCCAACATCTAGAGAATATTTGTTTTTACTGCTCATAAAATGACCTATATATTTAACCAAAATATTGATTAAACTCGCTGTTAGATCTTTAACCCATGGCTATAAGTTTTCCCATTTCCGAAGGCTTTTCAAATGGTAAACCAGGTTTCCATAGGCAATGAGGTTACTATCACAGGCTGTTCCAGTTCACAAATGAAAAAAAGTCTTTAAAATGAAGAGAAAAAAATTGAGTTTGACAAAATAGACATGAACAAAATATTTCGGGAGAAGGAAAAATGAGGTAAAATGCGGTCACCATTCCTCCTGCCTACTTGGTATTGATTTTATTGATCTCTAGTTGGGGTGATGCACATGTCTTGTGAGAGTGTTGTCAAAAGCTAGGATGGCTGTCCTGAAGTCTGGTTAACTCCAGTGCATGTTTTCTCTCACTACATATCTTTATATATATCTCCCCCTTCCCTCTACCCCTATCCCCCCTCCCCTCTACCCCTACCCCCCTCCCATTCCCCACTCTCCCCCTCTCTATTATCTAGCTACATTGTATCTCTCCACTCCTTCCTCCTTTGTGTGATGCACATGTCTTACGAGAGCCATTTAAAAAGCCAAGTTGGTTGTTCTAGAGGCTGGTTAACTCTAGAGCCTGTTTGCTCTCTATGTATATCATTTTAAGTTCCCCCTCCAACCCCCTACACATTCTCTCCCCTGCCCTTCCCACTCATCCATTGGCGTAGCGTGATCGGAATGATTGGGGCGCACACTTATGTATTTCTTTGGGTTTTTTCCAAAATGTTCCCCTTATGTTGTTTTCTTCCAAATTATTGGGGGGGGGGGGGGGGGGGGGGGGGGGACAAGTAAGCACAAGTCCCCTGTGCCCCCCCCCCCCCCCCTTCTGTAGCTACACCACAGTACTCATCCCTCATACAGTATATCTAGCTTTCTCTCTCTACTCTATACCTTTTCCTCCTTTTAAGTGGTAAACATGCATCTTTTCCCTGTTTACCTCTCCCCCTCATCTGAAGCATATTCTGGAATGGCTAGAAGAAACTGGAATAAGTATTCATCCCCTCCCCCGTCATCGCCCCCTTCAACAACTACCCCCCGCCCCCACAAAGCACAAACACATCCCCCTTTTTCCTCCATTCTCCCCTCTTTCTCTCCATATGTTCCATCCTTATTCCCCTTATACTTCTTTCTACTTTTCCTCCTCCTCCTCTCCCCTGCCTCCCCCTCTCTCTCATTTGACTAATTGTCTTTATTGTTAGGTGAGCATGAATAAAATGGGAGGAAAGGGTATGGTTTATTTCTACACACCACTACTAGAATTGCCTCTCTGAATGCCAGCCAAACAATATTGATGGAATGAGTCCACATATATGAGGCAGGGAATTGGAAAGATCAACACAGCAATAAACTAAAGGACAGTATGCAACCTATAAAGATAGTACTATGTATATATGGAAGAGGTCTATGAACTTGTGATGCAATCTCAGCACTGGAACCTAGACATCAACATGATAATTAACCAGTTCCCTATTAAATGTTGCCGAATCCTATTGGGTTGATACAGGGCCCACCAGGTTCCTGTAGGCAATGGGTAAATTGTAATCAGCTTAAATCGTTGATAAATTTCTAAAGCAAGAGAGTACTATAATAAAAAGGTTAACCATTATTATGCCTCCATATACCATCCAAACCATTTCTGATTTTCAGGTTCCAGCTAACCATTTTGTTCAAATTAGATAATAAATACTGTCTGCATATTCTCAATATAGAACAGCAAGTTAGAACTATAAATATCAATTTACTTTATCTTTCTGTACGTTCACTAAATTCTGAAAGAAATTAGGGGCAACCGTTTTCTATCAATGATCAATACATCACGTTTGTGATGGCACTTGTTCAAAAAATATAAAAATATAAAATAAAATAAAATAGAAAGCCTAGGTTACGAAATAACTGACCAGATTATGGGACAGGTAAATGATTTTCTAAAATAATGACGAATAGTCTAGGTCTGCAATACCCACAACATCCAAACAACATCCACTGTTTGCAATGTGATTCGTGTGAATCCAAATCATATTACATCACGCATGAACTGCTCATAAAGTACAGATAATTTCAGCACCAGTGAATTATCTGAATAGATACATGTACAAAATAAGCCACAAATTCCACACACTAGGTGCAAGATGATATAAAAGGTAGTATTTTTTGCTTAAGTGAATTTGACAAGCAACAAATAAGGGACAAAGTGTTGAAAGTGCCTCCATCCCTGACGTTCTCCATTGTGTCTCATATTTACATCTGCAAGTGCTGAAAAGAAATTCAGACACAAAAGAGTCCCGACTTTTTATCACAGACCCTATGAACCTGCGGAATTCTCTATTTTCATTTCATGAAAAAACACAAAACAGCACTCCAGAAAACAGGGTGAAAGAGAAAAGAAGATTAACCAAAAACGAAAGCACAATAAAATGAACACAACATGCCATTCAAAATGTGCTTGAAAAAAGTAATGGGGTGCTAGCTCACTATAAAGTACGCTTGGCGGATTTAATTTCAGAATGGTTGGGGGAATTATTTGGGAGGGGATATTTTTTAAAGGTTTTAATGTTTTAGATACCAGCAAGCAAGTCTGTAAGGAGAATTTCAAATAAGAACAGGCCCAAGAAAATCTATGCAATGAAAATGTTCACCTCCAACCTCTTTCTTTCAACATTCAACAAATTGTAGGGGGCTATACAGGGGTCTGCAAGTCAACAAACTTATTCAGGACTGGTATTACAAATTCTCAGGATGGCAACTATACATGTAGAATGCATGTTATACCAATGTGCACTGTATTAGTTGAGGAAAACGTTGAATTATTGTAATCTAATTTATTAAACTGTTAACCTTTTTTAGCATTCTAAAATGTATGCCTAATTTGATGGGAGTGAAAAATCCATTTTATCACATGAAATATCATCCTAAAATGTTATGTTTATTTTTCCCCACAATTAACCCGTCTTCAAAAATACAGTACAGTACCACTTGCCTGAAGTATTCTAAAAGTTTTACTTTAGAATATTGAAAATATGAATATGTCAATTGATTGATATAATCATTCTTCACAAAAATTCACATTTCCGGTCAAAATAGGAAGCGAGTTAATCTTCCTGGTCTTAAATATGCTTTTTACAATTATAATTTTAAAAGGGAATGTGCTACTGTATTAAAGAAATTGATGAAATATGAATATTGATATAAAAAAACAAGTCACAGCTGTCATAAATATCACTCTGCAATTGTAAAAATAATAACATGCCACCTGTCCAAATAACACAAATCAAAACGCATTCATCCCCCCCCCCCCCCCCCCATGCATTATTAAAGGATGTGAACTTTTCACCTCGCTCTGATATTTAATGGGTTCAATGTCTTGGAAAGAGACTATAGCTCACACAGCATGGGGTCCACACTTCTCCTGCATTGGGCCAGACGTATACCCTTTTCACACCTACATTCTAAATCAAAACTGAATTTCAGAATCAGTAAAAAAAACTTGTTGAATTGCCTAATGTTTTTTATCGTGCCCTGACAAAATAAGAAGATTTACAGGATCTGAGCCCATTTTAAGTTGTCCCGGTAACCAAAGTGAACATGCATGCTATTAACCTGTCGCTTATGGGAACCGGGTGGGTTATGTAAAAAGTCTATGGGAATTTCAGAATCTCAAAGGGAATGGGTTTAATGCAGCCACTGGTTTTAAAGTACATGCAATTCACATCAATATTTGTTTTTATTTCAGACAGGTCAAATTAATTTCAACAAGTTATACTAGGCCTGCACAGCCCTTATCCAACACCACCAAATCACAAAATAGATTCACAACACAGACTGAATTAACTTTCAATATTTCAATGTCAATATTTAGATTGGTCTCAGTCTCTTTGAAATGTTTAAATGTACATATGAACCGCTATAGAAATGGTACTCTAAATCAAGATATGAAAAGGGTATAAAAGGAAGATAGCATCCCACTGCGACTCTAAAGTATGTCAAGAGAGTACATATTTGCTCGTCTGCCCCTATCACGTTTACATGTCATATTTGTATGTTTGCGGGTAGCTCAGAATCCTGTTTCAAAATCCCTTTAGTTTACACTACAATTTTCTATGTGCTGCAGATTGTGAAGTTTCCCTACATGTATGTATGGTTCCAATGGCTAGAAATAGGTCTACATTGTAAATATGAAATATTACTGATAAACTGATTATTTTACAAGGATTCTAAAAGGCTATGGTATATAATAATTTTGAAAGATCTGCTTCGGGAATAGGGTATGGTTCAGTCGTAACGGTAAAGAAATCTTGTTAATGCCTACATTGTATTAAAAAAGTATTCTTGTTTTTTTAATTATGATGATGAGTGGTGAAAATTTCCAGCCATTGCAACGAGGCAGGAAATCATGAAGCGCAACTCATGAAATAAAGGAACTTTGTATCGGGAAGTAAAATCTAGCAATCACAAAAAAATTTCCTTAATTAAAAGGTATACACAATGTCACTGTGTCTCAATTATTTATGGGGATTGAACATATAAATCACTGTCTTAGTCACGAATGGCAGAAACAAATTACAATTTAGATGATCAGTCAGAAAATCCAATTAGTGATCATCAGTGTTTAATACACCAGTGTGGGCGGGCTGTATACATGAAAGATGAAGAAGAGTCGGAGGTAATAATGCATACAAAGAATATAAAGAATTGAATGAGGCATATAAATTAAAAGAAGAAGAAGAAGAAGAAGAAGAAGAATGAGATAATGAAAGATTATGAGGAGAAGTGAAAAGGAAGGAGTATGTGATGGAGATGGAAAGGAGTGGAAAGAGGAGACAGATGAGGGAGAACGAGGAAGATGAGGGAGAACGAGGAAGAGGAAGAGATGGAGGAGCAGGAGAAGAAGAAGGAGGCCAGTTTGTTATTCTGAGAGTTTTTAAGACAAATTACTAAGCAATATACAGTCAAACCTGTGTATAGTGGCCACCCAAGGGAGTCAAGAATAGTGGCCATTGTAGACAGGTGGCCACTATAGACAGGTTCAATAGTACTGTTTTTCCTTGCAGGGGATAACTTTTGATGGCCACTATAGACAGGTGGCCGCTATAAAGACAGGTTTGACTGTATACAAATAAATGAAAATGAGCAAAGAATAATAGGCTTCGCCGGGAATCGCACCCAAGACCTCCGGATTGCTAGACTGGTGCTCCGATTCCAGGAGAAGCCTGTTTTTTCTTTGCCCATTTTCATTTATTTACTATAATTCTAGTCCGTTTCCTTTATGTTTGAAGCAATATATTAAAACATTTAGATTTGTTGTAAGCTCTAAAGATAAATGAAAAAGTAATATAGGAAGTTGGTTGGTCGAGAGCTTTAATTTGAAGATAAATTAAGAAGACACGGTCTGACTTCCTTTCCCTGGTACATCTCTTGTGATTTGTGATACCACTGGGACATGTTTATTAAATCTGACTCGTGTAGTGTAGTGTAGTGTATAACCACCGGCCCATCAAATCCACTTAGGGGAAAGTTGAAATGATTGCTATGCTGCGTTCACATTGCTCGATGGAATCAGAATATCATGTCTGATTTCATTATAATCAGTTAATAGAGTGCCCATAGATTCATAAAAGATGTTTTCTTGTCAAGATAAAATGAACACTGTACTGATACGTGTCACTTGTTTTTCCATACTATATTAACCCGCTAAAGATGGCAGACAAAGACATTAACTTACATCATTCTTCTAGATCTTAGATTTGTATATCTTTCTTCTATGTTGAATAGATCTGTGCAGTGTGTATTCATACCACTATAATAGACACCTGTTTCCCTGTGTCTATATTGGCAATATTTCAACATCAAACAATACCATGAATAATTCTTTGAAATCTACCAAATATAGATATTGTCATTAACAAAATGCAAACTGATTGTCATTTAACAGATGCAGAAGGGTCCTTCATAAACAAATGCCAACGAATGCCATTAACAATGCAGATTGGGTGTCGTTAACAAATGCACATAATTATCATCAAATCAACTAAGTGGCTTTGCCATTGTATCAAACAAATGATAGCACAGTGGATGATTACAAGACCGCATCAAATAATGACATGAATGCAGCGTTAGCTAGCAGGGGAGTTTACTAGTCATGTAAGCTCACTGCATGATTTGGTAGTGAATAATTACAAGACCAATCAAATAATTACATGAACGCAGCTATAACAGGGGATTTTACTAGTCGTGTAAGCTCACTGCATGATTTGGTAGTGGCCAGGAATCGACAAACGTGGGAACAGAGTTTTACGAGCCTGTCTGTCGGTGATTTATCGCAATGTTATTATCATGGGAGCGGGCAGAGAGATACTGGGATGCCAGCAACGCCACTTGATTAAAATGGAATGATCAATCACGAATTAATTCTCAGAGAGCGACAAACTGATGTCATCTTTCTCATCTATCGAATGTATAATGGGTGGGGTTGGGAGATTCACTTATTTTAATCTGCGAACATGCGCTTGCATATAAATGAGCATTAGTCACAGACTATTTGAATGTATTTGCTGTAAGTCTGAGCAAATGGAGCAATTATACATTTCTTTGCAATTTCCAAGTAAATTATTTGTCAATCAAAGTTCTTACCACTATTTTCAAAATAAAAGTAAACAAGACAACCTTCATTAAACCATTCTTACCACAAATTTCAAAATAAAAGTTAACCATGCACAACCTTCATTAAACCTAGTGTCACAATATGGTCATTAGATCAACAAGTATAGTAGACTGACAAATCAGTCTCTCTTTGGTGATATTAATGTGTACCAATTTGAATATGTGAGTGAAACAGTCTAGATATCATTAACCCTGTGAGTGCCAAATTCAATTTCAAGAAGGTCTGTAAGGCAATTGTATAAGAGTAGTGTAATCCCCATTCATCTGCAGTGAATAGAGAGGTAGTTCAGCTTAATAAGAAGGCCGAGTGTCGATTACAATACATTAAAAATATTAAAGGGGAATTAACCCTTATACTTTTGACTTACTGGATGTGATGAGAGCATAACTACTATCATTGCTAGTCGCTTATTTCCTCATGAATATTCCCGATTACAAAAATAATCAATATTTTATGGACCACTGTCGTCTGCTTTCAATGCCCATAGGAGGCGGCCATTTCTTCAACTACTCGCGGTGAAATGACGTGGCAGGCGGAGAACACAATAGCATTATCGTAACCCGCTATTGTGTTCTCCGCCTGACACGTCATTTCACCGCGAGAAGTTGAAGAAATGGCCGCCTCCTGTTGGCATTGAAAGCAGACGACAGTGGGCCATAAAATATTGATTATTTTCATTATTGGGAATATTCATGAGGAAATAAGCGACTAGAAATGACAAGAGTTATGCTCTCATCACATCCAGTAAGTCAAAAGGCTAGGAGTTCCTTCCCCTTTAACATTAAGGGACAAATCAATGTGATTATAGAGTATTGTGACTTGAGTGGCACTCAGAGGGTCAATACTCTAAACAATGTGAATGACTTACCTATGAATCCTTCACGGCACATGCAGGTGTATCCCGCTTCCTTCTGAATGCAAACGCCCCGGTTGGCGCAGGGGTTGGAGTAGCAGAAGTTGATCTCCGTCATGCAGTAGTTGCCAGTAAATCCGGGCGGACAGTCGCACTTGTAGATCGTCTCCGGATGAATCGAACGGAAGATGACCGAGGTCGTCGCTATGAAACCACCTGGCGTCCAGAAGGTAAGCGGTGAGATGCAGCGGTAGAAGTCGCTGCAGACCTCATTGAGGCACAGGTTGTCTCCGAAGGGGAGTACGGTTGCGCCCAGCGCCCTTGAGAGCTGACTTCGCTTCAGGTACACCCTCTCCTGCAGGTACTGAGAGCTGAAGAAGGATCCGTCAGGGCGTTGCGCAGCAAATGTCAGGTTGAGGATCGTGGAGTCCTCGTCCTTGATGCTGAAGAGGTAGACCAGGTCCTGGTTGGCTGGGATGATCCCTGCTAAGGCATTTAGGAACTGATCCAGCTTGGGGCTGAGGAAGTCCTGGGACTGCATGTCTTCCACCTGGACAGTCACGCTGCTGAACAACATGTCGTAGGTCACCATGATCATCCGGAACTTGCAGGTTGCCGTCTTCTCGTTGATACCATCTGGAAAAATAACAAAAAGTAAAGTGTAAATTATGATTAGTTCAAATAAGCTTTGGACATCGGTGTGAGAACGACAGCAACATGTCATAGTTATGTCACAGGGATCATTTTGAACATGCAGGTCACTGTCTGCTCATTGGTACCATCTGGAAAGCAAACCACACAAATATATGGAACATAAATATCAACAGAAGATGGATCTGACGGAAGTTATGATTAACCATACATTAAAATAAACTTTTACTGGAAAAAAAAGAAAATATCCATATTGTGAAATTTGCATCTTATCTGGTATATACAGTCAGTGTAAAAGTGTTATTGGATGTTCAGTTTTGATATTGAGATTATGGTCTTCGAACAGACCCAGAACAGGTAATTTTTCTAGAAAATGCAACATCAAAGTAAAGGCTACCCAATCATTCAATAAAACATAATAAACTCTCATTTTATGAGGCACACAGAATATATTTTGCTTCATGCCTCTATGTTTTGTAAGCATTACAGAATATTGTGACAACATCAAAGGCTACTCAATTACCCAGGTAGCTATTACAACACATGCATGCACTGACTGTATAATACATGTGTGAGGACAAGTGATTGAAAAATCAATAACATTACACTGATGGCTACAACAAACGTGGGATTCATAATGTTTGCAATTCTCGGAACAAGACTGGTATATTGAAATTACTAATATACACAGAAAGCCCTGGCACATGGTTGAATTTAATAATATATACATGTATAGAGAGAGAGCCAATAAATTCTTTAAATACATACATGTAGTTCTGGTTGGAGGTGAATGAAGTCATAGTGTACTACAGAAATTATGTATTTATATATGTTTTTCAATTTTGTTGGATTTGTAGAAGCATATAAATTAAATCTCTGTGAAAATATACTGTGATCACTGCAGTCAAGGTTGAATATCACCATCCACCATTGTATGTTAAATACAACACTTCATTGTATGTGTACATATATATGCATTAAGCACCATTGATTAAATCACTCTGCAATTAGCATTGTAATTTAAGAACAAGCCTACAGCGTACCTTAGGGGACAAGGGAATGCATGGGAATTTATAACACTCTTTTGATATCTACTGCTGATTACATGATGCTTCTAATTCTTCACCAATCATGGAACAGATTATCAAACATTATGCATACCATTCATTTGTCCCTAATTTGACTTTAAAACGCCCCATATTTATGTTTTATTTTATATTTCCTTTGCAGAATATATTGCAATTACTTGAATATGACATTTTTAAGCTGACTGAATCAATACCAAGATGTACATCCTACTTTTATGATTAATCACTCAAAGATGAGAGTTAGGCAGTCTGTCAATTTATTTGTCTGTTTGTTCGAGTTTCTTTTGTCATATTACTTAATTACCTAGATACATAATTGATCCATCACAATTTAATTAAAGACCTAGAAACAGATGGGCATGTATGTATCTTAAATGATAATACGTCTCCCGAAAGAAAGTCTACCTTTACAATGAAAACATCAATAAATACAAGGTAAACGCAGAACAGTTAATTACTATTCATTTAACCTTCAAAGACGAACGTAATTGATAAATCAACTGTGTGTGCAGGCTAGCCAGGCTTATTGATTTTAATAATACTAATTAAATGATGTTCAAGAATCTCAGAAGAAGATAGACTTGAATATCATGAGAATTTAAGAAAATATAGGAAATATGCAGCATACAGAAGACAAACCCTTCATTTAATTGTAATCAATATTCTGTTTGTCTTTGTAAAATTAAACTGTTCCTTCCTAGATACTGCAAAACCTGCTTTTAGTAACCACCTGTTAATAATGATAACCGACAACCTGCCTATAGAGATAAAGTATGAAGTACCCCTGTTAACAATTTTGCAAACAAATGGTCTGTCTATAAAGACCACCTAGATCATACATGTAAGTACAATCTTTTCTGACCTCCTTTGTGTGGTCTTTATAGACAGGTTTGACTGTAGTTTAGTTCACCCATTGTTGATACGTGGTACACCGAGTTCATGTAGTTGCAAATGGTTATAAACGCTCATTGCACATTGATGTGTATTGCTCAGATTCAGTTACAGCCAGGCGTCACGCCTGCATACTAACAAGCATTTTAATTTGATATCCCACTGAATAAAAGAAGAGGACATGTTGGAAGTGGTATGCTCATCACATACTCCCCAGAAAACTCACTCAATAAATGTAACATCACTTCTTGCTTCCACAAAGGGCCAAAAGAGTTGGAGTAATCATCTAAAGTTTCCGTATTGAACTGATTAAAAGAAGGTGTGTTGTATTAGTATGCTCATCAAATGCTTCCAGGAGAACAAACTCAATAAATGTAACATCACTTCTTGCTCCACACAGGCCTAAAAAGATTGGAGGATTATCTAAAAGTGTTTGGGATTTACCATGCATTCACTAAATAAAGGAAGGAGGTGTGTTGACTCTGTTGAGGCATGCATGCTCATCACATGCACCCAGGAGGACTATACTCAATACATGGAACATCACTACTTGCCCCCACACAGAACCCAAAAGTTGGAGGATTATCCAAGGAGGACAGTTGAAGATTACTAAGTCTGTCATCCAACAAATTGTGAAGGACTTAGTAGAGTAGGAACAGAAATGTAACTACTGACAAGAATACACAACATTCAAGAGTTCATAAAACATATCATCAGGAAGGATGCAAATTTGCCAAAGAGTTGTAAAACATGAAAAGCTCACAGACACATGGCAACTTCTGGTCCTACATAAACATGTTGACATACGGTTACATACAGATGTTTAGCTTCTCCCCAGACTTGTTCCTAGATGTGAACAAGGTTTGAGGGAGGCTACCAACACCCATCCTGATGATTGCCATGGGGTTCTAGTACTGGTATACACATGAAAACCTGGCAGGCACATGGAACTGGTGAATGTTACGCATGGGTCTAGAGGTCTGGATTGTTATCAAAATCAAATGCTTGATGCAGCAATGATTATAATGTAGTTTATGATAATTGGTAGTAATACATTAATTTTAAAAGGATTTTATAAAGTTAATTGGTCACTTTAAATTTATCATATGGAGTTATTTGACATAGTTTTAATGTCTTGATTTGAACCATGGAATAATATGACCAATGGTTAATTTTGACACTCAAATGACAACTTGAGGCAAAAATGTTATCCCCATATAATTTATAGATAATCAGTACTATTTAAATGCTCATCTTCTCATTTGCCCGTCAGAAATAAACAGAGATTTTCCAAACATTTGTGAGCTATTTTTGTGTTGAGTGGTTGCTTATTTGGAGTGATTAATTGTTATATTTTGATCAAAACATTTCAAGCACTCATAGACATACATGTAGATGTTACTTTAATGACCATCTTTCAAAAAGGTTAGCTTCACTGAAGTGCCAAAAAGGCAGGCTTTAATAGTAATGTGCTTGTCAAATTGTTACTTGTAAAACATGTTGCACTTTATCGGCATCTGAACATCACATTAATCTTTACTCACATATTTTTTGCATGAACTATTATGGCTTCCCTTCACAAACATGCTGTTTACACCCCTATTAAATGGAAATTCAAATTGGGGTAAAATAGAACAGGCAAATTTTAAATAGTAAAGCAGTTAGATGTTATGCCAAAAAGGGGTTGCCCTAGCTTTAAAGACCCTTTCGGGTTTCTGTGTCTGCAAAAATTGTAGGTAACTGAATCTGAATGGATAACAATATAGTCAGAAATAATACGTCCGACATTCCCTGAATAATCTACATTATGAGTATGAACTGGATTCATGAAATTAAACAATGCATTTTGATGTGGTTTGAATGTGAATCTGTAAGTCAATTAATAAAAGGGTCTCCTTGGCTTAACTAAAGGTGGTTTTGCACCATTAAAGGGATAGTTGAGATCTCCCTCAAAAAAAAAAAAATTTTATGTAGCGCCCTCTATACCAAAACTCAACTATCCCTTTAACAAAATCAAGGCCAAGTATTGATCCAAGATTTTAATATGAATGAAATAGCATCCATCATCATCCATCGATAAGCAAATTTGAATTTATCTGCAAAACTTCAAAAGTCTGAAAATACCTTTTAGTTACTTAGTTACCGTTCTAGCCTGTCTTTCTGCATTAAATGTCCAAATGAAATGGGGTTATCAACATAGCTGGGAGTGCACTTGGTTCCCAAAACAGCCTAATGTAATGTTTAAGTCCTGGATGTTAGGTGACTGTTCAAGCTATCAACAAATGTGAAGTGAGGTGAAAGCTTTTTACAAGAAAAACACAATTCGTCATGTGGGCTTTGCCTGGGGCTTTGCCTGGGGCATTGCCTGAGGGCAAAGACGTGTCTAATACCATTTTCAAGCTTGCATTACCGATGAAAATACCGATGAAAAAGACCGATGGAATTTCTTATGTAAACAACGGGGAACTCGCAACTTCCCCTCTGTCGCGTTCATAATGCAGGGGAATTTAATCGCCTTTTGCATTCACCGGCCGGAAGTGAAGAATATTGTTGATAAAAAAAAACACTAGCCTATACTTTCAATAAATTTGTTAGTGATCCGTTTTAAATATTGTTCTGTTCATCATTTGGTTTTATAAATATATGCTTAATAATAAATATATTATTATAACGATGCTCATGAATTGATTTTAAAAAAAAACCTTTATATTCATGCAACATACAAGTAAAACGAATCAATTTATACGTAAACAAAACGTCAACAAAAAACACGTGCACGATACTCGAGGTTCACTTTACACGAGCTAGCTATGGCGCAGCATAATATTATCACATGCCGTGTTCCGAAAAAAGCGCGCGTTACACTGCTTTAGCCGGAACAAGAACGACCTTTGACCATTTTCATCGGTATTTTTCACCCGAACCATTTCAAGCTGACCGTTTCATCAGAGTGACACCGATAGAAAGAGAATTTCTCCTACTCTAAAGTAGGAGAATTTAATCGCCTATTTCTCTTCTTTTCATCGCCTATTCTATCGGCTTTTTCACCTCTGTAGCATTCATGCTGGCCGTTTCATCGGATGCGTCCGGACGCATCCGATGAAAAGTCAGTGAGCTTGAAAGTAACATAATTTATAGATAGTTCTGTAATGTATCCTCTATTTCGTCCACCATAACCTGTTGGAAAAGATATTTCTTTTGCTACATAGCACACATTTTCCAAAGACCCTAAGAAATATCTTGGCCAGCTAAAATTCCCTTTAAAATTGTAGCTTAAATGCAGGATTTTTGTTTTTGTTTATACTTAATTACTAAAACTCAAATTAACTAACATGTTTTTTTTCTTTAATTATTTAAGTTTGCTAAAATGTGTATACTTCTTCTAGAATAAATCAAATATAGAACACAAACAAAAACTGTTAGGCCTGATTCATTATCACCCACCAACTGTTATTGTAACATGTATACAATCAAAGGCTCATGATTTATCACGCTTTGTATCTAACGTAAGCAATCTGAAATCTGCACCTTCAACCACTGATTTAAGTACACATTCTGGTCTCTAGATAGGTTATCGGCTGATAGAAGTGACACTGTGCATCCACATTCCACTATATGCTAAATAACACACAATAAGTTTGTTTTGACAATTCATGCGATATTCACATGTACTAAATTACTAATAGAAAATTAATATTTAAAGAACAGATCTTGCAAACATTGTTGAAGTATGGGGTGTAGTAATATGGCTGCTTGGTGTTATTAAGTCTTCGCAAGAACTGGAATATGGAATAATCAATCTACATCTTTCATAGAGATCAGTGTCTCCAACTCATGTTTAACTCATGTTGTCAGCAAACATTCCATGCAAGGCTCCCTTGAGAAGATCGCACATGATTTTCCCGCTGTACACGAACAGACTTCATCTAAGATGGGTCAGCCAAGTTCAAGATACGCCATAAATTTTGCCACTTAGAAACTCCCACGGAGCATTTAGGAGGTACAAACTACTAGTAACAAAGACCACAAAAAAAAACATTCAGTTCTGAAGAACTCGCAACATACTATGCAATCATATGCATGTATGCAACCAACAGTAGTTGATTCTGTACCCATAAATGTGTGACACATGTCCCATCATAAAATTTACTTTTGGTTCTAAAGTTACTAATTTGCCATGTGTTTACAGAATGTGAAATTGAAATAAAAACAATGGAGATAAACTACACTGTCTGAACTTGTTCTCAAAATGATTGAACAAATATTTAATAAATGTGTTTCTATGGCCGTAAAAACCCTAAAAAACTACATGTATTAATCTCATAATACTAACGCATGGTTCCTACAAGCATTGTAAAGGGACAGAACTACCAAAAAGAATATGATGACGATATTCATATCAATTTTCGAATAAGGTTATGAAAACCTTTCTACTCAATAATGCAATGAACTTAAAAATCTTAGCCATATATCAAAACGAGAAAACTTAGTGAATAAAACACTGCCACTTGCTGATACACTATGATGCTACATGTACCTATAGAGCATTGACTGCTTCCAACTTTCAGAATGACCTTGTACTTGAAAAGATTGGGGAGGGGTTAAAAGGGGCAGTGAGCCCCCCTTTTGGTCATCTAATATGATCAATGAGTTACTTGTTTGTGCTAGTTAATTGCAGGAAAAACATTTTTTTGAAAATTTGCTTGCTTGTTTAGAAAATTGAAGGACATTTTCCCACAATTGTCATTCTCTTCCTTATTTTATTTTATTTTATTGTGGACCTCCTTTATCCGATTGTAAACCTTTATCTGCCACTGTGAAAGCCCCAGTCTATAGATATCCCTCTCATCATGAGTGGATTGAGCACAATCGGTCCTTCTATCAAAACCTAATGGAGAGAAATGGGCTCGACACTGAACAAAATTACTGCCGATATTGGCGGGATGCGTACGCCCGCTTTATTGATATGAATATAGTGCAATTCGCCTTGATACAGACCACAAAAGACTGGCTAAATTGGTCTTTTATTGCCGTGTCCTGACATTTAAACTCATTAGACGCAACCCTATGTGTCTGATTAAGCGTTGATTGTTGACTAAATTATGATGATAAATGTATATGATGGGTGAAAAACACCAACTGGGGTGGTTCTGAGCTTAATATCATAAATGTCAAGTTCTTTGTATTGATTTGATTAATGTCAACATAAGAATCAAGATTGACCAATAATAACCTGTTTATGATCTTTCCCTTTTAAATTATTGAGGTGATTTCTGCTTTTTGCAATCACTGGAAGTGAAGCACTATACAATCTATACTAGAAATTAATTTTTCCCCCAGGATTTCCTTGATATTGATTTGATGACACTACATTTGACTTTGCTTCATTTGGGACAACCATACAATATTGCAGAAAAGACAACTGTAATATTTCTTATCAGCTATATTTTCCACAAAAAAAAAACAATTTATCTATCATTAAAATCTTTGCTCTTCTCTGCACACACCATGAAAGAAATGTACTTAAACTGCAGACTCATAAAATGCTTTTAATAAAAAGAGAAATTGCATTGAGTCATACTATCTATTTAAAGTCATTAATCATTTTTTTTTATCATGGAAAGAATCTTCATTGGTCATGATATATCATCTCTCGAGGGCTTTCAACCTTTTGTGCTTCCTCTTTTTTGTATCAATACATTACTTGACAGAATTAACTGAACATTGTTGGAATGTTGCTATTGTCATTTTTTGATACAAAATGCAAACAAATCACAAAGGTGGGATTATCCCATTATGCCCTGTGACAGAGCTAGTCATTTTTCACAAAAATGTAAATATACATCTGCAGTCTTTTTATTTTACAATGATCACATTTCCGGGACATGCCTCCAAGCGGTATGATTCTAAAGACTTTAAAAGTCGTAACTGTTGAGTTATGAAATTATATTTGCACCCATTCAGGACTGGTCCCAAAATCACTACGGCAGGGGTCTCTGTCGAATGAATTTTACTAAAATCATAAGTGTCAATGAGGGAATTCTTTTACTATCATTTTAACCAAATATATCAACAATTTATAATAAATAACTGGTAGCAAATACTTTGATAAGGGTGTACAATCATTCACATATATACGTCACTGGTGTTAATGGAAAAATACAGTTAGAGGATTGGACATCTAGGCAAAAAATGTATAGTAGGTTACATTGTGTTATTGATGTTCAACATAAATATATGGACTAAATTTATGAGCATTACGCACAGCATTGTTATACCATAATTAGCATGACCTCGTATAAACAAATTATGGCTCATGTAAATTGAAATGAAAGTAGGTTTGCACGATTGCTTAGCATTCATATAGCATTTCTATGGGTGAAAAAGATGTGAATGCATCTACATGCATTTTATATGCATAACTATGCGTTTGACATGTAACATGTAAGGTAGAATAAAACTGCCTAGACTAGTAGACTGTATAATCATAGATGTGCAATAAATGTCAAACATTTTCATGAAATGGGTGTAAAATTCAATCATATCAATGGATATTCTCATCAAATATGGAGAAAATCTGATCCTGATAAGACAGGAATTTCAACCACCGACAAAAATGTTCTGATAAAATATGGAGATATATTCATTGACAATAAATATTGTCATCAAATATGGAGAAAATTTGAAGGAGATAATTCTAACCATTAACATAAATATATGTTCTGAACAAAAATATGTAAGGAAATTCAATAACAATGGATATCCTCATCAAATATGGAGGGAATTTTATCCAAATGTGAGAGGAATTTCCACCATCAACATAAATGTTCTGATAAGACATGGAGCTATTCCATCAGAATGTAGAGAGAATTCCATCACGCTAAGTGGAGCCCGAGGATGCAACTTTTCCCTGCCACCATCTCAACTTAGAACATCTCCTACCGCATAGCAACGCAAGATTTCTATCTTATATATATCTCGCATTTCAATTAACTCGTTCCCTTCATGTTTCCTGAATTCCCCATAGACTTTGTACATAGCACAGCAAGTTCCTGTAAGCAACAGGTTAACATATTGAGGACTGAGCTTCAGATAACTCATGATGGGATCTGTCAAAATCATTTTCAGTTTGGTCTTAGAGCATCTCCTCATGCCCATAGCAACGCAAGATTTGTATCTCTCCCGCATTCACTATTATATTAACCTGTTCCCTTCTAGATTCTGAAATCCCCATAGACTTTGTACATACATGTAGCCCAACAGGTTAACGTATCGAGGACTGAGCTTTCTCCACTGGTGTACACCTTTCAATACTAGATTATGTAAAGGCCATCAATTTAGTACACATTCGTATGTCCATGGTAGTTAGTGATTTAATATACAAAGTAGGTGAAAGAAACTACATTACATCATTATAGAATGGAATACTAGAAAACCTTTAAAAAGGTGTAAAATCATTAAAAACACCCAAACAAATTCAATAATGATTTTGATCACAAAGCCAAGGGAATCAAATTGTTACTCTTGCAGTTTGCAGTGTCAATCATACCACTTTTAGATAATTAAACTTGACATCAAAGGCAGCCAGCCTCAAATTCAATTATCACTAACTAAAAAAATGAACCAATTCAATAATTATAAATTATTCTCTCCATTTGTGCAATTTTCATCACAGGGGCAGGCACGGACAGATTTAACAAAGGCAGCATTCTATTACCTGGATGATCAAATTCCATATATATGAATTATTCTATGATTATTAATTATGTGTTATTTGACCTCGAGATTACCCCTCGCCTAAAGCAAGGTACATGATAAAAGGTCCGTCAGTCAGACTTGACCTGTAAGGACCACGTTTTGCTCAGCTGGAGAGACATGGGCAGTAAATAAACGATGGGAGAAGAAAAACAAACGGAGAAATGGCAGAAATAGAGAGACAGAGACAGAAGAAGAAAGAAGGAAAATGAAAAAAGAGAGAAAGGGAGACATAGAGAGAGAGGACAAGGAAGGATGAGACACAGAAAGATAGAGGGAATGATACAAGACAGAAAAGATTGAACGGAGATACAGAAAGGGGTAGAAAATAAAGAGATGGAAGCTAAAGAAAAAGAAATCAAACAGAAAGAAGGGAGAAATAGAAGGGAGAGAAAGAGAGGTATGGATAGGAGAAAACAGTAGATTTCGACAAATGAAATAAGATGAGAAGAAATGGAGATATGAGAAATAACAAAATAAAAAGGGTGGTATAAAGAGGGGGGGGGAAGAAAGGGGGAGAGAGGGAGGAATTAAGAGTGAGTGCAAGAAGGAGACCGAAATAGAGAGGGGGTGTGTTGACAGTAGTTGTACTAGATGTATGCTCTCAATCCAGGAATACATACATGTATGTACCTTGGAGGAGAGAGAAAGAGAGAAAGAAAAGAACCAATAGGGAAACAGAGAAGGAGAAAGGAAGAGAGAGGGAGTGTGTAAGAGAGAATGGGGCAAGTGTTGACAATAGGCCTACTTGGCTTACGCTCTCAATCCAGTTCCCATTCGTATTTGCGTTCCCATTTGTGCCACATCGAAGCACTTGAAGGGGGGCACGTTGGTACCACGCCGCGCCTCACAAAAGGCATCCCGTCAACTTGGCAAAATATTTGGGTGAAGAGTTTGAATGGAGCAGTTGACTAAATAGAAGAGATTTTTTTTTTCTCCACCAAAGATGCTAAATACACATTTGTACGTACAGCAGCAGCTGAACATGTTAGGATTGTCATTTCTTGCGATAGTTCAATATCAGTGTTCAGTAGCATTCACTGGAACTGGCATGAAGTATTTATGCTGGTAATCTTCAAATACAAATTTACATATACTGCATCTGTGTATATTACCATTGAATTTTGAACATTTCAGTGCAGATAATTAACATACATATTATCTCACTTGAATGCGGTCATGACTCACGGGTATGAGTTAAATGCTACCTATTTTTGTAATGAATATAATTAGTCCGGAAAGAAGTGTAACTGATATGTGTGTAACTGATATGTTAAAGGGATCTAGTAACTTTGTTGACATATGCAAAAAGTGATGAATGGTTGATGCAATGTATATTGTTGTTATCTCATATGTCCACAGGGTATTGTGTGAAAGTCAAATGGACATTGTATGGCCAAGTAATGAGCGAAAATGCAAAGTGATATTCAGTAACTCACTGCACTCACTTTGTACACGGAAGAAAAACTCGCCCGGAGTTTTTCTTATCTGAATACTTCAATCATACATATCTTTGTAACGAAAGTGAAATTTGAAAAACCGAAACCTGTCCCGTGATTTTATTGTTAATACGAATACAACAAGGTATAAGGGAACCGCTAGAATTAAAATTTTATTTTGAGGATTTGGACAATGTTACTAAGTCCCTTTAACTATGAAAGTTAGATTTGTTCCCTTTTTGGATATATATCAAAATGGACATCACGACCAGAAATAATCAACAACAATATACATTGATTCTGAAGAGTTTAACTACAATACAATGCCTACAGGAACCTTGTGTACATGTATCAACTATATTGGGATTAAAGTATAAAGTATGGAATGGGTTAACTTAATGCAGATGAGGTCAAGAACCTAAGATGGGGGTGAATATCCTCATCTATCACCGGCTAGGAGACATTTTCCGGTATTAAGTATCCTCTTTCACCTGGAGCTAACACATTACTCGTCTCGGGAGAACATTACACACTCAGAAGAACATTAGATACTGTATAATGCTAACGTTTAAAGGGATCTAGTAACTTTGATGACATGTGCAAAAACTGACGATAATTTAAACTTTAATACAAATATGTATTTCTGTGTGCAGATATGTCCACTGAGTCATTGTGTGAAAGTTCCATGGTAAATGAATGTCATATGACTAAAATGCCAAGTTATATTTGCTAACTCATTGCACTGACTTTGTACACAGTTGAAATCCAAACACTTCTATCCAACATATCTTCATAACAAAGAGAAATTTGGAAAACCAAAACATGTTCTTTGTTTCTAATGGTGATAAAATGATTACAATTTGGTACTATGTGAGAACTGCTAGAGTTCTAAGTAAGTTTTGTGGATTTTGACTATGGAACTAGATCCCTTTAATGTTTACATGAAATATTTATAGCTTGTATTAATTTCCACCTAGCTCAAAGAGCTGCGTCTTCAATTGATTAATGCGCTTGAAACACTGGACTGTAAGATTAAGCGTCTCCTCACATAAAATATTTATAGGATTTAGCAAAAAACTGCATGTTTTGCATTTAATAATGCTTTAGAACATTATAATCGCTAGGTTTTTTTTCTTTTCATTCTTAATCCTCAAAAAAGGTCAAGTCTCTCTTTCACATAAAACATTTATAGCTTTTATTCATTATCAGTTACACAAAGAAATTAAAGATCTTTAATTCAGTACTGCATTTGAAAACACAGAACATTTGTTAGATACCTCGATTTGTATAGTCATGGTCAAATCCTTTCTTTATGCATTTATTCAGGAATACAAGTAAAATGCCAACCATCTTGAACATTGCTTGAAGAGAAAATTAGAAACTTGTTGCCTACTTTGTTACTTTTGTTTTATCATGTTTATGTTCTCCCCGGTCTCTCTATTCACATGAAATATTCATAACAATTTAACCATGCCTTATGAAAGTCTAATGTATCACATTCATTACCATTCATTACCATATATATACTTGAGTAGCAGGTGCTGGAATACAACATTCAAAACATTTTAAATAATTATTTATTGCATGCCAGAGGTATGGCAGCTTCATTGACATCGCATGTTGATTGTCAATACTTTTCAGGGAGAAAATGAGGAAATTACGTTTTACCTCAAGGCATTATAAAAAACAAAAA
Organism: Echinarachnius parma; assembly: GCA_037951105.1. NCBI lineage: Eukaryota > Metazoa > Echinodermata > Echinoidea > Clypeasteroida > Echinarachniidae > Echinarachnius > Echinarachnius parma. The sequence continues at coordinate 102,682 of JBAMJV010000009.1, forward strand.
AGTTAGAAAAATAAAATATGCCACCTAAAGGGAAACAAATAGGCCACTGTAGACAGCAGCGAAAAAAATACACGGGGGCGGCGGGCGAATTCGTCCCCGAAATGCCCAAATTCGGCCCAGAAAAAAAAAATTTCGCCCCCAAAATTTTTTTTTTTTTTTTTTTTTTTTGGGGGGGGGGGGATTTTCGGGATTTTTCTGTTTGGATTGTGATCAAATGCTTATAAAATTATCACTTACAGCATTATAGCTTATTAGTAGCCCCTGAAAGTCGAAAAAGAGCCCGCAAATTTGTAGCCCCCGAAAGTTGGAAAAGTAGCCCCCGAAAATGGAGCCCCCGAAATAAAAATATTAATTTTTTCGCTGGTAGACAGGTGACCTCTATGGACAGGTTCCGTATGATTATTTTCTATTACAGGGATCACTTTTGGTCAGATTGGCTGCAATAGACAGGTGGCCACTAAGACAGGTTTGACTGTATAATGTAAAAGGTGTGAGCGTGTTCTTCACCGAGCAATCACTGCAATCAAACTCGAAGTTTCCAGATATCTACCCATCACCTGAGATGCCTTGCTGGGCATCACCACGGTTACGGCAGGAAAGGATAAGATTTTAAAAGCAAGCGCTTAGATGAATGAGTCATCTAACATGTTTTTATGACTGAAAAAGTGCTGAATTTATTAACACATGGACGGAGATGAAGGTGGGAGGGGGGTAAAAAATAATCCATTTGAGCGCATCCTTTTCTCACTTTGGGATGGCATTAGCCACAAATTAATTTGTAAGAAGGATTTCCTGGACCTAAAGTAACCCTGCTGGGAATGTTGGCTTTAAAAAGCTAGACATCAAGCAGCGCATATATGGTGGAAGCACTGGATTGCGGGAGGAAATGTTATAAATTAAAATCAAATTCCAGGAAATTATAATCTTTTGTCTCATAAAAGCTATCTAGATAATCCTTTTCTTGCTTTGAGATTATACTAATCATGATTTTTTTTTCACAATTCCAAAGTCATGCTGGGAATGTTGGCGTTAAAAAGCAAAACATCAAGCAGCACAGATATCGGGGAAGCACTGGACTGTAAAATAAAGTGTATAAATTCAAATCAAATTCTAGGAAATTATAATAATTTGTATCTTAAATGCTTTGAAAAAACACTAGCTGCAGTTTGAGTTCCAAAAAGGGTTCCCTTAATCATCACACTGAGAAGGTTAGCTTTAACAGCGTGACATCAAGCAGTGCAGATATTGTTGAAGCACTGAATTATAAAAGAACAATGTATTTATTTAGATAACTTTCTTGGAATCGATCATGTTTGGTCTCTAAGTTTGAAGTTTTTAATCATGTTGTCTATTTTTTTTATTCATAACCTTCTAAGCTATAACAAATTGATTGTTAAATGACAGATTTTTAAAATTTGGCAAAAATGATTTCTTATTTATATCAGTATTAAATATTTGTTGAACTGATAGTCATATTTTTGTTTCAATTTTCAAAAGGAATTTGTAAAATATAAACACCTACAAGACCTACCATGATTCCTGCCTTTTGATAAACTACATGTAAATGATTTCAAATATAATGACTAAATTGATGGAATACATGGACTTTATGCTACAAAAATGAACCCCAGAAGGTAAAATTAGACAACAAAAATATTGAGAGGGGAACAGAAATGGAGATCATTCTTTTTTTGTGAGGGACAAGGGAAAAAACGCAGAGTATAACATCTGAGTCATACCCTAGCAATCAGCGCATTAATTGTAACTGGACACATCAAAATAACACCTGAACAATGAAAGATGAGCTTTTCTCATAAAACATCACTCAGGTCTCATTACATGCACATTTTTATGACTAAAACGGGGAAAAAACAATGATGACTACATGCAGATTTTATTTTATCATGATGGAAAGAAAAAATGGCAGATGAATTTCTCGGAGGGATTACAGAAGTATCGATCGCCCAGGATAGCCAACATTACTTGTCATACGACACATTAACTAATTTGACACATAACAAGAACCATGCATTGCATACTCTCTAGAATAGAACATCATAACATACATACATTAGTGAATCAATGGCATAGATTTCCTGAAATGTCAATTGGGCGTGGAAGGAGGAATGGGGGTGAATGCATGAATATCATCCATGCTGAGAGAAAGAAATAAACATGCAAAACTATACCAGTGGGATAAATTCTCAAAATATGACATATTACAACCACCATACATCGCCCTCCTACTCAAGATTATAACACCTTTGATATAACAACATGGATACCATCATATTACCACCGAGATTTGCAACTGCCAGAGAAGTAATAAATGGTCACAAAACATCCAGATCCCACAAAGCTACCTGCGAAATCGGCACCATGAATTATGGATATTTTTGCAAGAATTTGAGACATCCCGCTATCTTTGTTTCCCATGTGTGACAAGTTTAACCCTGCGGCCATGCCGGGAGCGAGAGAGGGGTCAAATTTTCATACCATCATTAAATTCCACTTTCATATTTGTCTACGGTAAAGCCCTTTTCACATTGCTAACATCTGAGTGTGCCACTGGAACAATGAAAGAAGTTAACTTTTCTTTCCTGGTGGCCCAGTCGGGTAAGCAGAAATAAAAACTTATCATATTAGGCGCTATATAAATCAAGTATATTTTTATTAAATTTAGCTTGCCTGATACCAGAATTGAGAGGCCCAAAACAAAGAAAAGTATTGACAAATTGTTGATTTTAAGTGTTATGTTGATTTGCCAAATCAGGCAAGTTTATCAATTCCATCAATTAGTAAATTGCACGCCTATTGTCACTTGGTCAGATGTATGCTCTGTAGAAGTCGGTTAGTGTAATGATAAGATTACAAATGAATTGGAGTAGGGGAGGGGGAGGATTAGGAAAGAGGAAGGCAGAAATGGAGGGAAACTCATTTTCAAAACCGTTTTAATTTCCGTGATTGCCAAAGCCGGATGCACAAGCCTTACGCGAGATGCCCAGTGCAACGTTTACGCCTGCTCTCTGTGTGTTTCTGCAATGTGGTGTGATGATGGAGACGATCGGTGAACAAAGAGGAATACTTTCAGATGACTGATGTTCTACTGACCCGTAAATAAGGCGTCAACTTCCAAATAAATTTAAAATGCAGTGTTGGGTATATGCTGCAGAGATGCTCTTTTGTAATTAGCTATAATGTTACGTTTAGGTTTCAAACCATACACATACTTGCTCACTTAATTTAACAAGTTTAATGTTAACATGTGAGACATTATTTTACCAATTGTGCAGATGTAAAATTCTTTCAGATGACTGGGGATCTGCTGACCAGTAAATAAGGTGCTAACTCTCAAATAAGTAAACAAATTGCCGTGTTGTGTAGATGCTTTAAAGATGAATTTTTACAAAAACAGCATCCCTTGTTGCACACTGCATTTTAATTTGTAAAAGTTGAAAATGTTACATATCTGTGCAAATGCAATCTAATTAAATTATCAATACTTCAAAATAATACATCAAAATTATTTCTTCGAAAAACTAAGATGGAAAACACTATCATGGAAGGCTATGTATTTCATCAACCGTATTATAAATAAAGAAATATACAATGAAAGTGACAAATAATTAATCTTGCAAGCCTTTGTGTTGGTCAAAATCGTGTGTCCCAGAAACATACCACATACTCATTGCCTCGAGTCAACATGGCCGCTTATAATTGGGAGGGGATAGTATTTTATGCATTTTCCCCCCAATATCGTCAATACCGACATGTGAATGCGTAATAACGCCGGGAGCACTCACACTAATGTACCGATCACCCACAGGACCTCAGGGGCGGAAAACGCAAGAGACCGTAATCGGGCCAGGAAAAGAAAGATTTGGGTGGGTTTAGTTTCAAGAGAGAAATTTTGATGGCGGCTTGAAAGACATTCATTTCAACATTCTCAGCTCCGTCGTCGGTGAGAAAGAGAATAAATTAATATCAACATCTATCCCTCAGCGATAAAGGAGAATATTCCTTTGAGTATGGTGTTAATTTGATTCCCGACAAATTATAGGCACATCTACGGTAGAATGTTTGGGGTTCAATGCCCGGTAAGTTAGCCAGGAATGACGCATAGTACAAGTAGAACTACAATCGATGTTTAAAATACTGTGAATACTGAATAAACATACATGTACTTCTTTTTTAATTTTGAAACTCCCAGGGAGTATTAAATGATGCGTTTAAAAAAATGTATATGAATTTTGAAATAAGAGATGGACCATTTTAATAATAATAATAATAATAATAATAATAATAATAATAAATCACTTATAGAGCGCGGAAATTATGTGTATATATTCTACCGCGCATATTAATATTAATACCCATGGTCATCAGGTACATTACAAACCCACACAATGATATTGCATACTTTCTCAACTCCCCGGGGAGCATACTAGCCATGCTGCCACTGATGATGGCGCAAAGGCTAATTAACACCCGACCATGGTACCCATTTATACACCTGGGTAGAGAGCAGCAACTGTGAATAAATTGTCTTGCTGAAGGACAAAGGCAGTGGGCAGGGTTCGAACTCGGGATCTCATGATCAGAAAGCGCGCGCTCTACCGATCTTGCCACACTACATCCACATTTTCTATCTTTGATATTATTTGAACATACATGAAAATCCTAAGTTCTAATCCCCAGTATGAAATCCCCCAGTTCTTACCCTCCCCAAGACATATAAAGACATAGAAAACGTTGTTTGATGACTACATATTCATAAATTAACATTTGTATGCAAATTACTGTATTCCGCATGTTCCAAGTGTTGATCTACTCATCAGGTGGAGTTAACCCTGTAACTCCCATGGGCATTGAAAGTTTGCATATACATCGTGAGGCTTCTTTATTTCTTGGTATTACATGGGTTTCTCTAGTAAGCTCATCATAATTGGAAATTATGTGCTTGGTGGACCAGCATGAATGATGACTTAAAGGGATTATAATGCACTACCACTGAATTCAATCAACTGGCAGAAAATGTTGTGCTAACAAGATAATGACTCAAACATACATATATATTCATAATCATATTTTAAAGACTTTGATGCATAGGCAACGCACCAAACCCAATATGTGCAGCTCTCGTGCATACGCCATGTGTTCCGTGCAAAATACACACTTGTACATGTTTTGTTTAGTTGAACATGTACTTGGGAATAAGCGGAGGTATATTGGCAAGCAAAGAAACGCTTCCCATGAAAACGCTGCATGCGTGTCTTTAACACTTTGCCTGAATCAACCTGTATGAACTCTATGGGGATTGCAACATCTACATGTAGCATGAACATACCAACAAAAAATCGACCATATATTTTAAAGAACAGTATGCAAAATTTGAATATAACATAGTGTTAAGTCCAGAGATTAAGACTTAAAGGGTACCACCACCCAAAAATAATATTCTTATAAATGAAAGGTAACATCTTTAGTATTCCATTCCATCAAGTTCATCAACAAGTTCACAAAAAATATGTTTCCAGAAAAAAAAATATATAATTGGAAAACGCATCACCATTCTAAAGCATGCGTTCATGGGTCTGCATGTACGAGACTACTTTGTCCAGAGCGAACGAATCGCCCGGGATTCTATTTTCTCCAAACGTACGCGTGAATAGCATTGGCGCACTCGCAAATGTTTTGCCTGTACGGAACCAGGAAATAGTAGTGGTTCCGTAAGTTCCGTATGTTAGGTATCTATTTGATATCACAAAACGGTACCAAAACATATAATTATGTGTTGTTCTTTGCCTGGTGGTCCCCTTTAAGGTACATGTAGTTCAGATACGTGGTGCCATGCAGTGCGCATCAACTAGCCCCATTCAAAATGGCGATCCGCGGCATAGCAACCCCACAGTTGACAATCTGAGTTTTCAGATAGTGTTCAGATCTTGTGCATGAAAAACAAATCTATATTTGATGTAGATGAGTAGCCAACAAAATATTCCTACAGATAAGATTACAAATTAAATGGCAAAAACATTGCTGGGCTAATATCACAACCTGGAAACAATGTAAACAGCACGTGTGGCAAATCACATGAAAATCAAATAAGCCAAAGAACAAAATGAAAGAACAAAGTGTAATAACGATTAAACATATATCACTTAAGTCATATCTTTAAAAATGTAATCTGTAGTTGTTGAACTTTGAATTTAAGAAAACTATACATTCACTGCAAATAAATCTAACATATCGCTGTCTCTTTATACCAGTATCTAGAAATTTCAGTAGTTTGTAAAGAGCACTGTCTATCTCCAGACAAGTGGATGAAGATCGTTGTTCAATGTTATTTTATTTCAAATACATTGTGCAAAGTGTGACTGTTGTAGTTCGGTTTTATTTATTCTTTTTAATCCCATTATTTAGTCATTTATATAAAGCAGGATTTGTATGTATACTATCAAAATTGTAATAATCAGTGTTTCTAAGTAAATCAATTGAAACAAAGAGATCATTCATTTGTATCTCTTCCTTATCAATGTATGAGTTTATTACCTTTTTATCAAATATCAACAGTGCAGAAAAAAACTACAGACATGATTTACACCTTATGTGCAATTCACATTTTAAATGTTAGTGTACGTTTGTATATCTGCTAAGAAATAGGTTTCAATGGACTACTGGTTGGATGTTGCAAGTGACTTTGACTGTCTGGTTCTTTGTGTGTGATTGACCATTTGACTCCCTGGATGTGTTATCTCCATGAAGATGTGCCAAGCCAAGCATTGCCATCAAATTTTATTATCCTTTCCTCCTCTTGTCAAAATAAACTTGAATCCCCAAACTTGAACTCATAATATTCTGGTGTCATACCACAGATCCATTGGTCGTAAATCTTCTCACACTGGAATATTGTTCATTTATATTGCTACAACACAAGAAAATGTGCATGTTTTAAAAGGCCCGTTTTAAACTGGTGTCCTCCAATAGATCGGTGGGTCATAAATCTTCTCACACTCAAATAATATTCATTTATATTGCTATGATGCAAGAAAATGTGTGTAGTTTTATAGCTCTGTTTTAATTAGAGCACACACTGCACTGCTAGGCACCTGTAAATGCATCTACATGTAGATATGGGATGCCCAGATATGGATCTTTGCAGAGCTACATGTACAGTATGTACTCATTAAAAATTAAGATTTCTATCAGCTGGTGATACAAGAATTAGGCTAAGTATGGGACAACATTGAACATCTAATTGTATCAAATTTTAAAAGTTTATGATGCAGATTGATTTACGGCATGTTACAGCCATGTTGAAAATAAGGAACATTTCTGCAGTTTGTTACGATAAGTTCTTTAAATTCAGATCATCTATGAATTGTCAATTGTTTATATTTAGTTAGTTAGTATTATTCCCAATGAACATGCAAATCTCTATGCTCCTTAGAAAATGTAAAAGTGACTTCATTTTTGAAAACATAATCAATATTGCACCATACATCTGTAAATATCATAAATATGTAGCCACCTCGCCAACTAATTTCAGGCAGCTAAACAAAATGGAGACAATTTATATATAAATCATGCTTTAGGCGAGGGGAGGGTAGACATTTGTGCTGTAAACAACCTGGCAGTTATGTTTTGCCGTTCCTCAGACCACAGAATATTCATACTGCCGTACTGCCCACACAAATGCCCCACAGGCAGATTCAGGAAGGTAGTAAAGTGGGCGAGGGGGAGAAATTGCCCCCCTCTACAGCAGAGAGAAATTCTAGCCCCCACTGCGAGGGAAAATATCAAAATGAAATCATTTTAAATTAATTGTTTGGGGGGCCAGGCTTTCACTCCCATGTCCCTCCTCCCTCTGTTAGAGTTAACCATGGCTACATCACTCCAATGGTTGGAGCCACAGTTCCAGACCAAAAATACCTCTACAAGACACGTCTTCTATTTTGTATTTGAATAAAACATTTCCCTTTTGGCTTTTCCTCATTTAGACCGAAACCGTTCTTTTGAGACTTGAACAAAAACACACATTGATTTATAGATCTATGTAAATAACACCAACTGATAGCTCATGTTGTAAACTTGTTTGACGCCAAGTATTTACTATTCCTCAGCAAAGAGCAATATTCAAGTAAAAATCATTATCTGATGACATGCTTATACCATCAGTGAAAGAAAAACGTTTGTATTCATTTACAAACAATATACTTTACTTGTAGCCTATTTGTAGGTATAAAAGTACAGTTTTAAATGTTTAACAAAGAGTAATTTGCACTGAAATACATTTAGAGTGTTGAAAAAGGATTGTATAATCACTTTGCTGTAGAAATTTGACTTTAAAAGCACCTAGCGCAAGATGAATGGATGAACCCATCTCTGCAATTATGTGCATTATGGTTAATGATTTACAAGTGAGCAAATATTTCCTGTACGTTTCTCATCAAAGTAGTCCTCCAAAGCGATGCATCATTCACTATTCCGAAGCCAATGGTCTCTCGAGCAACTCGATTAATGATTGCACTCCAAATGTAAAGGCCTTGCTTGAAATAACTTGTCATTGAGTAATGAATTCTTTTCAATTCCAAATCGTTGTTCTTCATTTAATCGACATCCCTGTCATTAACCTGTCTTACAGCATCCACTATATTGGGGTTGTTGGATGTTGAGGGCATCAATAAAAAAAGAAAAGTACCATACAATTTGAAGAAAAAAGCAATTCAGGTAGGAAACATGTTTTTACAAAACTTCAATGTCTTTCATTGTCAAGACTTGTTTGTCTTTCTTAATCTTAACAAAAAAAACAATATATAAAATGTAACAATTTCAATAATCATACATTATCACAGCAATTACATGTGCATAATTCAAATTGACATAAGAATCACTACCACTATTATAATTTCACTTATTGAAAGGTCATCAAATGATTGCTGTGTCATATGTTTTGTTTTAAAGAATGTAAGTTTAACCCATCAAAGATACAAAGATGATTTTATATAACACACACTTTTCATAGATTCCAGCCCGAGTACCAATCCTGATATGGTTAGATCAGAAAGCAGGGATATACTGCTCATTTACTTATTTAAAACCAAATAACTTGTAAGAAAAGTTGTTTTATTCATGATAACAGTCAACTCATGAAACGAGGAAAGACATTATATGAGAATAAAAGTTATGAATAAATTACTTTAAAAAAAAAAAGATACTTTTCATGAAAAAGGGATTTTCAATTAAAGTGTTTCAAATTTCTAAAATGTAGGGATATACTGCTCGTTTACTTAATTATAACCAAATAACTTGTAAGAAAAGTTGATTTATTCATGATAACAGTTAACTCATGAAACGAGGAAACAATTATGAATACATTACTTTTCAAAGAAAAAAGATACTTTTCATGAAAAGAGGATTTTCAATTCCTTAAAAATAACAGTATTTAGTGTTTCACATTTCAAAAATATGGCATATATATGTACACACCCAGCCATTACCAGCTTCTCCGTACCATATTATTTTCAGGTATTTTTGTGCCCTGACGAAGATTCTGCTAGGATCGAAAGATACGACTCTCATTTTACCACATCGGCGATTTTTTAGTAGACAAGAAGTTTTCAGCAGTATTTTCCATATTTTCCAGGTATTTTTATTTAGCAAAACCAAAACCAAAACTCTGCTCACCTTGCCTGCCTACTTTTGATTTGTTTATTTATCCTAAAGTAAGGCTGAGTCGGTTCAGTCGATCACACCGGTTACCGACCGTTTCAATCGGGACCCGGTTTCGTTATATCGGAAACGGTGCCCCGAAAAAAAAAAAAAAAATAAAATGTTAAAAAAGAAATTAAGATTATCACAATAATGAAGCGGAATTCAAATAAAAACGGGGCAATTGATATCATTTACTTTAAAGAGTGGTTATTTTCGAGAAATTATTGGTTCGTTACTTCGTTTGACAGTCAGAAATTGAACAGGAAGTGCAACATTGCTAGTCATTTGAACGATATTGTCGGCGGATGTGCACACAATGTTAGTCCGATACTCCAGGGGAGTTGTCTGATGGATCTTTGTATGATCCAGCTGATGAGCCAGTGCATTCAAAAAGTGGCTCAAAATACGTTTTTTGGTCATTTGCACCATTTAAAAATGTTTTGATATTCTACTTACATGATTTCATGGCGTTTGACAGCCGAACAGAAACAAAAATGAGCCCCAAAACAATGAAAACAACTACTCAAAACATCGATAAAAAATGACTACATCGCTCCTATTCGCTCGTATACCCTGTGTGCATGCATTGTGCATGCAATTAGATTGCAAGTTACGCCGGGTCTCTTTTTCTTCGGCGAGATTCATCCGCCGGCCGGTGGAACTATGTTAATTCATCCGCCATACGTTATCGTAATACTGCACACGCACATGGCCTATTTATGGATCAAATGTGCGTGTGCAGTATTACGATAACGTATGGCGGATGAATTAACATAGTTCCACCGGCCGGCGGATGAATCTCGCCAAAGAAAAAGAGACCCGGCGTAACTTGCAGACATGCATGACAGGGTATACGAGCGAATGGGAGCGATGTAGTCGTTTTTTATCGATGTTTTGAGTAGTTGTTTTCATTGTTTTGGGGCTCATTTTTGTTTCTGTTCGGCTGTCAAACGCCATGAAATCATTAAGTAGAATATCAAAACATTTTTAAATGGTGCAAATGACCAAAAAACGTATTTTGAGCCACTTTTTGAATGCACTGGCTCATCAGCTGGATCATACAAAGATCCATCAGACAAACTCCCCTGGAGTATCGGACTAACATTGTGTGCACATCCGCCGACAATATCGTTCAAATGACTAGCAATGTTGCGCTTCCTGTTCAATTTCTGACTGTCAAACGAAGTAACGAACCAATAATTTCTCGAAAATAACCACTCTTTAAAGTAAATGATATCAATTGCCCCGTTTTTATTTGAATTCCGCTTCATTATTGTGATAATCTTGATTTCTTCTTTAACATTTTTTTTTTTTTTTGCACGATTGCGTGATTTTACCGGTCCGAGTTTTGACGGTAAAAATTTATCGGGATACCGGTTCCCGACCGGTAAAAGTTTATCGGGACCCGGTTCCGACAATTACCGACATGACTCAGCCTTATCCTAAAGGTCAAAGGTCACATCTCAGGAGGGCAAGAATGTAAAGGAAATGAAACTCAAAGAGGACAAATTTATTCCCCTTAGCCATGACTTTGGCTCCAATACATGATTCTTCTTGCTAAAGGAGCCTTATCATAAGTCATCTAAGAGTTTCACACCAAGCAAATTGTTATTAATTTCTCAAGAAATGTCCATAAAAGAGTTCATGAAAGATGGAAAGAATTTTTTTTTCATGTTTGAAGTCAAGAGAAAAACAATGAATCTGTGATCATCCAATAATACTCACTTTTTTAGAGATCCTTCATTATAGCATAGTGTTTTGTTGTTTTTTTTTGGGGGGGGGATAAGTTAGGTATAGTATGGAAGGGGTACGATGTGCTAACTGTGCTAACAAGGATCAATACGGGCTCGATTATTAGCTCACTGCAGCTGCTCTCTATTGTCTGGCCACTTGGCTTTGTTTTTGTCTAGCCAACCATTCTATCATTGCCTCGCTTGAATTCCACACTAGGCAACGGATGTAGTAGGTGTCATGGATGAAAGTTTCTCAATGAGGACAAGAAAAACCTCCTGTCTAGGGTGGTTTTGATTCAGTGGCCCAAGTCTAAATACTAGTATCAATTGCATTTACTACACTTTCGATTGGAGGTCTGCTCAAATTGTATCACTACCTTTCTGAATCAAACAATACCAGTTACTACAGTTGGGTCTCTGTGGTCCACATGTATAATACCTACCCGTTGCTTTTATAGCGACACTTAGCCAATAACACTGAGAAAGTGTGTATTTCGCACCATACACAAGGCGTTCGCATGATGACGCCGTGCATGTGATACAAATCCTAACTACCTTTAATACTAAACATTGTGCAAGGCAAGGCTATTACATGGGATGCACTTACAATCATCAGTTACATGCATGTACACATCCATCCTTGATGACTCTCACATTAGAATGGCGGTAATCAGTTTTGGTTCTCCATCAAGAAAACGTTTTTGCAAAATCAAATAGTCACACAAACATGGTCCATGGAGAATGCATGTTATACCAAGATCAAAAAGTTACAAATGGGTTAGCACTTTATAGCAATATGAATGTTTAACCTGTTCAGGACTGGGCATGCAAATACACAGATATGGGTCAATGTAGATGTACAGTATGAAGAAAGCATTGCTATACTGATTAAATTAGTTATAGATGGGTTAATGATAGCAGTAGAACACCAGATAATTTGCATTCAACTTCTAATAGCATATTTTTCCACTAAAAATGGAAATCGCATGCAAATCGGGCAATCAGACCTTTGGGGTAATATGACACGGCACTGGTATCCAATTTCCTGACAAAAAATTATGTTCTAATGTGCATCTAGCAGCAATTATATGTGTGTAAAAAAAGCCTTGCCCTAGATTGGTCATAATAAGCTCCATGCTTTAGCCTACTCCTAATTCTCATTTGGGACGTGACCCATTTATAGTCCGGTTACAGATCTACCAAATGAAATGGTGATGATTTTTTCATTGGGGAAAAGAGATCCTTAAAAAATGGATGATAATTTTCTTGTTAATTTCGGAGAAAGTGGAACATGCCATGGGTCAAATTCACACTGTTTTTTTTTAGCAGTTATGAGTCAGATAAATTTGAGAGCAATTAACCCAAAATGTTGATAGGTGCTAGGAGGGGGGATTGGGGCTACCCATTGGTTGGATCAAGACAGGTGCATCATTCATGTGGACAATCTTATTTTGATAATACCCTCTCAATAGACCCCAACATGGGAGATCGTAGAGTTGGAGGGTCGGTCCTAAATGAGTTATTAAAGTGCAGGTGTTCACACACAATAATTTTTATCCCGAAACGTCGTATAAAGAATCATCGTATAAAGAATCATTGAGCGTTCACATACAAGAACAAGATCCCAAAACTGCTACAACGAAACATCGTATAGGTGCGCAGTTTGCTACTGCGCAGTGTGGTGTCTTTTTTTGTCTGCTGTCAATCTGTGAGCGAGCGCAAATCTGAGTGAAGTAACACGCGGTCATGCTATGCCCTGCCCAGTTATACCGTTCTCGTATATAACCTTGGAGTCGCCGAGCGTTCACACACAAAACGAGCATGATTCTTTAGTGATCTCTAGTTCGAAACGATGCTCAAACCCCCGTTTTGCTATACGATGATTCTTTATACGACGTATCGTTAGTGAGCGTTCATACACACAATTTCATCGTATAGCTAGTCGAGAATGGTATAGCTGTACCGTTCTCGACTAGCTATACAATGACATTTTTGTGTGTGAACACAGGGTTATACGAAGTTGCTCCTCTCATGCTAATAAATCTGCTGATAAATAAATAAACAAATTTGTTACTCTCAAGACATTTTTATTTCGAAAAAAATTCTCACCATAGACCCCTTCATGGGACATTTTAAACGCAGAGAGTCGGTCCTTAATGAGTTGAAATATCATGTACAATATTGTTCTTCTCATACCATTTTCTCCACATTTTAATATGTTTAGAAAGTATGATACTAGGAATTAGGTTTTGAAGTATCATCTTTCAAATTGGATTAGCATGTTGGAGATGTTTTGATGTTGGTTTAATATTTATTTCCTATGGACCACCGCCAAAGATTTCATGTTCACATTTCTTCCATATTTCATGTTTCTTCCATATCAGCTGTATACATGTCCACTTATTTAAATATAAATTATTCATCGTCAAGTGCCAAAATGTTTTGAAGAGGGAATTACCCTGTCCCTGATGCAGTCACTCCTCGCAATACCAACTCAACACCAACATACTTGTGTGCATGCATGAGCTACAGGCAGTTTCTGGGGAAAGCAAGATTTACTTGCTCCTATCCACTAGTCTATAGGAAAACATGCGAGTCCCGAGATAAAATGTACATTTGCATTCAAACAATATGGTGTACATGCATGTGTGTTGGAGTGGGAGGGGGGGCGAGTTGGAGTGAGCAGGCTAATCTTTCCCCCCTAGGGGGCCCTTGACCCTAATCTCCGCTTTTTCCTCAGGTCACACCAGGACATGAAGACTGAAGACTGTGAGGTCAGATCCAAAATGTACACACAACTCCCACTGATACACCAGAGACTGAGAGAGATAACATCTTATTTCAAGGATTCACCCTACATGTATGTAAATCTGTATCCACATAATGGTCTGGACTCTGATAGCCTCTTTTGTCACTGAATTCAAGTGTTTTGGAATATAACTGAAGTTACTGAACATAATTCAGTCAAACCTGTGTATAGTGACCATCTAAGGGAACAAGAAAAGTGGCCACTATTCATGTAGACAGGTTCAATCAATACCATAGCGTTTCTCTGAAGGTGATTGATTACCTCTGTTGTTAAACCTACAGGTGTATAGTGAATAGCTAAGGGAAACAAGAAAAGTGGCCACTAAAGACAGGTAGCCTCTATAGACAGGTTCCATAATACTGTTTTTCAGATGCAGGGAATCACCTTTGATTGCCACTAGCATTTTGGCTGCTATAGACAGGTGGCCATTAAGACAGGTTTTACTGTATACATAAGATATAATATAATTGTTTTTCGTTCTGATGCTAAATTATGATGTTTGCAATTGTATTTCAAAAACAGACTCGATATCCTCAAAATAAAACAAGAGGACATAGTTTCATCTCATGGTTGGAAAAGGCAGTCATTATAGAAAGTAGACTGTCAAATAGTTGAATTCGGAGTACACATCACTACATACATGTACAGCATACCACTAAATCATACATTTTTTTTTGGGGGGGGGGGGGGGGGGACAAATCACTATGACCATAAAACTTTAGAATCTTGAACTAATGGGTGAACTTCTAGACAAGTGATAAAAATGAATGGAATGCCATAAAAACATTGTTTAAGGCTTATATTTCTTATTCAATCTTCATTATCGTGTTTAAAAATAAGTTTTGCGGAATGCCACTACATATTATGCACATCAAGACTTACAGCACTGACTACTATACAGGGTGTCTCAGAAAGAATGCAACACCTACGATCGTTAATTTCATCAACATCATCGACCAAATGTCATTGTTTTTTATTTGATTGGGTAGAACATTCTTTTTCCAACAAAATGATACCATAAACATTGATTTTGGGTAAGGCGTTTAGATCCTAGGGCAATTTTTCTGAGGCAATGTCGTTTCCTAAATTTGCTACTTTTTCGACTCCAGCGATCCTCTGAACACAGACATTCTCGCCCCACGGCCTCCCATAGACAGAAGAACCGCATGACTGCTCTCCCTTTGATAAGGAAGACAATGAGCCATACCGTACGGGGTACTCGATTACGCAACATTGTCTTCTTTATCAAAGGGAGAGCAGTCATGCGGTTCTTCTGTCTATGGGAGGCCGTGGGGCGAAAATGTCTCAGTGTTCAGAGGATCACTGGAGATGAAAAAGTAGCAAATTTAGGAAACGACATTGCCTCAGAAAAATGGCCCTAGGATCCAAACGCCTTACCCAAAATCAATGCTCATGGTATCATTTTGTTGGAAAAAGAATGTTCTACCCAATCAAACACAAAACAATGACATTTGGTCGATGGTGTTGATGAAATTAACGATCGTAGGTGTTGCATTCTTTCTGAGACACCCTGTATAAGCTGTACACAAAATAAAAGTGGTGTGTTAAAATCTGCCTGCATCTTGTGGAGGTAAATGCAAATGTGTATAAAGAAGGTGTCACTTTTAATTCCTGCCTAAAGTCTGAGAGGATTTATATGATCCTCTGATTCAATCAAGCTATAATTGGATTCTCCCTTCCACCAATCTCAAATATGTCGTTGGTATCTAACCAATACCAGCAGCAGCATCACTGATCACAAGATTCCTTATCCTTCAGAACTACATGAATATTGTGTCTCGACAAACTGAAATACAAAGACCAAAGTGCATAACTTCAACAAATATATATAATAGCAGATATATATCAAGATTGAGTAGTGATTAGATGATTCTGGTCAGGATATTAACCAATGAACAAATTCACAATGAAACAAAACATCCAACTATTTTTTTATTTCTTGTACAATATTTGAAAAATAAATCAATATGGTAACACAAAAAACACAATATATATAGCACACACTAATATCAAAGTATTTGTTTTAGTCATGTGCAGCTATAGTACAATGACTACAATATGTTGTCATATTCAGTACAAATGGTTTACAGATTTGCAGTGTGTCAGTGACAAACTGGCATTCGTATGTAACAAGCCTGTGACAGTATCTGGATGAGACACATTTGATCAAGTGGATCATCCTAAGAAGCATGCTGGGAGCGGACTGGCATCAACCGAGACAAATATTTCACCCTCTTAAACCCAGACACAATCTTGAGTGTTGCAGTCGTACTAATTGTACATCACACACAGAAAATGAATACAAACATGTCACTGTCCGTGTTACAGTGACAGAAACGGAACGAGATAGGACCGAGTTATAAGTCATCTTCGAAATAGTCCATGATGTTAAGATCATGCTGGGCGGAGACGGGCATCAACAGAGACAACTTTTCCATCCTCTTAAACCCAGCAGTCGATCAAATGCATTCATCATGTTCACAGGGTCACAGCGGAAGACGAGAGTACAAGACTCAAACTTAAAATGCATGCCTTAGATCTACTGAATACAATTTGTTAAAATTGTCAAACTTGGAAAAAAAAATGTTTTCTGGCTCAATATATCATATATGTGAGACAAGTTTCATCCTTTTGACATTCGGTCACTGCATCTCAAGAAAATTTCAAAATGTATGTTCAATATAATATCAATACATTTTCCTGAACAAAACAATGCCAACAATAAACATCTTTCACCATATGATGACATAAATGGTACCCTGGGGTACCAAACGAATATCCGCCATTTTGTTTAATTATTTATTTATTTTTTAGGGCTGTACTGGGGTATAGCATGCATACAAGCGCGCGCTGCACTGCATGCACAACGCAATACGGTTGTGCTTTAAGTGGACACAAGATGGCGCTACACAACGCGGTACCCCGGGGTACAACGGTACCCCGGGGTACCGCGTGTGTCATCATATCAATGATTTCTGAAATTTTCTGTAGAAGACATGACCAGGGAAATCACATTTCTAAACCAAAAACATTAGCACCTTGGTAATAAAACCAATACTCATTTTATTTTATATAAAATATATTTTCAATCATTCTCCCTCAGACACCTTTATTCTATAGATGCTTCCAGTCAGCCAAATCCACTGCCTACCATCAACCGCTTTTATAAACATGCATTAAAATGAAATGTAATTGACTTCAGTCATGATTCATTCATTAATGAAATTTAAACGAGCGGACTCGCATTTAAAAACCAAAGTAGAATCCATGTTCCAACAGCTGCTCCAACGCAGAGCAATGAGCTGTCCTGTCCCATGGTGCCTTGGGAGAGCGACACAATCACTCATCAAGCCAATAACAATATTGTCTCTGACATCTGCTTATGACAAGTACATGTATAGAATTACACCTGGATCATCTTTAATCTAATCATGTCCTTTTATGTCTCTTCAACTGCATACTATGTGTACATTTTACTTTAACCTGTTCCCTACTAGATTTTGCATTTCCATAGGGTTAACAGAGGGCCCACCAGGCCACCAGGCTCCCATATAGGTAAAACAATGAATGTTCTATATTATCAACTCAAAAGTAACAAACTAAAATTCTACTGAGTTAGACATTTAGTTTTAAAGGCCCGGTTACATATCACCAGATAGCGTTATGGATACCCGACGGAGAGTATGCATTTTTTCCCGGTTCCTTCTCAGGCCATGTACGTTGTTCGTGCATGAAGCCATGGAGACGACTTTTACCACCGGATAATATGATTTCGCAAATTGTCTATTCGTCAGACATCCGTTTACGTGCTCCAGTGATATGTGACCAAGCCTTAAAGGAAATTCATCAATTTTTACAACGTAACTCACTAATTTTGCTTTAAATCAATCAGTATACAATATCATATTCATACCCATTCCAAAGAAAATTCATTAACTTGAAGAAAACAAATTGGAAAAGAATGTGAAGCCACAGATCCAAAGACAAAACTTTTCACCCATCTTGAACTTCATGTCATAAAATATGACAACCTATCATAAAAGTTTGCTTGCCTTCAAAACAAGTCCATTTAGGATGAAGCCACGTGACCTTTGATCGCAGACATTTAAAGAGTATTCACACCAGTTGGGATGGCAGTATTTGAGTCAATAATAGTACTACTTTATCTAGAGCTGACCTTTCCAATAAACACATTCCTTTCTCGATCCTTCCCCAACAAAGAGAAAATGTAATGGGATGAGATATCTTGAAAACAGAGGAATAGAAACTAGAAAAACAACCAAGGACTAGTCATGTCCCCTCAAGAAACTACATGTACATACATGTACCTCCTCCATTCCATAACAGGAGCATGTAAAGTGTGTATTCCACTACTTGACTCCACTTTGGATAAAAGTAAGGGCTCATTTGAGTCAATACAATCTAGATGACTGGGCCTAACCTCTTCAAGTACGTATTCCTTTTATAACAAATAAAGGGAAGAAGCCAAATTATGAGGCATCAGCAATTAGACAATAAAAATCTAGAAACCAACCAAGGACCAATTCATGTCCTCTCATAAATGTACTGTACTACTAAACCCATTTTAGATGATTTTTTATATTTTTATATAACACACATTCGCCATATACCCCTACCCACGTATTTCAGAACCAGTCATGAATGGGTTAAACTCAGCACTATCTCTTTCAGTCCCATCAACCTAAAATTATGTATGCCATCTTGTCAAGTACTGCTAACCTTGCTTCATGCGGGGAGGAAGGTACAAGAGGTGTAATAACCTCTCTTCGGTGAGGAAAAAAAGGGGAAGATAAAATGACCAAGGGTGAATTATAAAATGCAATCTAACACGAAAAGCCATGATGAATAGCATACTTCGGATGGGAAAAGGTTGAAATAGTTACCACCTCACTTCCATCAAGAAAACGGGATACAATGACCAAGGCAAAATTATATATAATATGTGCAATTTAAGACGAAAAGCCATATGATAGCCCTGCTTTTCAGTTGGAAAAGGTTATTATAGTTACCTCTCTTCCATGAAGTAAAAGGGTGAGTACAATATGTCCCAAGGCAAAATTATATGTGCAATTTAAGACGCTTTGGAAAAAAGGTTATTATAGTTAGAACCTTGCTTCAATGGGGAAAAAGAGTTTGGCAACAATATTATACAACCGCCAATTTGGGCTAATTGCTCTGACAACACGCCTTTGATGGGCAAACAGTGGATTTAGTGAGCCCACCATGGTAAACATGTACTTTGGATGCATAATCCACCGCACGCACGCATAAAATGCACACACAAGTCACAAGTCACATCCTTAGGACAGACCCATTGTTGGTGTTTGCTGAATACTCTTGTCTCTATGCATTGTATTCGTTCAAATGGCTACAGTAATTCAGTGTAGAATTTGAATGGCAAAGAGGTGTGATACAGTTATGTAGGGAGTGTGTACACCCTCATGCATTAAAAAGGTGAACCCATGAAAAAAAGTATTAAAGCTTAAAGGGATAGTTGAGTATTGGTCAAACTTAACTTTAGTAACCAAAACCTGCACGATTACGATACAAACTAATAGTTATAACTTCACCATGCTCGAAAAGTATACACAATTACAAACGACAAAGTAAAACCCCTGTTATCATTCAAAAAGAGCCGTTACAAATCGAAGTGTCAAATTAACTCGGCGCGAAGCACTAGCGTTGTAGGTCCTAATACGGGACTGTATAGTGCAGTGTGCGGTAATACGGGACTGTAGTGCAGTCACTGTGTGCGGTAATACTATACAGTAGTACGTGTATATTATGTATCGCAACCATAGAAGTATGACTCCAACACTGCCGTTGACGCAACTCGCAAGCCCCATTCGCATTCGTTCGCCTTTCGTTCACAGTCGCGCTAACACACGGAGAGACTGGTCCATGAGGCGCATATATCACTAATTTTTTGCGGAATGGAAGGAAAAATCATAATCTTAATCCACCCGGTAGTTGGATCACATATTGGAGAGTAAATTGCTCGTAAGTACCGTATCATATGTATAGTTTTAAGCACAATTAGCGTGCACACAAATATTTGGTTTCAGTTTTTTATTAGGAGAACATAGAACGCTAGTGCCTCGCACTAGCGGTTCTAAAAAGTGATACCCGGGCGTCAACCACTTTTATATGATATTTTGAAAGCAAATTTCACAACAATTAGAGCATTTGAATGGAAATTATTATTATTTCCCATGTTTTTTTCGATGATCTTTCATATGGAATTGAAATCAACCAAATCCGTTGCAATCGATGTTGGGGGGGCACTTTGGAAATTACCAAAACTCAACTTGGCCTTTAACCGGATTTATTTTACTCCACAAATCTCATATTAGCGTAATTATGTTTGTGCCTCTGAAACTCTAAGAATTGCATATTTATCTGCAACATTTAGGATTGAAGGAGGAAGATTAATCAGAAACGAGCATATAAACCATATATTCTAAAAAATATTAATTTTATTGGCATGAAGCCGAACAATAATATGGTTAAATTGATTATACCCATCCCCAAAAGATCCTCCTTATGGGAATAATCCATCAATTAGTGAAGAAACATTACAATTCTCCTTTTGTTTAATGGATGATTACAAACATAATTATATAGAGTGGGTAAATAACAAAGGCTATTAACTGGACCACCAGCAAGGAAACTGTGATCCTAAACTAAAGAAAGACTTATTCTAGTTCATTACACTGGTCAAGAGGGACCAATTCTATTCATAACATTAACAAGGATCCAGAACTCCAAATGGACGAATTGTGTGGTAAACAATTAGTTCCTAGCTGAATTATAATTGAGTCTATAGTATACAGAGTGAACAGAGATGTGTGTGTTGCAAATACTAACTAACGTCTGATGGATTGCAATACTAGGTAAGCCTAAATGATATATTAGAGGGCTTAATGATGTCATATATGAACAAAAAACATATCGGTGAGTTATGGCAAATGTGTATTTCAGCACCTGTAGTGAGAAAAGCCATTATATTTATAATAATGTATTGATCACTTCATTCCTAAATATTTTACATAAAAAATTGCAAAAGCCTGAGGTGAAGTCTATCATGCAATCAGCAGGGTAAAATGTTGATTGTTGGTTATAGACTATCAATAACCACTATTGTCCCCACTGCACCTCAGAGCTGACTTCGGACAATGGCCAGATTAATGGCATCATTTACATGCAATGTCTTTGTGCTGCAGTGGAACCCTGTACACATGGCTACTCTAGTCTAAAGAGGGAGTGAAAGATTTGAAAGAAAGAGGGTTTCCTTTCTTTTCTTCAAGAGGATCCTCATTTATTGATCCCCTAATCCTATTTTCACTTCAAACAGACTTCAGTTTGACTATGGGCCCACATGCAGTGGACTGAATGTAATGGACACAATTACAGTGCAATTTACAGAATGAAAGGAATTGACCAACACTAAAGAAAGTCGTAAAATTCATCTTCCTTAAAATCTCTTATTACAAGACATGTAAAAGATGCAGTATGGTTGCGCTGGTGTAATCTGCTTTATTCTTAGAAGGCTTTCCATGTTTCCATAATATAATTAACACACTATCACACACTCGTGGGACATAAGGATATACAAATATTACTAAAGGTCATTTGAGTATAGTTTACGAAATGCACAAAGTTACTTTCAAATCATAACATTCTTGTTTTTTTAATGTCACAGACGTGGAATCTGGATCCAATCTGGATCCAAATAACGAGCATGTTGGTACAAGTAGCAGATGAGAAATGATGGTGGACCATCTTAGATCATAAAACATCCCCAGTGTAATAAAAAACCATGACAAGTGTTTATCCAATGGCAAATGTTGAGCTTGATATATGAAACATGTTGGATGCTCTCTGCTGGATTGTTTATTATTCCACGGAGAAACCAGTAAACTAACCCTATGCATATATGGAAAATGGCGCGCGACGTGTTAACTCTACGGGATTAATAATTATCTGGAAGAAAAAGGGTTCAAGATTTTCAGTAGCCCAGCCTCAACCATAAATTCAGTCCTCCTTTGACACAAAGAGGAATGCTTTTATCGAAAAACAAAACACAATCAGCCATTCACTGTTATAAGGTGAGAAATAAGCACTGTTCAATAACAAAAAATATGGACAATATCAATGAAGATTTTAAATATAATATTATTGTAATAAAAAATAAATCAGCTAAAAAATACCCTATTCAAAATCGTTGTGCTCGGACACATCATAGCAAGCGCCTGTTCTTGGGCCACACCCTTTTCCAAAAGGTCTTTTTTGCAAAATCGTCACTTGACTCACTATTGATGAAATTTCCCACATCCACTTGGCTTACTGAATCTAATTTCTCCTCCCCTTCAACACATCATGGGTGCAAATGCGGTCAATCGAACACACATTCATTGAAAAATAATAGGCTAAATGCCTCCAAGATGTTATGTTTAGTGGGAACATTATGAACACCTTTCAACAAGTCAATTCATATCAAATTTCTACTTTCTAGACACCTCAATGAAAGTAACAGCCTTTCCTCAATCCTCATCACATGAAATCAACCGAACATTGAAACATTGAACATTGAAAAGTAATAGGCTAAATCCCTGGAGGATATTATGTTTGGTGGGAACATTATCAACAGTCAATCCATATCATTTCTAGACACCTCAATGAATGGAATAACCGTTTACTCATCACATAATTTAGTCAATCGAACGCTCATTCAAAGCCAAATATAAGGCCAAATTCCTGCGAGGTATTATGTTTAGTCGAGGACATGATTAAAAGCAGGTGCAAAAACAGAGACCATCCATCTCCATCTCGACCGTTGCCGTGATGCGGTCCACTCTCCTCTTTCCCGCATCCACAGCCGACACATTAATGATGAAGCTCTGCAACCGCACCCATGACTCACAAATCTGTTACATCTTTATCTCCCTCCCCCCTCAGAAGCACACCTTGTTCAATATTCAGAGTCAATCTGGCAAACTCACTGTAACAGCTTTACAGTCTCTTCTCCCTCTTTAAAAAAACCTTCCTCTATTTTTGCAAAAGATCTCTTTTTCTCTCAACCTGTAACATCTTCTTTTTTCTCACAAACCTGTACACTATTGAGGTAATACTCCTTGAGGTAGAAATCAGTTAGACACATTTCTATCTGATTCCAACTCTAAGCCATGTAACCTTGCTTTGTAATAGAAATATGCTGCACCCTTTCTAACTCTTCCTACATGCGACTTATTGATGCAGTTATTTTTATTCCCGCTCTAAACAATTTGTTCCACTTTAACATTGCAATGGAAATTATGCAAATTTTGCAATCGTTATATAAAAGCAAATTGCTCACTTATTGCTGTTGAAATCTTGTTCTACATTTATTCCATTCAAACTGTAAGCAGCTTGTTCAATTATTGCGGTAGAAGGTGTAGATTGGATTAGAGCTTCGTTCACCGATTTTCCTTTTCAACTATCAGTCGAAGGTGCATCTTGGATTAAGACATCCCTCACTGTTTATTGCACCGATGCAAGGTAAGAAACTACATGTGGTTTGGCCGTACAATAATAGAAAAGAGAATTCCAAAAGTGACACTCACTTCTGTAACTGCTCAGAGCAAACTTAAATTTGATGGAAAATGCTTTGACTTTATTATTTTATACTGAATTTCTATCTGCTCAAAGTTGAACATTTCAAACTTGAATATTACTTTCACAACTACTTTCCCTGAACATTTATATCCGACTTCTAACATACAATACATCATGGTACAAAAGAATATTTATAAACAAACATAATTCACATTCTGCCTGCTAAAAAAGGGAACCTGCACTAAATGTACAGACCTATGTACAGGTGTACAGATAAAATAAAATATCCATACAGAAGAAATGCTGAAACTAAAGTGGAAAAAAAATGCCTATTAGTGTGAAAAGGGCTTTATAGCATGAATGAGAACGAACAAATTGTGAAATTTCTGTGTTATCACATTTCTTAAAGGGTACCTCCGGACAGAGATTTAGCTCTCTTTCATCAAAGACATATCCCAAATGAACATACAAAACAAGTCTGTGATCCTGAAAGTATTTCTACATTGCTAGGGAATCATTTTTAATATCACATATCACTCATTCTGTCAGCGCAGTTCCGATAACGATACCACTTAACGATCCTCTTATTGATCGCATCTGCGATATATTGCAGCAAGCAGAGAAAATCTCGAAAATCGCTTGTGTGCGCGCGCTGCTGCAGCACAGTGCGTATATAGACGGAGCTATAAGAGAGAGAGAGAGAGAGAGAGAGAGAGAGACACGAGTAGCGCTATAAGGCCAAAACAATAAATTGTTGAATTGGAGTAACGGGCAACCAAACATTAGGGTAGGTAGGTAGGTTTTTTTTTGTTTTTGTTTTTCAGGATTCGCAAATTACACAAAAACACATATATAACACACAAATAACACATATCGCAATTGGAATTTTTTATTTTATTTATTTATTTTTTTTTATCAGAAAAAACCTTTAGGGTCGGCGGTATTTTTAGGGTCGGGCGGGTTGCGAATATGCGTTTCCCAAACCATTCAGCAACTCCTTGTGAATTAGCGACTTGGTCAGAGACCATGCATACCCGAAATTTCCGACTTGTATAATTTCAAACATTTAGTCGAGTGCCGAATGAATAGCAAATAAAAAAAAACATTGGATCAAGGTAGGATTCGAACCAGGGATCTCTAGCGTATCAAACTAACTCTCTATCCACGGAGCTATTTCGGATTGCTTGATTGGTGTTGGTTTTTAAAAATATATTTATACCCTAACACTAACCCTTACCATAACCCTAATGTACAAGCAATAACATGTATACATATTGCATGCATGCAGAGATATGGTGCGATGCGGTGGCCGTGGCTAGAGTGCGAACACGCGCGAAACGATACTAACTATCGCATGGGCTATGCGATAAATCGCATACTACCATAATAACGTACGCGTATTGATTGAGCGGTCGTGCAAACAAAGTCGCGCGCGCGAACCAGTAAATAGCCGTGGTTCCGTAGGTCGTAGTAATTAATTGCATTGTTCTCAAATTACAGAAACATATCAGACCCCATGAGAGTATGATTGGTATTCAATTATAGTACCAAAACAACTAAGGATTGGTTTAATCATGCCCGGCGGTACCCTTTAAGGAAATATTAGTTTCAGTGGTTATGTGCCTAGATCACATACATGTAAGTATTAACATTACAAGCAAACTAATTGGGTCTTACCTGTGACTTTCACAGTGAACTGGAGTGTCTGTGGTATGTCTGAGCCTCTCAGGTTAGGGTTCAGTCTGATTCCTCCTGTTGTCATGTTCAGCATCAGATGCGAGTTGGTGTTGCCGCTCGTGATCTCATACTGAAGACTATCCGACACATCCGGATCCATAGCGGGCACTTGGCCGATGTCCCCTTCATGGAAGTATCCCTCGTAGTTGTTGAAATAGATCTCAAAGTCATCCAAAACCGGAGCATTGTCATTCACGTCAAGGACTTTGATGTGAACAGTGGTTTCGTCAAAGAAAGGGACATTAGTGGCATGCACGACAACCTCATATTCGCTGCGCTGCTCGTAGTCAAACATCTCCAGGGAGGTGATCAGACCCGTGTCTGGGTTGATCTCGAAGAAGTCCTGGTCGCCCCTGACGATGGTGTACTGGATGTGAGCGAAGAAGCCAGAGTCGGGGTCCGTCGCTGCCAGTCGGGTCACCTGTTCACCGGGATTCCGGTTCTCATTGATGGTCACGTAGTAGTCCCTCGCTTCGAAGCGAGGCGGATTATCATTGGTATCGGTGACCTGGACAGCTATCTCTGCAGAGGTGCTCAAGGATGGTGTCCCCATGTCGTAGGCAATTGCCACCAGGTTGTACTCTGCAAGGTACTCCCGGTCAAGCATGGACTGCACCCGGATGACACCTGTCATCTCCTCGATGGTGAAACGCCCCCCTCCATCGTTTCCTCCAACAAAGGTGTACCGAACATCACTGTTGGAACCTGCAGCCAAAATAAATTCAAATTCAGAATTTAATGTTATGTTTATATAGGGAATATTTATAACTATAGATCTGTTTAAGGATAATTACAAAAGAAACAAGTTTCTATTAAGTAGATTAAGCGAAAACAGCTTTGTAACCTCATATTAGTGGTATCGTATACTACTTACAAATAAGTAGCACATTGTTCACTTCTATATGATCAGAATATCCATACTACGGGTGGAATTCTGATCAAAAGGTTAAATTTAGCACGGTGCTAAAACGCGTCGTTTCGTGTCGTTTTACGTCAGAAGTAGGTTAAATTTAACCCACTGTTTTATGGAAAGCCGGGTAGTTACTCCTTTGCCACCATTGTCTCCGTTGGCACTTTTTTTTTTTTTTTCATTTTTTTTTTTTCTTCATTCAATTAGCGCTTTCTACACTCGATTTTGACCGCGGAAGTTTGGAGGTTTCCCCGCAAGATGAGTCCATGTTATTTATATGATTATTGTCAAGTTTCTACACACTTTTTTCATACTTTCTTCCTGCCAGTTTAGCGTAAAAATAAGCGTCAGGCGCAATGGTCTATTCATAGGTTTTGTGTTTGCATTTATGAAGGATGAGTGCGCATATATCTACATGTAGTACAAGCACGCATTTAGAAATAAGTGCGCATTG
Source organism: Echinarachnius parma (assembly GCA_037951105.1). Lineage (NCBI taxonomy): Eukaryota > Metazoa > Echinodermata > Echinoidea > Clypeasteroida > Echinarachniidae > Echinarachnius > Echinarachnius parma. The sequence continues at coordinate 129,675 of JBAMJV010000009.1, forward strand.
TTTGCAGTGTGGCGCTCCATAAAAATTTAACCCGGGCTAAATTTAACCTTTTGATGAGAATTCCACCCTACATGTATAAGTCATGCATGCACAGAATATTTAGTCCCTGTTACATGCATGATACAAATATTGTTTATTCAAAAAACAAAATAGAAACAAGTTAAGAAATTCCCTTCTTTTTAATGCAAACATTCATACATTTTCTATTTGGACTTCATAAATGTATTTAAATATTGCTTGTACAGTAAGTATCGGTTTTCATGGTGGTGTAGATAATATGTGTGGTTTGTGGTTGCACCATGTAAGAGGAAATGATTGGATTGGTGAGTCCTGAAAAGGACTAGTGATTTGGTATTATTTCTAGGATAGTCCTAAAAGTCCTGAAAAGGACTGATTTGGTATTCTTTCCAGGATAGTCCTAGTCCTAAAAAGGACTTTTTAGGACTATCCTGGAAAGAATACCAAATCAGTCCTTTTCAGGACTCACCAATCCAATCCTTTCCTCTTACATGGTGCAACCGCAAATCACACATATTATAGATATGTATTTGTTGTAGTTTGTAATAAATTTAATTCTACAATTAATGTTTTCAAACAAATAGCAATTTATTAAAATAAATTCCATTATTCATGTATTTAAGCGAGCAAGCGAGCATTACAAAATGCCCTCTCAGTCCCATGTGTGTTTGTGTGTGTGTGTGCACAATAATACAACAACCATCCAAAAATACAGAAGATAAACTACATGTAATTTACAGCAACAGGCTATCAAATATTTATAAGCATTTAAGTATTCATATTTTCATACAAATGAAAGCATTATTGACATTTGATTAATCATGTAAGCAAGCAGGCAAACATTCCAAATAATCCCCTCAGTCCCATGCCTGTGTACAAACGTAACATCCAAAGATAGTACGTACACAAGATAAACTAATTTACAGCAACAGGCTATCAAATATTAAGTATTCATATTTCATACAAATGAAAGCATTATTGACATTTGATTAATCATGTAAGCAAGCAGGCAAACATTCTAAATAGTCCCCTCAGTCCCATGCCTGTACACGTACAAACATAACATTCAAAGATAGTACTACACAAGATAAACTAATTTACAGCTACAGTCTGTGGGATGAATGGTGGCGTCTGGCCTATTGACTGGGACTTATGTTGGCTCTCTTACACCACCGCTATTGTGCTATCACTTACCAAATTACCACTGGAGCTCTCTCATTTGAATATCAAAGCATTCTTATTGTGAATAGTGGAATCGAGCTCAGTGGACTGTATGACCACGGCCCACGTACAGTACAGGGGCTGTTATGCACAGTGCTTGGTGCTTTAGAACAAATCAATGAGTTTCACATAAAGCACCTGTCCTTGGAATTCTTGTTTTTGACTCATAACAGCTAGAGTGTAAAGAGCTTGATTAATATTTGTATGAAATTATTATCTTTCACTTCTTATTTTGCAACCTACGCATTTCCTGGTCCTAAAGCAGAGCAGAAATGTATTTGATATTCATTAATTATTTGAATGATGTTTGGTTAGAATTATTTTTAATTGGTTTCAAAAACACATGGACACTTTGGATGTTTGTCTGCAAAGTGTAAATGGTTATTATGTGATAATGAGAATCAATCAAAATTTCCACTACTTGTATTTACCTAAAGCAACGCTCGAAATTAGCACAGGCCCGATGGCCCGGGGCCACTAAAAATTGCTGTCGGGCCAGTAAAAAAAATCATTTTACCAATGTTTGTTGGCCCGATCGGGCCACCAAATGTTGAAACCATTGTACAGACAATCAAGTGAATTATTTGCAAATTTGTTACCTCACAAACAACTCTTGATTTGTGATTCAAAAAGAGAAGAGAGAGCGATCGTAAATCAATGAAATCGCGCAAAGCGCATGCAAAATAAAAAGACGCAACTCTCTCTAGCTCTCTCTTCCCCCATCTCAGCCCTTATTAAAATTATGCATGTTGTTTGTGTTGTCAGCAATCCCTCTTGCACGCTCGCGATAGTTTTTGTGTGCAATTTTTTTCTGCAAGATCGGGGTTATAATTCTTTTTTCAGACCATAATAGTCCATTTTTACAGATATTATGAAGGAATCATCATAAAAAGGTATGAATGTTGTGCTTACTCATCTAATATTGTCTTGACAAATTGATAATGCTTGCCAATTATGAATTATTTTGCCGATTTTTAAAGCCCAGTCCCATACATGTGTTTTTTGGTTAGTGATATGAAGTTTCAAAAGTTGACAAAAACGAACATGGAAACTCCCTTGATTTCATAATTTGGTGTCTCCAAGATGAGAATGAACTGATTCAATGTTGGGTTTCATTTCTGCAGTTATAGATTGTGATTTTAAGTATGACATTTTCAATAATTCACCTAATAATGACTAAGACTCAACTCTGTCTCTAGTCTCTAGACAAACTTCTTTAAACTAGTCATTTAACTTTTGTTCTTCTTTATTTATTCGGGCCAGCAGATTCTGGTTTCGGGCCACCAAAATTTGAAAAATACTATTTTTACTGGCCCGACCGGGCCACCAGCAAAAAAAGTTAATTTCGAGCGTTGCCTAAAGAGTGGACTCTAAACAACTTTCAAGTTGATTTATTTAAATGTATTTTTAACAGTCTTGTTATCAACCATGTAGGTTTAAGATTCCAAATTAGTTGGTAATTTGATACATGATTTCTTACGCGAGCGAAACATACTTGCAATTAAGAATGCTTTTAAGGAAGAAATGTATCTCGACTGAAAATGCATATTTCATTCATGATGCTCGGGACAAATTGAATCAAAAGGTTTCATATAACACATCCACCCTAGGGACTAGGGTTTGATTTATAAACAGCTATTGTGCTTGAACAGTCCATAAAATAATCTCTACCAAACTTCTTTCGCAATACATGCTTTGAATTTTCAAGGAAGAGATCGAAAACATAGTTAGATTTTTAAAAAGAAATGAAATGATCTCTACCATTCTCTTTTGCAATACATGCTATGAATATTTTTTAAAGGGAGCAAAAAGGAAGAAAAAAGACACAAGTCTAGACTAAAAAAGGTAAATCTTTTCTGTTCATGTACATATCTTCTGATCAATGGGTTTCAAATAACTCGCATATCCTTGGAATGTTTACCTTGGCTCATTGAAGCGAAGTGTGAACATATTTACAATTAATAAATGCAATCCATGTTTACCTTTCACTTCATTTGCAAAACAGAATGCTACAAGAACTGAAATATGTGATTTTCTGTAGATATCTTCTGTAGCTCACCGCCACCAAAAAAAACCCCACATTATTGAATCAAAAGAACTGAAAAAAATTTCTTCAAATTATTTCAATTGATACATGTGTATGTAAACCAATATTTTTCTTACATACATCTATTTTGGTATTGAATTATATAGATGTGTGTAAAATTATATACAGGCAAGTTCATAATTCTGTATTAATATATTAATATTTTGCTTACATCATATACTGTATTTTTGTCCCACCATATGTTACCTTAATACCAATCTCTCTATTAAAACACAACACAGTCATTTTGTGCCAATAGTTCTTTCCCATAGTTTGTCTGAGCAGACAAACACTCGGAAGAACACAGCAAATAAAAGTGGGGGCATAGTCCGCTCCGATCACTCCAATGACTGCACGAGCCTGTGTCAACACTTCAACACTAGCTTTGTCCAGAGAGGTGGTAGGACTTTTGTCCAATTTTGATTCAGTTTGTACAGGATACAGGGCATTTGAATCCCAACTGCCAACACCAAAGTCCAAGCAAACTGATCAAACCCAAACTTTTTTTGTTAGATGACCACAGGGCAAAACAGCACTATTCTGAACCTTCGGATTACAAACATACCTTTTATAAATCAATTGAAATTCTCTCAGACTGATTGAATAACACACTCCATTTCAACATTTGTGTGAGAAATTTTACTCAACAGGAATTCCCTGATGTGAGGTTAAATTTAAAAGCCATTTTAAGCTACCTCCTGATTTCAGGGGCTATTTTGAAAATTAGGGGGCAAATTCGCCCTCAGCCCCCGTATATTTCCTACCCTGCATGTAGACAGCCGTAACATAAATTTATACTGCCTAGTGCCTAGAAATTCTTATATTTTAATATGTTAATCTGTTAATTAAAGCATCACTTCAGTTAGTCCTTATTTTACAAATGTGTAGACTATTTTATCATCATATCATTACTTGTCATTACTTGTCATTCTTTTGTTTATAATTTAAATAAAGATATACTCCTACAAAATGACTAACTTTACTTGAAGATATGGATAAAGCCATATTAAAGGGATAGTTGAGTAACCAAAACCTGCACCATTACGGTACAAACTAATAGTTATAACTCCACCATGCTCGAAAAGTATACACAATTACAAACGACAAAGTAAAACCCATGTTATCATTCAAAAAGAGCTGTTACAACTCAAGAGTCAAATTAACTCTAGAGTACGCTAGCGCTTTGCGCTAGCGTTCTAGGCCCTCCTAATACGGGACTGAAACTGAATATTGTTTTTGCACGCTAATTGTGCTTAAGATTATACATATGATACGGTACTTACCACCGATTCATTCTCCAATATGTGATCCAACTATCGGTTGGATTAAAATTATGGTTTTTCCCTCCATTCCGCTAAAAAATTATTATTATTTCCCATGTTTTTTTTAATGATCTTTCACATGGAATTGAAATCAACCAATTCAGTTACAATTAATTTTGGGGGGGCACTTCGGAAAATACCAATACTCAACGCTTCCTTTAAACAAAAATTGTTCCATATTTACCTTGATCAGCATCAGAAGCAGAAATAGTCCTGACACTGGTCCGAGGCATAGAATTCTCCACAATCTCCGCCGTGTATCCACTGTCATCAAAGACTGGTGGGTTGTCATTGACATCCTGAACCGTTATCTGCACAGATGCCCTCGTCTGTTGGGGATATATCCCATGGTCACTGGCCGTTACATACAGGGTGTAATAAGCCATCGTTTCCCTGTCAAGGGCAACTTTGCTTGTTATCCTTCCAGTTGTTCCATTGATTTCAAACTCTAGCGATTCATCCATGCTGTAGCTGATCTTGGCGTTTGAGCCAGCATCGTTGTCACTCGCGACGATTTGTACAACTAGACCCCCAATGTTGAGCGCCTCGCTTACATAGACATTGTAGGGAGAGTTTTGAAAGACGGGAGCATAGTTGTTCACGTCAGTGACATTGATGAAAACGTTACAGGAGCTTTCAAACTGCCTGTCTGATGCAGTTACGGTCAGAGCATATTGCGATTTTGTGTTGTAGCTGAGCTGGGAGGTGACAATGATGGTTCCCTCGTTGTTCTGGGTAAGAATGTTGAACGGTATGCGGCCATTGGGATCTACAGAGTCTGCGATGCTGTAGGAAATTGAACTCTGCTCGTCCGGGTCAGAAGCCGTAACAGTCAAGACTTCTTTTCCACTGTACGCGTCCTCTACAACAGACGCGTAGTAGTTGTCTTCTGGAAACATTGGAGGATTGTCGTTCACATCTGTTACAGTGATGGTCACACTTGCTGTGGCACTTCTTGGAGGCATCCCACCATCGATAGCAAGGACATTGAACTCCCACGTGTGACTCAACTCACGATCGAGAACGACGCTGGTGGAGATAGCACCTGAGGAGCTGATTTCAAAGGGGAAGGGACTAGGAGGGCTGGGAATGGAAAACCCAATCATAGCATTGTCACCTGTATCATCATCTCTTGCATTGACGGAGAGGATTGGATAACCAATGTCTACATCCTCCCTCACTTGTCCCTGGTAGACATTTGAGGAGAACTGAGGGTTGTTGTCATTGACATCAACTACAGTGACTGTCACAGTTGTGGTATTCTCCCTGGGAGGGTTGCCAGAATCCTGTGCCCGAATGCTCAACCTGTAACTCCTGGTGGTCTCAAAGTCCAAGGAGCTGCGAAGAGAAAGGAAGCCATTGATCGAGTCCATGAGGAAGCGTCCCTCAAAGTTGCCATTGGTAACGCTGTAGTGGACTTCCCCGTTGCTTCCCTCATCAGCATCAGAGGCGATGATGTGAAGAATGCTTGCCTCAGCATCAGTTGCACTAACATCTTCCCTCACAGAGACTTCATAGCTCAGCTGGGAGAACTGTGGTGAGTTGTCGTTGATGTCTAGGACAGTCAGAATCACTTCAGCCGTAGAGTTTCTCTGCCTCGGATTTGTTCCTAGGTCCTTTGCCATGACGATCAAATTGTACCTGTCAACTCGTTCTCTATCCAGACGCTCTGTGGTTGTGATTTCCCCAGTGGTCGGTGTGATGGTGAAGACATTGTTGGGTGCCCCTGAATTTACAATATTGTATCTGATCTCTCCATTCGAACCACTGTCGCCGTCCGATGCCTGAACCCTTGCTATGAGCGTTCCCGGATTCTGCCCTTCGTTGGTGGTCTTTACGTAATTCGGCATTTCAAAGAGAGGGGTGTGGTCGTTGCGGTCCTCTACATTGATGTTGAGGTACGTCGATGCAGACTTGCGAGGTGATCCATGGTCGGTAGCCGTCACACGAAAAGTGTGAGATGCGATCTGCTCTCTGTCTAGAGAGATGGTCGTGGTAATCAAGCCTGTGTCCGAGTCGATGGAAAACATGGACTGACTTCTCGCATCAGACTGTGCAGTCATGCTGTAGGAGAGTCTGCCATTATCTCCTGGGTCGTTGTCAGTTGCTGTGATGGTGTCCACAACATATCCAGGGTCCTCATTCTCAGGAATGATCCGGGTGTAAATAGGGTTAGTGAACGACGGGTACGAATTCCTAGTTTGACGTCGGCTTCGATGCAGGATTACTTCCTTTTCACCCGGGTTTCCACCAGTGAAATCAGTTTTCATGTGATTTGGATCGATGGCTCGTAACTCTACAACAAAAGGGATGGTTTGAGTTCCCTCTTCATCATACCAGTTTGTTTGTTTCAACGCTGCACACGAATTTGGAATGTTTAATGTTCCATGTACTTGTGACGTTTGATGCTCAAATACACACATTGTGTCCTTGTCAGCTGATAATATTCCATCGTGGTGAATTGTGAAATGGGATTCATCTTTCTTATCGACAAGGAATGATACAGCGCAATGAGACAGAGAATCTGGGAGGAAGTCCGTCAGATCAAGGATGGTGTCCCCTCGAAACCAACAGGTCCTTTCGGGATATTCCACCATGATTTGGTGCAGTTGTGTTGCCGACATTGGTGTGTGTTCATGCTCGAATGTTGAGTTTTTCTTCCTTGCTTTCATCGGATGACATCCACTCCCGTGTACATGTATTGCAACAGGAAGTGTGACGTATGACGCATAATCATCATCTCTATGAGATTTTCTAGTTCTACCGTGCGCTTGAACGTAAAGTATTAATGGATTTTCCTGCAGCAGACTACAAATGACATATTTAGAAAATGAGATTTCTCCGCTACTGCTGTTAAGCTGTACAAATGTTTTGGCATCTTCCGATGTTAACGTCGGATGGAGCGCGTATGTCCACTCCGAGCCTAAGGAGGCTTTAAAAACTGGTAAATCTGGTTCATGAAATGTAGATAAATGCACATTGAAGGCTGCTAATGCTGCCCCGTGAAAAACCGCGGCGGCCAGCCATAAGATGCGGAGCAGCGAGGCCATGGCGCCGGGCAGCTCCATTTTCAAAATCCCCCTCGCTTCGGTGCGTCCAAACGGAAACTCGGTGGTATCAAACAAGCAACTGTGGTAAAATGTTTATAGTTCTCCAACGACAACCAGTGATTGTAAATCCAGTTAAATCTGTTCCGAGTGGTTATCTATCCATCAGGTGAAAATGCCTCACATCCATCCATGATGAAAAACTACGGTAGTACATGAAAAGTGGAATTTAAAACAACATTTGATGGAAGTTCATTCGCACAGGCTGCTCCACACAAACTTTGTTCTAGGATGAATAACTACGGTGGGTACTGGGTAATTTACAAGGGGCTCTTTCGCACCCCATACACGCACACATAAACTGTGGCTTCGTACTCTTTCTCTCTTGCTCTGCGGTGCGATCAATAGGCATAGATGGCGTGGTAGCTAATTGGATGGTACGACAGGTGTACGGTGGGGTACGAACGATGCAGGAAAAGATACCACTACCACTGGTGTGGCGTATTTCCCGCGCTGCAAGTACATTTTTTAAGGATGATATAGAACTTTTTTATATTCAGATTTCTTTTCCATTTTTCATTCGATAAGACAATTTACATAACTTGGAACAGGCATATTTTCATACCGGATGAACTTGGCGGGTAATACTAATAGCAAGTAGTAACCTCTGATGTTTTTCCAAATCGTATATTTTAAAAAGTCCAAAATATCTCTTTTATTGAAAACAAGAAGAACGTTCACTTCTTACATTTCATTTGAAATAAAAAGACAAAGATCGATTGGGGCAAATTTGATGATCGAATAGAAAATGCAAATATCAGAAAATATTAAATTGTTCAGTGTGTGTGTTTTTTGTTTTTGTTTTTTCCATCATGGTCCACCAAAAGAGCATTGTTTCAATCGAACCTATAACCCCGTGAAACCCGTTTCGACATTCAATGTTGAATTGCAATAGCAGTAATTATAAAACAAATGTAATATATTGTATATATTGCATTATTTGTATTTTTTCCTTTTAGTTCAATCATTAAAAATGTGCTACTATATGTATAAAAACGCGCGTTTTCAATCCTTAAAGTGTTTCAGTAAAAGTGAGTCCTGTAAAGTGTCAGATATTGCCCAAAATGACATTTGAGACTTCAATCCTGTACCAAAATCATTGTAAGATATGTCCGAATGATGTGTGAAAGTTTCATTGAAAAGGAACACTGCTTTCCTGGTTAAAAAAAGCGAGAATATGCGTCAGCTTTTACAACGGACGTTTATGAGGTTTATGACCGTTTGTTACCTCTTTTGAGCTAAATGATTGATATCGTCATACTAAAGGGGCATATGAAAAAATCTAACCCTATTTTATTCTTCTCTTACCATAAGCTAAACAACACGGTAGAAGAGAAACGAGGAAGCTCCAAGTAATTTTCGTGGAGTTAGACACTTTACAGGCCTTAATTTGCGACCTGTGCAAACATTTAAATAATACAGATAACACAGTTGTAAGTCAGACAAATAACAAATTTACTTGCCCGACCATGCTACCAGAAAAGTAAAGTTGATTTTGAGCATTGACTGTATTGATAATTAGTTGTATTATTTGTAACTTTTTTCTTTAATAACAAATCGCAGGCCTTTCGATATTGAGTAACATCGTTATTTGGACGGGAATTACAATCTACACACAAGCAATTGTATATCCATGATAAACATAGGCTAATAAAGAAACACTGTATGTCGGTAGTTATGTGCTAAATAGAACATTCAAGTATTTTAATGTAAGTGCTAACCCTTTGTTCATATTATCATTTCTAAATTAGACATACAAGAAAAAGCAACAAACAAAAGCATATTATATACAAAGCCTTCAAAAATTGACTCCTGTCTCATTCTCATATTTCGTCTGTTATTGTCTCCCTCCTTTGTCTTCCTCCATCTTATTTTGTCTTCTTATTCTCCTCCAAAGTTCTCATTTCTCTACGATTTGTTCTTACATTTTGTTCAACTTACTATGATCCGTTCCAGGCTTTAAATATTTCTTTAATCTACTACTTGGTCACCTGACATCCAAGCTATTAGTCCCGTGTGTACGTCACGCTCATTTCCACAATTCCTAACGGATAAATCATAGTTTATTTATGTGAAAATAATTTCATGGTTTTATTTATTGCCTTTTATTTTACATACTTAATATCAGTGTTCTGCACTTGAAAGATTATTTCAATAATAACTCAGCTACATTTGGTTGTCAACATACTTTGGAACACTTTCTAATTATCTCTGAATTGTTATCAGTATGTTTGTTTTAATTTGTTTTTATAGTTGGTTGGTTTTATTATCATTATGGGCATTGATAATTTTGATTCGAAAGTATAATGCATGTTGTCAATATACACTGAGTTGTTGATTGAAGTATTGTATTATTTTGAAAGTAAAATTATGAAATAATGTCACCAACTAGTCAAAGCTGGAAGCAAAAATGGCATGAATTATATTATGAATTGAATTGAATTGAATTGAATGAATTTATTCCACATTTGCATAAAAAAACATGAACATATGTACATACAGTTGAATTAAAACAATATAGCATAACACATAAGAACAAGTATAACAGAAGAGAAAACAAAGAAAACACAAAATTGCAGCTAACATTATGTAAATGTGGGGATTATAAAAAGTCACAAATGACTTATAAGCATAACCCTGGATATTTAAAACTGAAATAAGAGTCAAGTGATAAGGAAGAAAAATAACGTTACTATTAACATATTTCACAAAGATAGGAAATAATAATGAAGCATGAAATGCTAAAGGTTTTACAAATGTACTCTTTAAATTTAAATTTAAATATATTCAGCGATTTTGCATTCTTGATATTTCAGGTAAACTGTTTCCACAGCAGTGGACCATTGTATGATATTAATGTACGTGAGAGGGGAAGATTGACCATAAATAACACGATAATTTAACTTTCCTCTGGTATTGTAAGAATGAATATCAATATTTCTGTCAAAGAATGAATGGAAATTTGTAGGTAATAAATCATTAAAATATAAATACATTCAGGCATGTATACGTTTTGTTGTTTTATCTCTGCAGTTGGCCCTTTGTAACAACTCCACCGCTAGAGGGGGTGCTTTCATTATCGACCAAGCGCAAAGTGCGAAATCGGGGCGAAATCAAGAGATTCAGTAAATCGTTGTTGTGACACATAGCGAAAAAAGATAAGAAGAAAGATCTATCCCTCTTTATTATTACAATACATTAGAGGCCCTTACACCATGTGGTGCATTTTAACATCCTTACAATATTATTGTTCACCTCTCAGTGGCGGATCTACGGGGGGGGGGGGGGGGGGGGGGGGGGGTTTAAACCCCCCCCCCCCCCCATTGGGCTGCCAGTAAGTGAAATTGATGCTGCTGCATAGAAATACGGCCATCCATGTGTCCCAGACCCACACAGTATCGCATCGTCATTGGTCAAACCCCCCCCCCCCCCCCCTAGCCAAAAAGCTAGATCCGCCCCTGCCTCTTGTCATGCTCATTAGTCTTCGTTTCCATGTTTGTTTTGTAATGACAAATTTATTACATGTGTAACCCTCAATACACATAGACAAACAGGGACCATTTAATATAGATATTCTAGATACATTTAGATATGTTTATCTGTATTTCATTAATAAAAGGTATTGGATATGAAGAGCATGGGGTACGTTCTTCATTGAAAACTATAATACATTTATTTTGAAAAAAAGTACGTAATATTGTGCCCTCAAAATAGTTTTGCGCTGCCCCCCCCCCCCCCCCCCCCCCCCCCCCCATCAGTCCGACCCACGCTACGCTACCTGGGTAAGGACATTACCAGGGGGTTTCATAAAGCAATATTTTGTCATCATGACAGATTTTTATGGTGGCATTTATAAAATATTTTGGCTTAAATATTTGCAATCTTTGCCAAATTATTGCCCAAATTCGTATAATTTGGCCTAAACTTTGGCCAAAATTTCGCCCAAATTTTGGGCAAAAGGTCCCCGTAATGCCACATAAAATTTGTCATGATGACAAAATATAGCCTTGTGGGAAAGGAATAATCCCCTTGATAAAATAAGTATAGAATTAAACAATAAATTAAATAAATAAAAAAAATCAATAAACAAAACAAAATAGAACAAAACAATGTGTTCTTCCTCTTTCCATGATTAAACTGTATTTTAGTATAAACATATATTACACATAATGTTATTTAAACTAACAATACATTTCAAAAGATTTTTATACTATCATTAGTATTCTCAGAACATGACTTGTACACAGTCATATTAAAAACATTTTTTATTTTTTTTGTTGTTGCCAACTTTTGAAGTTTGAAGTTTATTACAACAAAAAACAATATCTATAATCAATGTACATTATAAGATACATCCAATACATATTATTACAATACAAATTGTAAACCTGATTACTTTATATTATATACAAAAGTTAAAATTGTTGTTAAAGAACGAAAAATTAGCACAAGTGCTATGTCGAGATGTTGGTATGCATTATTTATATATGATACACATACGTTTCAGGTATTTGAATTAATACATTATTTTTGAATCGGTACTAAAAATAGGAATTTAAATGTATAACAAGAAATATCCTGTGCACTAAAAATTTAATTGCCTTCATTTTTTCAATATTCTATGACTACGTAGCATCCTAGGAATACATTCTGTAGCTATTTCTAAAAAAGACAATACTAATCCACCATTTATTATTAAATTCACCACATTACATACAATGTGAATTTCTTGTTTTTAATTACTTTCAAAATGTGATAAAAGTCTTAAAAAATGCATCAGTAGACCCGTTTGTGAATGACCAGTTTCCAAAAAATAAAAGCAAATTTAGAAATTCAGAATTATATTTACTGGGCATAGATCTGCAAAGTACATTCTTTATCAGAGACTACTATCTATTCATTCATCCCCTGAACAAAATCTCTATGCCATGATCAATATAAAAAGCAATTCAATATTAATTTGATCATATGTGAACATAAACCAGTAGAGTAGAGATGACTATTGTTATCGACAGTATTACAATATATCATTATTTGACTTAATTTTGTACACTGGTTTGCAAAAGTAGTTATATGTATAATTATAATGAATCCACACTACAAATAAAATGAGTAACCAAACTTCATTGTAATATTTAAAAATATAAATAATCCTGAAATGCAAAGTACTCAATGGAATAGTTCATCACAATCACAAACATAGTTTTTGTGCACTAAATTATCTGAAAAGCTCAATACTTGTGGTTTTAGTTTGTTATAGAGGGCGCTGTACGAAATAATGTTGTTTGTGAGGTAGACCACATTTTCTGTCTCCAATTTGGGTGGGTCTTTTATATACAAGTTTGAACTGAAACACTTGTCAAACTTGTGTTTAAGTATGGATGCAATATAAAAGACCGCTTAAACTGTCTCCCTTGGGTGGTACTTTACAGACAGGTGTGACTGTACACTTGTCAACTTGTTTGATTAGATGGGTGCAATGCCGGGCCCGCCCGCCTCAGCTGCTCAAACATGACGTTGATGATGGTAGGGGGTCTGGAATGGGGGGTCTTTATAGATCAGGTTCAACTGTACACTTGTTAACTTGTTTTCTAGATGGGTGCCATGCGTCCGCCCGCCTCAGCTGCTCAAACATGATTGAAGCTGACGATGTATGAGGCTACAAGCCTCAGCCAGTTGGGGATGAGGAATCCTTTGTATAGTCCATAGACGCCCCTCAGACTTAAACGTCTAAGGAAGCAGTCTAGGGCACCACTGTACTTGCGCTGATTAGCGGGATACCTGCAAAACTAACCAACAAGAAATATATCATAACATTTTTCTTCTCAGCTATCATATATTATCGAAAACACACACACATGCTCAGCCACTTTGGAAAGAAACAGATGCCCTCTGTCTTTGTTGTCTAGGTGGAAGCTGTCCAGGGGGGGATCACGGTACTATGCGCTGATCTAGTGGATATCTGCAAAATATCAAAAAAGAAACATATATCATTACATTTTCTCAGCTAGGCTATCAAAAACCACCCAGCACGTGCTCAGCCAGTTTGGAAAGACCCATATGTAAGGAACATAGATGCGGCTGTCTTTGTTGTCTTGATGAAGGCAGTCCAGGGACCACGGTGCATGCGCTGCTTATCTAGCGGGATACCTGCAAAATATCAAATAAGAACAGATATCATACAAGTTTGAATTTATTTAGCCCTCAATTTTCTCAGCCATCATAATAAAAAAAAACACGCAGGGCAAGCTGGAACCAGCTGGGAAGAATCCTTTGTAAAGACCATAGACACTCTCATTGCTTGAGTTCACTTACTTGAGACAAAATTTGATCATGACTACCATAATTTCACATCAAGCTGATATATAACCAGAGCAATCCCCCCAAGGTTCATATTATGTGCATCTATATGATCAATACAATAGACCCTAGCGACCATTGATATATCGATGATTGTGTCTTGCTTAGGGATTACTGTACAGGGCCTCATCCACAAGAACAGTAATAACACATTGCTCATCAAAGTTAACTAATTGCTCTGGACATTGATATGTTCTTCCATATTGTCATATAAAGTGTTCACAAGCACAAATTGAATTTTAATTTAAATGTTCACACATGACTAACCCTGATTGGCTGATTCATGATCCTAGTCTTGACGACATCACTGGCGATGTCGCTAGCGCAGCAACAAATCCTGCCACCATC